>JAPPVO010000019.1:159280358-159790251 GCA_030407325.1 Camellia japonica
GCGCTCCCGGGAACTCTCCGAATATCCGCGCGCGCCTGCGAGGAGCAGGGCGCGAATTCTCGTTTGTTCTCTGAGCTACTACAGTTTGGACTCAAATGTCACGGTTCTGAATCTAATCTTACAATGCGCGATGTAAGACCGATAAATCACCAAAGAGTCCAAATCCGGCAAATCGTTTTGGAAAACTGATTTTTATAAAGAAGTGCCAAACATGGACTGCTTTGCCAGATATAGAGTCGCCACCTAAATATTTTATTTTGGGGAAATTTAGGAAATCCTGACTCGTGCCTAAGGCCACGTGTCCGTCATCACCAAAGTTGCCTCGGCTCGGGAACTTAGGTACGAGAGGGAAAGGTCATTTAATGAGCACCCCCGCTCGCCCGATCAAAGATCGGCCTGTACTAAGCATGATATCTTGTTTTTGAAAACACATATGTTCTTATTCCGATTAATTAGCTGATCTTACTATGTGATGCGCACAGCAAACAAGTATAGACTAGATCGCCTAATTTGGAACAAAACATTGCACGTTCGTTTGAAAACGGTTTGAAGTTTGCTACTCGCGAGTCGGCTAAATTCGGGATTCAATGAATTGTTCTATTTCAAGTAATCCAACCTTCACCCAGAGGCATTCAGGCAGTTATATCAAAAAAGCAGTTAGCCTCATGGCAAGCATGCTTTCATGGCAGTCAATAACACACATGCAGCATGCTAAAGCGTAAACACTCATAGTGTACTCCGAGCCAAAACAGAGAACTAGTTAGAAATCATGCATGATCCTAGTTCATGTTAAGATAGCTAATGCAACACATGCAAAAATGCAACTAAAATAGGCTCGACTACCAAAGATGGCATATGAGATGCAACTTGATACATGTATTCAAATTGGAATTGAAACACAATGCAGTTAGTATGATGCGCCAAGCCTGGTGCATGCAAGACAGATGAATGGATGCACGCATGCGAACATAAGGTATGTTGAATGAAATATCGCCTAAAACTAACCATCATAAGTGGTTAAGTAAAAGAGAGAAAGAGATGGAGGTTGGAAGACATGCATCACACACACGCACGCTTATTACAATAATGCGCCCTCTCGAAGGAGGGACCGAATAAGAAGCTAACTAGCTAATCTAAGCTAATTAAACTAATTATTACAAAATGAATTTAAAATAGCTAAACGCATTAACTATTAAGTACAAACCAAAGCAAAAGCTAGCTATCTAAGCATGGCAGCTAAGGAAAGCAGTAAAATAGGAGGTTCTCGGACGAAGAAGACTAGATGCATGCTCGGTCGCCTTGTTCGGAAATCCAATGTGATGCCCCGATTTGCCTCTATTTTCATTTGTTCTCAGAAACTTGCACCAAGCTCCAGAAAGCTGAAACTCCACCTAGGGAAACCTGTGGGAGGGTGGCCGACCACTTCTGGCATCTCCAGACACCTGCCGACCACTTTTGGTTGTTGAAAAACCAGAAAAGTGGTCGGCTAGCTAGTTTTTCTGGCTGGCTGGCCAGTTGTTGCTGCTGAATTCCGGTTTGCTACAACAGAGAGCAAGAAAGGGCATGGCAATGTATTTGCAAGATATGTGTGCACAACCACCCCCCTATCATGTCATAAACTCAAGGGGGTGTGGTTCTTGACCCTTGGGCCACCAATCACGCATTTCAATGCATGATGGCCCAGAGGCGAAGTTGCACAATTCAATGTAAAATGAATGCACAAGTAAACACATAAAGCCTAAAACTCTATCATGTATGATCAAGAGCGTCAGCGACTGAGAATTGAGGCACGTTTCATCACTTTAAGTATGAAACGTCCATCGTTTCCCGTGTTTGGACTAACACCTATTCCAAACAACAATGCAACACATAACATGGCATACACAATGCGACTCAAGCATACAAACATGGGAGGGACAAGCAGGCAAACATGCAATTAACATACTAGCATACACAATGCGAATGAACTACATGGCATGCACAATGCTCATGACAACTAGCATACACAATGCAAATGGTAACTAGCATACACAATGCAATGACTAACATGGCATACTCAATGCAATATGATCATGGCATACACAATGCGAATCAAGAGCATGGCATGCGCAATGCAAACAACAACATAACATGCACGATGCGATGTGACATGGCATACACAATGCTCAATGGGCTTAAACCGAATGTGGGTAGACCTCACCCATACCAAAACAGAGGCCATAATGCTAAAATGAAGGCACCGAAAACACATACAAGCATGCATGCCAATTGGCTCACCAATTAAGGTACTAAGGTGCAACTCTCAAGAACACTTAAAGAGTGAAAAGCGTGGAAGTGTAACAACACTAAGTGCACTGGAATAAGGTAAGAAATGATGCCAAATCATTCAAACAACACAAGTATGGCATGCTAGGGTCCTTAAAGCATGAAACTAGTAAAGAGGACTACAAATAAGGCATGCAATACATGGCACAAATGCATGAACTAAGCATGGACAGAGCTCAAGTAAGTCAAAATAAGGACCTAAACATGTTGAGATGAGGGCTCATAGGCCTAGGTATGCAAGTATACGAGCTAAGGCATAAACTAGGCAACAATGCATAACACTCAAAGGCACTTAAAGCATGATTGAGGTAGGAACATGGCAATGCTAAATGCTCTGAAATGTCATGTTAAGTGATGCCAAATCATGTACACAACACAAATGATGCATGCAATGGTGCTCAAAGCTTGAGGCAAGCAAGAGCATTTGTACTACAAGTATACAAAACATGAAGCATGTGGCAAAGGCAACCCAAAACAGTCCTAGAACATGTCAAAATGAGTCTAAAGCATGCATGGAAGGAAGTCAAAATAAGCTAGCATGAAGGGCATAAGGCATAATGCATACAAGGCAAATAAGGTGGATTACACTACACCTATTAAGACCAAGCATGGGATGACTTAACCAATAAAAATCAGAGTTATATCATGGCATAATAACCCCAAATAAACACTGGAATGATGGCTCGCAACCTAAGGCATGAAGGCATACGCAATGGTTCATGTTAAGGCATAAAGGGGCAATCCCTCCAACGCATTGAATGAGTGACAAATGTGAATGCATGGCCATGACACATGGACTGAAATCACATAATAAATGATGCCAAATCATTAAAATAGTCTAAGTAATGCATGCTAGTGAACTCAATACACAAGGCTAACAAGCTAGATTGAACCATGGCTATACAAAGCAAGGCATGCATGACCAAAACAACTAAAATCAGACCTTAAACATGGTAAAACATGAACAAAATCTTTTCAGAGCTAAGCCAAAAGCATGCTAAAATGACATGTCAAAGCATGATGCATGTTAGGCTATTTCATGAAATTACACTACAAGTGTATGGAGCATGCAAGGGGCCAACAAACCCACCCAAAACAGAGTCATGGCATGCTAAAACATCACCAAAAACATGCTGAAATTGAAAGAAAATAAGCTAGAATGACATGCTACTTCATGAAGCATACAAAGCTAGTTTGTGTGATTTACACTACAAGTGTATTAACCATGCATGGAGTGACCAAACCAAGCAAAAACAGTGGTATGCCTCAGCAAAATAACCACAAATACAAGCTAAGATATGGCCAACAAAAGCTTAACAAAGATGCTCAAACATGAGGCATATGAAGCAAGTAAACAAAATACAAGGAGAGGGGATGACCCTCTCCTATTTAGGACACCAAAACCACCTTTCCACCACTAAAAATCCTCTGGATTTCAGTGGTAGAAAGGTCATGCAAAGGGTTCAACAAGAGCCTAAAGGAGTGGCTCAAAACATGGCCTAAGAGGGGGTAAATCACCCCAAACGAAAAAGTGACCTTAAACAACTATTTTAAGTATGCAAAAACAGAACATATGCAAGAAGGGCTAAAAGCTTAAGCAAGAAAGGGGGATTTAAAGGTCAAATACTCACCCTTGAAGACCTCCTTTACAACTGCAACTCCAGCAAGTTCTTTGAGCTTAAACCAGTCCAAGAACACCAAAAACAACCCCTTAGCACCTCAGCAACCAAAGGAAGGTGTTTGAGTGTGTGTTTGTGTGTTAAACTAAGACAAAATAACACTTTAAGGCACAAAATGGGAACAAACAAGGAAGAATAGACACAAGTGTATATCTATCTTTCAAGCCTCAAGTTTTTGAACCTAGAGGAGGGAGGAGGAGCCTCCCTCTTAAAGAAACTAAAAGGCAAAGTTTCTTGGAGAAGCTAAGCTTCAAACAAATCCCTCCATACACGTGTATGGAGGATAGCTCTAATGGTCTCCCAAGAAAATATCTCCAAAAAAGTGCCAAAAAGCGGCCGACCACTTCAAGTGGTCTCCCAAGACAAAAACTGGTCGGCCATAGGTGGGAGTCGTCTAGAGCATGAAAGAAAGCTAGTGGTGTGGTGGCCGACCAGAAAATGAGGCCCAAAGACCAAGCAAGCTAGTTATCCGACCAGAAAACTGGCTGGCAGAAGAAAAAGTGGTCTCCAAGGAGAAAAATTGGTCTCCTACCCTTGTACCACCTTCCAAACAAGGAAAACAAGGTTTGTACCAAAAACAAACCAAAGCGGATGCAAGACGAGAGATCGAGAGGCAAGGCACACGGCCGAAAGCCGAGAAAACTGGTCTACGAGCATCAAAAGTGGTATGCCACCACAAAAGTGGTCTCCCAGACCACAGTGTTCCTCTAGGCAGAGGCAACAAGGTGTGGTTCAAAAACCACGCCAAACGGAGAACGTTATGCGGTCCCAAGCCAAGGCGCGCAGCCGAAGGCTCCGAAAACCGGAAACTAGTCTCCTAGCAAGAAAAGTGGTCTACGACCACAAAGAGATGGTCTACAAGACCTCTCCCTCCCTCCAGGAAGAGAAACAAAGTTCGGTCCACAAACCGAGCCGAAGCACAAAAGAGTTCAGAGGCCCGGAGGTAAGGCTCTCAGCCAAAACTCCGAAACCTCTAAACGAGCACAACATGCACCATCACCGAGCGCTCAATCGATGACGTCTGAGTCTTAAGGTCGGTCAAAAATGGGGTGTCTACACTATATTTTTTTTTATTGGATGTAGATTTCTCATTACATGTTTGATAATATGCTTAACCAAAACATATCCTTTCTTGTTCATGGTAGGGAATTGGTTTTTTTTGTTTTTTTTTTTTTTTTTTTCGACTTTGTTTTGATTTTGAGAAAGTGATGCAAAAGTGGGGGCAAGGACTAAGCCAGTATATTGGCCATGATCAGGCTTCAATAAATTGGTGATACTCCGAAGTAAACTAGTATTACTTACTCAATTTTTTATTTTATTTTTTGCTTACTTGCAAGCACCTTAAGCTACCATTTCAATATGCATTCTATTTATGCTCTATTTAGTTCATTGGGATAAGATAGAATGGAATAGAATGATTATTCCTTAATCTTCCTTACGGAATTATCATTCCATTACATTGGTATATGATGTTCTATTTACAACGTATTTTTCACTATTTTTGTTTGCCAACCAAATATGAGAATAAATATTTTGATGTAATGATCATTTCATTCTATTTCATCTAGTGAACCAAACACTATCGTAGGTGACCTTTCTAACTCTTGCCATTTAGACTAAATTTAAATTAGTGATCATATTTTATAATGGTGGATCTCGATAATGTGCTATAGCAATCCATGGTTATTAAGGCAAGGTTGAATCCCTTGAGTTTTTGGATTGTTTAATTATCTATACTTATTTGCTAAATGCTTCCACTGATTGGGAGGTTGATTATTATTTTGCAATTGGTGTCTTCAGAAAGAAAGGTACCAAACTATATGAAGCAAGCTTGAAGGATGAGAAGCCTTTAGATCAATGGCTTCATTGTTAAATTAAGCAAGTGTTTTAGTAAATAAATTTAATTTTCCCATCATGTTTACACCTTCAAAATATTCTGTAAATGACATTTGATGTAGAATTTTGTGTACATAGGACATCTTTTTTGTATGATTCTCTGTTTGTATGGAATTATTATTTTGGGTTGGATTATATTTGATTTGTATAGAATTTGATGTTAAAAGACCAAATTTTTGTATGGTTGAAACGAAATAGAAATAGATATATGTATTATTTTGTTTATATACAGGGTGCAGGTTGCACGAAATAAATACAGGTTGTGAAGAAATTAATTATAATAAAAAAAAACACTAAATAAAGTTTTTGACAACTAAATGTTTAGTAGCCAAAAAAAAAAAGTGAATTTGTTAGCGACTAACCAATTGGTAGCCAAAAAGGAAATCAATATTTTTAGCGACTAAATATTTGGTAGCCAGAAAGAACCCAAAGATTTTTGGTGACCAAAAATTTAGTAGCCAAAACTATATGAGACTTTAGGCGACTAAATGGTTTAGTAGTCAAAAACGAGATGAAAAATAATTTTTTGTGGCGACTAAATATTTAGTAGCCAAAAATAAATGAGACTTTCGGCAACCAAATGGTTAGTAGCAAAAATAAAATAAAATGAAAAATAATTTTTTTGGCGACTAAATTCTTTAGTCCCTAAATGTAGTAATATTGTGACTAAAACTTATCTACGACTAAAAGTTTTAGTCGCTGAAAATTAAATTAATTTTATTTGAACACTTTTGGCGACTAAATATTTAGTCGCCAAAATATCACCTTTCCCGACTACTCAAAGTTTCATAGCCAAATGTTCACTTTTGGCTACTAATGTTTTCGTCTCCAAAAGATAACCTTTGCCGACTAACCAAAGTTTAGTAGCCAAAACGTTCACTTTCGGCGACCAAAAATAGTTGACTCGCCAATACTATCCCCGACAGAGTATAGGCGACGACTTTGGCGACAAAAAAAATTAGTCGCTAATTAGTTTCGGCGACCAAAAATGGGGCCTTTGGCGACGAATATTTTGGTCGCCAAAAGTGTCATTTCTTGTAATGATAATCTGGCTGCAATATAAATTCAGAATTTCACTCATTAAATGTGACAATAGTGGATTACGGCCTATTTTGAGGAACAAGATTAAAAACCTTTTTTTTTTCTTTTTTTGAGTCGTATTACCTCTCTACCTTTTTATATATACATTTTTTAAAAAATCCAAAAAAAAAATTCAAAAAATCAACTTTTAATCTACCTCTCAAAATAGACACCATATGTTCATACCTATATATATATATATAAAGACAAACAACATTTCAAATTAGTATGCTATGTTTGAGAGTCAATCCTTATCCTCGTCTGGACAAGAATTTACATACTTCAAGCTACGCTTTGTTGCCTCAAATCATAGCCAACATTTACTTCATTTGGATCCAGATCCAGATCACTTCATTTCACTTGATATGAATCCAGATCACAATTACAATTCAATATATATATTATATAGTAACATTCTATATCCTAATACAATCACAAATAAACTCCCTTCATTTACAAACATAACAAATCAACAAGCAGTTCTACCTACCATTTTAGGAACACAAGTCTTCAGAGCATCGTAGGTTGACACATGGCCTCCACCTGTGGTGAGTTTGGACCAAGGACGGTGGATCTACAGATTTTGGCATCAGATCGCTAACGACGAGGACGAAGGCAATGGTGCAAGGAGGGAGAAAAGAGAGAAAGATAGTTCAGATCGGCAGACGGAGGTATATGTCGATAGCAACGGAGGTGTGGTATCGGCATCAACGTCAGCGATAGCGTCGGCGTTAGCGACAAAGGTTTGATGTTGGCGGCGACTTTGAGTTTGCAGCAGCAATGACGGACTGATGGTCCATCAGTGGTTGTCATAGGCAGAGGGAAAGAGAATGCTGTGGAAAATGTAGGGTTTTGGTTTGGGGTAAGGTATATATAGACATGGGTAGTTTAGTCATTTCGTAAGAACTTGTCCTTATGGACAAATTATTTTGACAGGGTGATTCTATTTACGCACCCCACATCATCTTAGTGCACACCACTTACTCAGTGCATATCAAACATAATTTTGATTTTATTATTTTTGCTCAATGCACACCATCCCTTTTCAAATATATCTAGAATATCCTCATCTTCTTCAACCACCCCATCAACCCTAACCCTGACCCTAACCTTAGATGCTATTACTCGCCGCCAACCGTTGCCATCTCCTCCTTCTTCTCCGTCAAATTTCTTTCTCAATCCTCTATCCATCACTCTTCCTGCCTCACCACCGCTAGCCTCACTCCCAAACCCTTTTCCACTCCCTTCCTCCCTCCACCACCAACTCCACCACCAACTCCACCACCTTTCCGCCACTCCTTCCTCCCTCCACCACCAGCCCACCATCACCGTCACAACCTCTCATCCTATCCCATCTCATTCTTTTTCTTTTCTCTCTCTAAAAACTACCAAAGCCACTCTCACCACCGCGACCCTCCATCTACAACTATCTTCTCCAACCCATTAGAGAGGAGCTTCTTGCGAAGGCACCTGCAGCAACGAAGCTTCGAATCGGAGCTTGAAATCCTAGATCAAAGCTTCGAATCTAGTTTGCATGATTGGACTCCTGCAGACCCTAGATCTAGATCTGAAAACCCTAGGATTTCCTCTCTCTCTCTCTCTCTGCGATGGAGAAAAGCAGGTCATGGCTGACGTACGGGGCTGGGTTGTTCGTTGGTGAAGAGAAGGAGAATGAGAAGGGTTTGTAGAGCGGAAATGGGTCGCCAGGGAGGTTGTAGGGGTTGAGATGGTGGCTGGTTTTTGGTGACAGTGGCCGAAGGTAGAAGTAGGCGGAAGAGACTGGTGGTAGGTGATCGTGCCCAAAAGAGTAAAGGGTTTAGAATTATGTCCAAAATGGTAATTTGATGAAGGGATATAAGTGTAATAAAAAAAATTATGGAAATGGTGTGTATAGAGAGGTTTTGTGGTGTATAAATAGGATTACCCATTATTTTGAGTCATTCTACTTACATCACAAAATTATCTCCTTACATTCTCAAAAAATTAAAATTTTATTTTATTTTTTTACAATTTTTGTAATACCATATCTACCCTTATCCATACCCTTTAATCTTCTTCTTACACCCAAACCTTTCAAACCCTAGTTTCTTCACTTCCACCCCATTACCACCACCTCACCGACCCACCACCATAACTGCCACCCAAGGCACCAAAGCAGCAAAACAACACCTTACAAACATCACCCCTATTATCAAGATACACACAACAATCTCAACTCCACTAACAATCAACAATCGGTGATGAAGGCTCTGCTACAAATAAATCGAGACATACACATAAATCATCCAAAATCATCACTATCAACATAAGGTCTTGTATAGAATGGTCTGTTGTTCCAAATTCAACTTCATTATATAGATCAAATTCGTAATGTTACAGTGCTTAGGAAATAATATACAATCTGACCTAATCAAAGTAAAAAATAAATAAAAATAAGACACATACAAATCATCCAAATCAATACATCAAAAATCACAACTGTCAACATGATTTCTTGTATAGAATGGTCTGGTAGTTCCAAATTCAACTTCATTATATAGATCAAATTCTTAATGTTACAATCTTATGAAAGAATATGCAATCTGGCATAATCAAACAAAAAGAAATCGAGACATACAAATAAATCATCCAAATCAGTAAATCCAAAGATTACGAATATCATCAAAATTACACAAAACTAAGCAACATAGAAGAGCATGAATTGATTGAAAATTAGGAAACTGAAGAAATTCAAGGACCGATAAACAACACAACTAATAATACTTGTCAATAGATCTACGCAAATGAACTTTGACCTGAGAAATCATGAGCGGGATCAAATTAGGATAACAGAATGATATGTGTCTCTCTCTCTCTTCATGCTCTATCAACAATGGAAAAGGACGACAGGCTGGGTCACAATGGCGAAGGTGAGGGTAGGACTTTGAGAAATGAGGCAGTGGTTCTATTCACGGTGGAGTAGCAAGAGGTGGGGCTGGGTTATGACATCGGAGATGGCGAATAGGGTCGTGATGGCGGTGGGGTTAGGTTGGGTTACCAATAGAGGGCGGCAGCGACGAGAGGGCTTACGTGGTGGTCGGCGATGGCGGCGGTTGCAGACAGCAGCAGTGTTGTATCCATTGGAGATGAAGAAACTAGGGTTTGAATGGTTTAGATATAAGGAGAAGAGTGAAGGGTAGGGATAATTGGTTTCAGTTTTCTGAATTCAGTTTTTTGAAAATTGAATTTTTTGTTTTTCATGTTTTTTTTTGTTTTTAGTGAATATGTTTTAAATTTGAAGTAATTTTTTTACTTTTTTAGATGCACTTTACTTAGATATATCTAAATAGTAAAATATTTGTGAAAAAATATTTTAAAAAATTAATAAATACACAAAAATAAGAAAATGTACTAAATATTCGTTTTTTTTTTTTTTTTTTTTTTTTGGTATTTAGTGTATTTTTTAAAGATTTTTTTCACAAATATTATACTTTTTAAGTGTGTTTATGTTAAGTGTGTCTAAAAATTAAAAAAAAATTGTTTAAAATATTAAAATATGAAAAATAAAAAAGTAGAATTTTCTAAAAAATGGAACCAAACAAGCTGAATAGTATTATAAAAATTGAATAAAAATAAAATTAAAATTAAAATTTTTAAGGGTGTAAGGGAATAATTTTGTGATGTAAATAGAATCACTCATTATTTTAGACTGTGGACTTTTAGACAAAAAAATTCAAAATTGAATTTATGAATCAAGTGTCCTAAAATTAGTATAAAAAAAAAAACATTGACAAAAATAATATAACAATATCATTATTATAAATAAACTTACCTTTAATTATGTTTTGTTTTAAATTAAAATACTTACAATAAATCACATTATTATATATAAATTTTTTATTTGTATATCATTACTTATTAATATTTTATATTCAATTTAGAGGAGAAACGATGTTAGGCTTTTAGCACATCTGACTATTTTGGGGCTTACAAAAAAGATCATTTTGGGGGATTCTATTTAAATTCAAAATATATCTCAAAATGCTCAATTTTAATTCATAAATTTTAATTCCTAATATATTTTAGTATGAATTTATTAATAAGAACAACACATATTAAATCTCAAAATATTTTTTTTTTTCTAATGGTACACCCTAATTAGTTATTCAATTCAAATCTCTGTATCTTCTTTCCTAAGAGATCAAGGTTCTTTCTTCTTCTTCTTCTTCTTCTTCTTCTTTCCAAAACTCCAATCCACTCTACAAAACTCATCATCATCATCAATATCATTATTTTTTATTATTTTGAAACCCTAGAAGAAAGTTTGAACAAAATCAAATAATGGATGAGAGTAATAGTTAAAATAATTTTTTGAAACAACACATCAAAAATGAGGTAAGTATTCTTATAAAGGGGTTCAACAATTCTTTTAGAGTACCATCAATTTTTTATATATCGTTTTTTTGACAAAAATTAAAGGGCCCAGTAATTAAATTAACAATAACATATTATTGGAGTTGTTCTTATTTTGTCATTTAAATAGTACATTATTTGAGAACTACTCTTTCTTGTAAGTGCCTGATATTTATGTACTTGTAAGTATTATTTTTATTTTTTCACGAGTATTCTTGTGGATAATTTATAATGTAAAAAAAAAATTTCTATATTGAAAAGTTTTATAATATTTATGTAAAAGTTTGATTTTTTTTCTGTATTTATAATGCTTATGTGCATACAAGTTTTTTTTTTTGTATTTGAAAATTATTTTTTGTATTGAAAAAATTTGAAATAATTTAATTTTTTTGTTTGTTTATTATTTATTATTTAGGTTTACCTTGAGGGTAATTTGAAAAAAATAATAAGATGTAAAAAGAATAAAATAAAATTTTAAATAATTAAACAGAATGTACTCAAAAATTAAGAGTACTTAATAAATTTTTTTTTTTTTTTTTTTTTGGATGTAAATAGAAGAACATTGTAGCACATATTCCTTTTATTTATGGGCTTTTGGTCCAAAGGTCCAAATTTAAATTGTTTTTTTGTCCAAAGATTCAAGTGCCATGAGAACAAACTTATGCAAAATGATCAAAATATCCATTCCTATCTTCAAACCCTCTCTCTCTCTTCAAACCCCCCTCTCCCTCTCTCTACTCTATTTTGAATGTCCAAATTTATATTTTCTTTATCCAAAGTCCAAACCCAGAAATATTAGGTCATAAAAACAAACTTATGCAAAATGATCAAAAATACCCATTCCTATATACATACACGAAAGATCTGAAATTGATCTCTTCAAATCCTTTTTCTCTCTCTTCAAATCCTTTCTCTCCACCACTTCACCTTACCTATACCCTAACCCTAGAACACCGCCATCTCCTCCTTCTCTCTTTTCTCTCCACCACCACCATCACCACCACTGTCGCCACTATCTATAGTGTTTTTCGGCGAAGCTCTAAACAATGGTTGCTCAGAGAATGACGATCGGAGCACACGATCTGGGTTCGTCTCAACGATCAGAGCTTTAAAATCACGATGGCGTCTCTTTAAGATCACGATCACGTTGTCGTCATGATCAATCAGCTCTCTACCCTCCAGCGAGACCTCTGTCGTTTCTGCCGAGATCTACGTCGTCGGTACATCTCTCTCTCTCTCTCTGGATCTCGAAGCTTTGGATCTCCTTCGACGGCATAAGTCACATCCATAGTTCTAAATATCGGCCGGTACGGTACGTACCGGCCGATTCGTACCGGAAAATCATACCTCCGATTCGGATACTCACCGGTATACCGGTGAGACTGAAATTCACAGCCGTAGCGTCCGAGTCCCGGTACGTAACGGCGTGAATCCGATATATGGGCCGACACGGGCCGATACAGTCCGATACGGTCTCTGTTTATGTTGTGTTGTGCAGCGGCGTGAATCTCTGTTTTCTTCTTGATGTGCTGAGCGATAACAATGGAAAGGTGTTCTGTACACGGGTCGTCGTCACCGTGAGGTGATTTCACTGCTGGTGCAGCGCCGACGGGGTTCTGGCCTCTAGGTTTTGCTTCGGTGTGGCCGGTCTGCTGCAAATCCATGGTCGACGTTTTGGAAGGGGTGAAGATGGTTGCAAAGTTGGAGTCAAGCTAGCACATCTGCTGTTGTAGCTTGTTGCAGGTTTATGAAGCTTCTGATGTATCTCTGTGGTACTTGATACATGGGGAAGGCAAGTTGTCTTGTTGCGTGTGTCTGGGTTAATCTCACCACGTGGGATTTTGATTTGTGTCAAGGCAGATTTCCTTTTTTTTTTGTTTTTTTTTGGAGGGAAAACCCAACTTTTGGCTTAGTGGACTAATATTTTATTGGTTTATTAGTGTGTTTTGAAGATGTATTGGGTTCCGTGGGTATGGTCGGCTACTTTCTGATTTGTGCCCACGGTTTTGGTATATGTTGTTTATATAATATATGTGTTTATGGTGGATTTGTAGTTTTAAATATTTAAAGTTTTATTTATTTATTTATTGTTTATATATCTATATCTCTGTTTATATTAATATATATATATATATATATTTATTTTATTTTATTTTTATTTTTTTTTCAGTATAAGAAAAATGAATATTCAAATCAATTTTTTTATTAAAAATTTAACATATACCAAAAATAAATACATATCATTTAGTTGAAAATGAGTAAAAAATATTCTTACATAACGAAATTTTGATTAAAATGTAACAATTAAAGTTAAAAGAGTCAAAAAATGCATAAAATTTAGTTTTAGAAGGATTGCTAATGATTTTTAAAATTTCACGGTCGCGACACCCGATTCCCGATACGTACCGGCCGATACTACCGATACCGATACTCCGCGATCGATACCGTTACGTCAGCCGATACCGCGATTTAGAACTATGGTCACCCACCGCCACCGCGGCGGAGAAGTTTTTGCGAACAGAAATCTGTACACAAATCTGAGGACAAAAAGGTAGGGCAGATTTGTACACTGACATATCTGTATATATAACGTCTATATATATATATATATATATGTGTATGCATAGAGAGAGATGCTCAACGTATATACATATATGTATGTATGCATTCAAACCTGGTGCTTATATCATTACTCAGAGAGGATGCAGCTTTAATACTATCTCAAAATATGAAGGTGAAGTCTCTAGTAGGCTCCCACGATTTCAAAAGATGCTCAAGATGTTTGAATAGAAGGAAAGTCAAAAAAAAAAAAAGAAGAAAGAAATCAACAGATAAGTATCTAAAATTCAACAGATCAGTTTAAAACTGAGTTTAATAGATAAAAAAATTCAACAAATTAAAAAAAATTCAACAGATGAGGAAAAAAAATAAAAATTTAACAGATAAGAAAATATTTGAACAGATAGTAAAAAAAATTAAATAGATAAAAAAAATACTTGAACTAATAGTCAAAAAATATTAAAAAGATAAAATATTTGAACAGATAATTAAAAAAATTCAACAGATAGATTAAGGGGTAAAATTGAAAACAAAATATTCTCTAAAATAATTAAATGCACTTCTTACCCTAATATTTTACAAATAATGTACTTCCCACCAAACTAGGAACGTGGGTTCCAAATAGACAAGAAATATTGTACAATTAATTAAGACAATAAATCCAAATTAAGAAACTTAATGATTGTACAATATTTATGCTAAATTAAAAGAATCCTAATCAAATAATCTATTGAAAATACTAATACTAAAATTATAAAAATTCTTAAAATCTTATCTTGCATCAGTTTCTTAAGTTTTTTTGCATTCTTATTGATTTTAACTGCAAATTCATTTATTGGTCATGGACTATCTTGCGTTCATCTGCATAATACTTCTGATGTCAATTCTAGTGACTGCATTGTAATTCCAAAAGGTTGGGAAGAGAAATCCTTTTTTTCCCATTTGCTTTCTTTCAATTAGAATGTTTTATTTCACTTCCAAGTTTTTTTCGTGGGAGACATGCCGCAGTAGCACTCTTTGTCAGGATTGTCTTATATCCTTGTTAAAAACAATTTAATGTGGCCAACTAATTAGTAATAATAACTCTAGCTTGAATAGTAAAAATCTAAATAGATTTCTTGCACAAATAGGGTTCTTTTATACTCCAGCTTTGTAGCTTTCTACAAATTTTGGATAGATTGGATAACTAGAGATTGCAATGCAATGGACGGTTAGTCATGAGATAAATAATCTATGGATTATTTAGTTGAAAATAATGTGGATTTGACTATTAGTCCGTCCTAATATGTCATTCACTTTTCTAATCAAATGATGAACTAGTAAATCTATTAGACATAGGGTCCAATCCTATGTCTCAATCCCATAAGACAAATGCCCAAAATTGCACACTTTAGGATGGGTAACCTGTACCTTTTTTGATACAATAGCGTGTGTCTCCAAGTTATTGTTAGACAATTTTCACTGTATACGAAGAATTAAGGAAATGAGAGTAAACTGTTTGATTACAAAAATACAAACAGTATATAAAAATAAATAAATGAAAATAGATTTTTATTTTGTTACAAAAACAAAATCAAAATCTGGAACAGAAAAAATAAAATAAAAAACAATAGGTTCTTATTTTGTTACAAAAACAAAATTAGAATCTGATAAAAATAAATAAAAACAGAAAGTAAATTAATTACTTACCAAATTAATTTCTCGAACAAATTTTTAATCAAGTCCAGTGTTTAACACTGTGTCTTTAAGACAGATTCATCATCTCCATGGTGTTTTCAAATTATGGACGTCTATCTCCCACGATAAAATGATCAACTGTGAATAGTAGCAGCACTATAAACTATTCACACAGCGAACACACTTTGTGTTTACATTCTTTCTCACAAGAAAATTAATACAGTAAAATGTAGAGAGCAATAGCAGATTTTAGGACAAAAATCTCAATGAAATCCAAATGAGGGACTTGTCTATTTATAGATGTAAAGATGGCTATACAAATTTGAATCCAGCAGGTATGATACTTGTTCGAACAGATAAAAAGCTGTATGGTTTGAATTGAACAGGTAAGGCACTGTTTCAACAAATACGGAACTGTTTGGGTTGGAATATAGAACCTGTACAGAAAATTTGAAGAGGTGCAAACCAAAATTTTGAATTTTGAATTTTGAATTTTGAAATAAAAAAAAAAGGGTCATATTTTTTATTTTTTCGAAAAATAAAAACAAATTCAAATATTTTTGGCCCAAAAAGAATTAGTATTGGGCGGGATAAACGCAACCCAACCTCACACTACACACCCGCGCCCAAGCCCAGCCCAGCCCAGCCCAACCCAGCCCACTTGACCGACCGGACAGACGGCGGCGGCGCGTGCATGTGTGTTTATTTTAGGTCCAATGGGTCTAGCCCACTTTATCCATAACCTCACCTTTCCACAAAACTTGGGTACCCTTTGGAGCCCTCCCCAAGTTGCAAACCCATGCCTTATAAACCTACAAAAGTTTGCGCATCAAACCAATGTGGGACAAACCTTTAATTCAAACCTTTAAAGAAACTTCACCAAAATACCATTTCTATGGAGTTCACTTTGGTTTCAATTTCCCATTCACCCGATAATGGTTTTAAGCAACCAAATATACTACGTGAATCACAACGCGGCATAAAACGTATTACCACTTAGACCTGCCAACTTTGGCGCATGGGTCCCACCTAAAAATTAGACCAAAGTTGAGGAAAAAATTATTTTTTCCAAAGCCATTTCTAACAATCCCCCACATGAATGAAATTTGATAACAACAGAAATGCAACAATATGCAGAATTTGTCGAAAGAGTATAAATCAAAAATATCTTGCATCAGGATAGGTAGCTTTCGGCCTTGAACTTTTCCTAGTGATAACCTATCGGACTTACTAGCTAACCAATGGATGCGATGCCCTAAATTGTTCAACCATTTGAGTAAGGCAAGACAATAGATTTCACACAAAACATCTTCTGACACATCGTGGTTCTCACAGTTGTGTTCATTTTGGCTTTGAACGCTCTTGGTTGTTCATAAATACTTCTAGAGAATTTAGCCTCTTCATTCTCATAAAATTGGGCCCAATTTGACACTCATATAAGTGATTCTTATTGTGAGTATCTCTAATACTCGTCTTGATTTTTATGCATAAATCAAGATATAATTAATTATTAAAAGCGAAGTTTATCCTTAAACCCCTGCATACAACACATGTTGCAAATATTACTCTCACCATAGGAATAGGTAGGGAATTTTAATCCCTTGGTGATTTCTAGCAAACCACACATAACTTAATTATCCATTTGAACTTAGTTCTTGGGATCTCCAGTCATCTAAGTAGGGTTACCATTATGATGACTCTTATGTAATAGACTTTAATCTCATCCCCTTTGATGAACTATACACTTGCTCTTTTGTCAAACCTTTTTATTAACGAATCCGCAATATTCTCCTTAGATTTTATATAATCTATTGAGATTATTCCATTTGAGAGCAATTGCCTTACGGTATTATGTCGACGACGAATGTGTCATGACTTACCATTATACATATGACTCTATGCCCAACCTATTGCAGATTAACTATCACAATAAATGCAAATAGCTAGCACAGGTTTTGGCCACATTGGAATGTCTTCTAGGAAGTGGCGAAGCATTCTACTTTTTCTCTTGCTTTGTCTAAAGCAATGAACTCAGATTCCATTGTGGATCGTGCGATGCATGTTTGTTTTGTAGATTTTCAAGAAACAGCAGCGCCTCCCAGAATAAAGACATATCCACTGGTGGATTTTGAATCTTAGTATCCGATATCCAATTTGCATCACAATAGCCTTCGAGTACTGCGAGATATCTAGTAAAGTTTAAGCCATGATCGCAGGTAAATCTTAGATATCTAAGAACCCGAATGATCGCTTTCCAATGGTCTTCTCCGGGGTTACTAGTGTACCTATTCAATTTATTGACAGTATAAGCTATATTAGAATGAGTGCAATTCATTAGGTACATTAGGCTTTCAATGATTTTGGAGTATTTTAGATGAGACACCGCATTACCTTTATTTTTTGATAAATAAAGAGTGATGTCTATAGGTGTTCTTGCTATGTTCATATCATTCTTGATATATTTACAAAGAATTTTCTCAATATAATGAGATTGAGATAATGTATACCCATCAGATGTTTTAGTAATTTTCATTCCTAATATAGCATTTGCGACCCCTATATCTTTCATATCAAATCTTTTGTTCAGCATTTGCTTAGCTGATTTGATCATGTTTCAACTGCTTCTAATGATAAATATGTCATCCACATAAACACAAACGATGACATAACCTTTGTCAGTGTTTTTAACATAGACACACTTGTCACATTCATTTATCTTAAACCCATTAGTAAGCATAGCATGATCAAATTTTTCATGCTATTGCTTAGGTGCTTGTTTTAATCCATAAAAAGATTTTACAAGCCGACAAACTTTTTTTCTTGCCCTGGCACTACAACCCCTTCGGGTTTGCTCCATATAGATCTCTTCATTTAGATCACCATTTAAGAAAGTTGTCTTGACATCCATTTGATGTATCTCTAGATTATATAATGCTGCCATAGCAATAAGCATGCGAATGAGTGTTATTCTTGTCACAGGGGAATATATGTCAAAATAGTCTAGACTTTCCTTTTATCTGTAACCTTTTACCACAAGTCTTGCTTTATACTTGTCTGTTGTACCATCTGTTTGCATTTTTCTCTTGAATATCCATTTATATCTAAGAGGTTTAGAACCGGATGAAAGATCCACTAATTTCCAAGTATGATTTTGCATAATGGATTCAATTTCATTATTAATAGCCTCTTTCCACAAAGGTGCTTCAGGATCTGTCATTACTTCATTAAAGCTTTGAGGTTCATTTTCTAACAGGTATGTTAGAAAATCTGGACCAAAGGATTTTGATGTTCTTGCTCTCTTACTTCGTCTTGGTTCATCATCAGTTAAATCTTGTTGGTCGAGACCATTACTAGTCTCTTGTGTTTGATTGTCATTAATCTCTAGACTTTGTGTACAATTATAAGTTCTTTTATGTGAACTTAATTCCTGTCCTTTCGTGTAAGGAAAAATATGTTCAAAAAACATAGCATTCCTTAACTCTATAATAGTGTTCACATTTATATCAGGTATTTCTGATTTATAAGTCAAAAATCGATATGCACTACTATTCTGAGCATAACCAATGAACACACAATCCACTATTTTTTATCCTCATTTTCGTCTTTTTCGGAATAGGAACTTCTACTTTTGCCAAACACCCCCATACTTTTAAATATTTGTAGGAAGGTGGTCAACCTTTCCACAATTCATAAGGAGTGCTGTTAGTTTTCTTGTGGGGTATTCTGTTAAGAACATAATTAGCAGACAATATTGCTTCTCCCCACAAGTTCTACGATAAGCCTGAACTTAGTAACATGGTATTTATCATTTCTTTAAGGGTTCTATTCTTCCTTTCAGTAATTCCATTTTGCTGTGGAAAATAGGGTGCTGTAGTTTGGTGAATAATGTCATGTTGTGCACAAAATTCATTTAGAGGTGCATCATATTCACTACCCCTATCACTTCTAACCATTTTAATGGTTTTACCAAGTTGATTTTCAACTTCAGTTTTATAGAGTTTAAACATTTCTAAAGCTTCATCTTTACTTCTAAGTAAGTATATGTAATCATCGATAAATGTTATGAAATACTTTTTGTCTCCTCTAGTTTGAACAAATTTAAGATCACATACATCTGTATGAATTAATTTTAGAGATTCGGTTTTTCTTTTCACCGATTTAAATAGAGCCTTAGTTAGTTTCATTTCTACACAAATCTCACATTTGTGATTAGGATCAATTTCAAACTTTGGTATATAATCCAAACCAATTAGTCTACGCAAAGCATTAGAATTCACATGTTTTAATCTACCATGCCATAAATTTGACTCAAGAATATAAGCAAAAGATGTGTTATTCTTATTAACAACAAGTTTTGGTACAACCGTCATTACATTTAATTTAAAGAGACCATCACTCATGTATCCCTTGCCAACATACATACCACTCTTTGTTAATACAAATTTATCAGACTAAAAAACAAGCCTAAAACCATTCTTACTTAACAAATAACCAAAAACTAAATTCTTCTGGATTTCTGGTACATGCAGCATGCTGTTGAGGGTTGGTTCCTCCCCAATGTCATCTTCAAGATTACTTTCCCTTGTCCAGCCACAGCAGAAGTATATGAATTTCCCATGAAAAGTTACTCACAATTTGCAGCCTCATTATAAGTAGTGAACATCTTTCTATCCGCGCAAATGTGTCGAGTTGCTCCTATGTCAACCCGCCATTCCTTGGGATTTCCAACCAAATTAGTCTCAGACACCACAGCAGAGAGATTGATGTCATTTACCCCGTCAGAGATGTAATCTAACTCTGTCACATTGACTTGATTGGTGGTCTTCTTGCTTATACTTCCACGATCCTTCTTAGGGCGACAGCAATTAGAAACTCAATGTCCGGTTTTGCCACAATGATAGCATTTTCCTTTGAACTTCTTATTGCCATTATTGTCACCTTATTCAGGACCATCTCCAATAAACTTCCTCTTTTTGTTATGTGGTTTGGGCACTTGTTCAACCACATTAGCCTTAGACTCGATAGGATTTTTACCATTCCTCTTTTCAGCCTTACGGTTATCATACTCAATTTTTAGTCTTACAATCAGTTCATCCATAGTCATCTCTTTGCGTTTATGTTTTAAATAATTTTTGAAATCTTTCCAAGCCGGTGATAGTTTTTCCACTAACGCAACGATTTGAATCGCTTAGAGACATACCCTCAGCATGAATATCATACAAAATTAATTGAAAACTTTGAACTTGAGAAATTACTGTTTAGGAGTCTACCATAACAAAATCCATAAATTTACCGACAACAAATTTCTTTGTATCGACATCCTCTGTCTTATATTTTTGCTCCAAAAAATCTCACAATTCTTTTGATGTTTTCAGTTTCTGCACAGAAAATTAGAATGTTTTCAAGCATCTACAGCGGCAACAACTTGCCAATCACTTTCATCCTCTTTCAGTACTGGAGCCTCTTCACGGAGAAACCGGGCCAGATTTAAAGTTGTAAGATAGAACAATATTTTCTGTTGCCATCTCTTAAACTCGGTGCCATTAAATATTTTTGATTTTTCTCCATGATTTATTGGAACTCGAACATGGTTCTGGATAGGGACCGGAGTGGTTGTAACAATTGGAGTACCACTTTCAGTTGCAGTAGCCATAATATCTAATTACAAAAATCAGAAAAACCAAAATACAAATTAATTTTCTAGTTACTAAAACCAGAAAAATAAAATACTATGCAATTATTTTCTTTAACACTGCTACACAAAATAATATTCTGAAATTATTAATGACAATTCAAAGAAAATAAACAGTATATTACTACTATTTATCAAACAGTATATGACTACTATTTATATTTTCCAATCAAAATATCACTTTGTAAAAGCACAGAAAAATTAATACAATGAAGACACAGAAAATAAATCTTTCTTAAGATTGTTGGACAATCTTTACTGTATACAAAAAATTAAAGAAAACAGAGAAAACTGTTCGATTACAAAAATACAAACAGTATATAAAAATAAATAAATAAAAACAGATTTTTATTTTGTTACCAAAACAAAATCAAAATCTGGAACAAGAACAGGAACAGGAAAAATAAAATAAAAAACAACGGATTCTTATTTTGTTACAAAAATAAAATTAGAATCTAATAAAAATGAAAATAAAAAATAAAAAATAAATCAACTACTAACCAAATTAATTTCTCGAACAAATTTTTGATCAAGTCCAGTATTTAACACTATGTCCTTAAGACAGATTTGTCCTCTTTACGGTGCTTTCAAATTATGGACGTCTATCTCCCAGGATAAAATGATCAACAATGAATAGTAGCAGCATTACAAACTATTCACATAGCGAACACACTTTGTGTTTACACTCTTTCTCACAAGAAAAATTAATGCAGCAAAATGTAGAGAGTAATAGCAGATTTTAGGATGAAAATCTCAATGAAATCCAAATGAGAGACTTGTCTATTTATAGGTGTAAAGGTGGATGTACAGATTTGAATCCAACAGGTATGATACTTGTTCGGACAGATAAAAAGCTGTATGGTTTGAATTGAACAGGTAGGACACTGTTTCAACAGATACGAAACTATTTGCATTGAATTTGAACATATTTGAATTCAGACAGATATAGAACCTATACAGAAAATTTGAAGAGGTGCAAACCAAAATTTTGAATTTTGAAATAAAAAAAATGGGTCAAATTTTTTATTTTTTCAAAAAATAAAAACAAATTCAAATGTTTTTGGCCCAAAAAAAAATTGGTATTAGGCCGGACAAGCTCTACCCAACCTCACACCACGCACCACGCACCCTAGCCGACCGACCGGCGCGCGTGTGTTTATTTTGGATCTAATGGGTCTAGCCCACTTTACCCATAATTTCATCCTTCCACAAAACTTTGGTACCCCTTGGGGCCCTCCCCAAATTGCAAACCCATGCCTTATAAACCCACAAAAGTTTGCCCACCAAACCAATGTGCAGCAAACCTTTAATTCAAATCTTTAAGGAAACTTCACCAAAATACCATTTTTATTTGGCTTCAATTTCTCATTCACCCGATAATGGTTTTGAGCAACCAAATATACTACGTGAATCACAAGGCGGCATAAAACACGTTACCACTTAGATCCGCCAACTTTGGCGCATGGGTCCCACCTAAAAATTAGACCATAGTTGAGGAAAAAACTGTTTTTTCCAAAACCATTTCTAACAGTTATAACCTTCTTTTCGACTTCTCTTGAACTCATGTTTGTGGATAAATTATATAGAGTTGGGTATACTTATTTTTCAAACCAATCAACCATATTTGCTGGATTATTTTGTTTTACATTACATAAGTTGATACATTTTGCGCTTTGAATTGAGTTGCATGAATTGCTGCAAATAATCAGATGATTGATTTCTAAATTTGGTTCATTATACAAGAAAACAAGCCGCAACAAAGATTGGAACGACACGAAACAAAACTCGGTGGTATGTTCTCATTTCACATATCCAAACAATTATTGCATTTATGGTCAAATGATTCTAACTCCAGTAGTTCTTGTTTCTACTAATAACTGTTGCATTATAGGGCTATAGCAATGAGCTTCCCAGATTGGTTATTTTTTGCCTTGATGTTATGTTACTCTTTTCTGGTAAAGCTTCCAAAATAATTTCCACTGAAAGGGTGAAAACTGAACAATCATGATGTTGAGCTGCCCCTGTTCCACTGCTGCTGTTAGGTATATTGTTGAATGTTTGGGCAAGAAATTGATGACAACAATGATGGTTAAATGAATATGATTGTAAAACTATCAAATTGACAAGGATGATGGATTTCTGATGCTAAGGGATCTTTGCAATGTATTGGTGTGGTGGAGACATTAGGGGCAAGATGCATTTTAGGGTTCCTAGGATCTTGATGATGCCTTGATGGCTTGAATCACAAATCACAAATCATCATTGTCTGCAATCACTTAGTAATTACACTTTTTTGTAGTTAGGTTTCTTGAGTTCTTGGATCTTAATGAGTATTGTACACTTCACCGTATAATCACATATCCAACTCCATGATGATTGGTGGAGATTATGACGGGCAACGCCCCCTTCCCTGAAGGTTGGGGTTCAGGGGTTGTGCAAAATATACTAACACTATGTTTGGAACCTAGGAGAGAAAAGAAAAGAAAGGATTACTTAAGTTATAAGAAAGAAAAAAAAAAAAAAAAATTATAATTTCTCTCCTTTTTGTTTGGATAAGGAAGAAATAAAAGAAAAGAAATGATTGTGATTTCTCTCATTCTTATTTGGTTAGATTTCATTAAGAAAAAAAAAAAGAAATTATTTTATGTTATATTACCAAAATAACATTTTTATATTTTCAATCATTTTATTTCTTTTATTTTTATAGAGACAAGATTGGTATTATAAAAATAGTAGTTTCTTCTCTCTCAATCTCTCAACTTTTGGAAAGATTGAAAAGGAAGTTTACAAGATAAATGAATTTTTCTCTATTTCTCTCTATTTCTTCCCATTTCTCTCCACTTAGGTTATCCAAATAAGTAAGAAAAATACATATCTCTCCATTTCGTTTCTTTTCTCTCCAAATCACTCAATCCAAAGGATATTTCAGTAATCAGTTGATGTAAATTTAACATACATATTATGATCTTCACAAGCTAAGTAATTTTATTACACTTTTCTCTTCTTTCAGTATAGTAGAACTGGTTGTGAGCATTAAACGTACACAATTTTGCCAAACCACATAAATTTGTGTATCGTGCTTTTCTTGTTTGCAGCTGATTCTTCTTGCTAGGCAGAAGCGAGAACCTTGTGTGTTGAGTATAATTTTTTTTTACTAATTTAATTATTCAAACATCAAATTTGTGGTCTCCTTATTTTGGGTTACCTTGAACCTTACATCAAGATAGGGAACCCAAAAGGCTGAATTTTGTTCTAATGTCATCATCAAAATGTACATAAAAATGACAAATGGAATTGTATATAACAAGCACTCTACACTAGAGATTAATGGTTGAAATGCCTTTGATTAGCCAATATTATTAATTTGCTTTCACAAATAGAAACCAATGAAACAACATCATCCCTGAATATTATTCCTCCAGAACCTAAATGATTTGCCCTTAAAACTTCTGCAGACTGAAATCTTTGCATGTAGTTGTACTTAGTCCCCCCTTCCAGCTCTTTTATATACATGTAAACTTATTTGTGATCACCTTCGGAATCTATAGCTTGCCAAATGGTGTTTTGTAATATTCCTGTACAATTGAAACTCCGGCATATCCAAATCAGTAGCCAAACGCTAAAAATACTAGACTAAATTTTATGCACCAACGATGAAATCATCCCTGAGTGGTTTTATTTGGTTGTGTACGGATTCTGCATGATTTCAGCTGCAAACAGCTTCAACTGATAGCTTCTTCATGTTATCTGGGCACGGATCTCCTCCAAAAACTTCCGGAACTACACTAACTGAACAAGATTGCTGCCCTATGCAATTCTTAAAAAAAATAAAAAATAAAATAAAATAAAAACTTGTGATAATTAAAGTACACAAATGACACTCAAAAAAATTGAATGAAAAAAGAATTTTCATTTTCTAGAAAAAGCACAGCTAGTTTAATCCCCATTGACTCGAGTCAGTGCTCAGACATGTCAGTATTGTGCAAAAAGGTAAATGATATATTAGCTACTTGCGATTTTAGAACATACCCTTTCGAGTGCATCATACGACTTGTGAGCATGACAACTTCCCTCCCGAAAACTTCCACAAGTCCCTTGTGGCAATCCATAGCTCGCAAACTTAATTTTAGAGATTTTCTGTCCTGGTGCACACCACAAATGGGCTTTTGGTTGCAACTTATCTACTTTGCCAGCGGCTAGGATATGCCATTTCTTGAGACTTGGCTGCCGATCAAAAATATCGGCACAGACCCTTTCAATTGTTCTTCCAACCAAAGAAATCCCACTCGGGTCACCACCCCATTCTTCAAACACAACCAACAGATTCCCACTCGGTTTAAGCCATGACCGCGGAACATGGTACCTGAAATTTACAGCCTCATCATGTTTATTAGAACATACAAAATCAGATCGGTCCGTTTTAGAGTAAATTATGAACCAAACCAGTTTCTACGGTTCCAGAAATTTTGGAACTGTGACTGAACCATTGAGCCTATGTAACTGGACCAAAACTGAAACATAGAGATTGATTTGGTTCAATTCGGTTCTAGAAATTTTATATAACAGGAGATGGGTATATATTTTATAATAGCAAACAAACTAACAACTGTAAGTGTAGTTGAGTAGGTTGAATCTTGTCAATTTCACATTCAAGATTAGCGTTCAGCTCTTGTTAATTGCTTATATCTGCTTATTTTTAAATACAAAAATATTAAAAATAATAAACAAATATATCACGGGTAACTGAAGCCTTAAACCGTGAACCAAATCAATTTGAACAGTTCTAGCATTTTTTAAACCAGAAACAGGACCAAAACTAATAAAAACCGGTGGTTTGGACTGGAATGAATTGATTTACCGGTTCCACCAGATATTTTGAATAACCCTAGAAACAACTGACATCGTGATTACTAAAACTTTCCTCACCATCTCTGAGAGGCTTCTCCGCAATTACTTTGGCATTTACTCTCCTTGAAAGTTCCTGCGTAGTTGCAGCTGCCACAGTTGCCACGTGCTATGTATCCCGGCCAGTGGCGTCCTATGCTTTCACCATTTATCCAAATTTGACCCTTTCCCATGGTATTCATATCCAAACCTAACGGATCATTTCCTTCTGGTGCATTGAATGTAGTCTAGAAAGATCGTCAGATGAATTAAAAGATTGATTCATAAATTCATTTACATATTTACAGAAATGAAAGAACAATAAAAAGAATTTATTTATTAGGGTTTTGGGAAGATTATCACCTTGTACCATGTCAATGGTTGCTTTTGAGCCAATACTGATCCTTGTGTCCACTCAACAGAGGAACTTCCACCAAGTGTATGGAGACTTAAAGCTTCCCCTTTCAGACCAACCTGTGCAGAAACATGTATTCAAAGGTTACCTCATTGCCTCAAATTGGTCTGTTTGGTTGTGTTTGTGTTTTCATTTTGTGTTTTCTGGTTTCGTTATCTAGAAAACACAAAACCTTCTTGAAATGCAAGCACTACATTGGCAACAGAAAAATGGATTGGAAAATATTGTGAAGACAAACCTTGTAAGACCAAGTTTGCTTTGTCAAGTCTCTTGTCCCCTCATTGAGACCCTTCAGCATGATCGGACCAAGAACCCCAGTATTCCATGTCTCAAAATGCAAACCAACATTCTGAAATTGATCAAATAATCAAATTAGCATCATTAACATCCAACGAACATAAACTTTTGTCAGAAGGCAAAAACTAACCGGAAGACCAACAGCAACACTAAGTAAAGATAACTTGTTAATGCCAGCTCTCAACTTCACATTGTCACTAAATGTCAGCTTTGGATTCTCTAGTCCCCCATACACGGTTCCTGTCAAAAAACATATATCAGTAAATGAGGATACAGATTAAAGCATATTTAATGATACTTCTTTTTCCATTTACAAAAATGCTTAGCAAGTCCATATTACCTGATAGTTCCCCATCGATGAAAACATGCAAAGCATGGCCCGCTGACATAATTGTAAGAACAGGATATTGCCCGTTCTTTAAAAATCCTTCATCAGGCTGTATATTCACACTAGAGTGAAAACAAGAGTGTAGGAAACAAGAAAATCAGTTTAAATTATCAACTAGATTATGATGGGTTATTATTAAATTTGTAATGAAAACTGTCTCTCAACAACACTCACTCTGTGAGGTACCACAAATAGTCTGAGGCATCTCTGGTCACGTTTATTTGCTCCCATAGTCCATCCATTGCAACCGTGTCTGAATCATCAGCAGAGACAGTTTCTTCGATGTATGACTCCCAGAATGCTCCACTAATTACAGGTACCATCTTTATCTGTGAACTTTGGGAGCTTATCTGTAAAAAAATTTGATTGGATGTTAAAACCCATTTTTGGGAACTTTTTGAAGGAGATGTTCATTGAACAAATGCTAAACCTTAATTTTCTCAAATGAAATCAAACTATAACACACTGAACAAAAGTGAGTTCTGGGAAGGGCAAGATGCATGCAGTTTTACTCCTATTTTCTAGTACTTTTTATATTTACAAAATTATGACATAATGAAAGTTTTCTATAAATAAAATTAAAAGGGTGATGCTACACATACAAATTCGTACACAAAAAAAAAATAAAAAATAAAAAATAATCCTACAAAATGAATGATGTGTCTCATTTATATCAATTCATTGGAAGTCAAAATGCTCGTTACTTTGGTTCATAATTGCAAGAATGTCATTGTTACATCATTCTTATCTTAAATCTCGCATGAAAATAATGTATGCATATCATTTTCAAAATTAAAAGTATCCAAAGTATCATTCCAAATTATGATGTTAAACACATGACTTGAGAAGACATCAAATAGCACCAAAAAAATGAATGGACTTCAAATAGTTGTGAAAAAGACCACAATAAATAAATAAATAAATAAAAATAAAATAAAATAAAATAAAGAAGAAGAAGAAGAAACAATTAGAGCGCACTATTCAATGTGTTTGATTTCAGTTTTCTGAGTTCAATTTTCTAGAAATTGAGTTTTTTATTTTTCGTATTTTTTTTTTTTTTTAGTAAATATTTTTAAAATTTTAAGCAATTTTTTTTAATTTTTTAGATGCAGGTAACTTAAATGTATCTAAATAGTAAAATATTTGTGAAAAAATATTTTAAAAAATTAATAAATACACAAAACTACAAAAAATGTACTGAATTTTTGTATTTTTGTATTTTTGGTATTTAGTGAATTTTTAAATATTTTTTTCACAAATATTATACTTTTTAAGTGTATTTATGTTAAGTGTATCTAAAAATTAAAAAAATTGCTTAAAATATTAAAAAAATTTAGTGAAAAGAAAAAAATATGAAAAACAAAAAAGTAGAATTTTCTAAAAAGTATTTTCAGAAAACCCAAACCAAACAAAGTGAAAACCCTATTTCTTCTTCTTCATCTTTTTTGTCGAAGGATGTTTTTTAAAGGGAAAACCCTATTTCCTTACCCTTGCGGTGTTGAAAATCGCATTCTTGCAGTCGGGGAGAATGCTGACAGACCAAGGAGGGAGGTCATATTGCATATTTTGGAAGGTCACTGTTGCTGAAGATTTTGTGTCGTAGTTTGCAAGGAATGCAGCACAACCAGACTTTGAGTTAAATACATGAACCTGGAAAATGAAAAATAATGAGAAAAAGAGCTAATATCGATGATTGTCAAAAAGATGCACATGAAAAAAATTGTAGTAGATATGCATAGCTTTCTTGTAGCCTCAGAAGAG
The DNA here is from genome assembly GCA_030407325.1 of Camellia japonica. Taxonomy (NCBI): domain Eukaryota; kingdom Viridiplantae; phylum Streptophyta; class Magnoliopsida; order Ericales; family Theaceae; genus Camellia; species Camellia japonica. The sequence continues at coordinate 159,309,404 of JAPPVO010000019.1, forward strand.
TTAATCGAACCTCAAGATTATTGCCTGGCCAAGTCACTGTAGGATATGTAGAAACTAAAGTTGGTTCACATAGCTTGATGGCTTTATGCAAATCTCTCAAATGTCCCCATTTTGGTTCCCTTTGTAATCCTTGCATATGATAAATTCCCCATCATAAAAATGCCAAAAATATCATTATTTGCATCAGAAAAGCCCTAACATATAACATATATACAGGCAGAATATCATGGGCAGAGCTAGCAAGTGGCAACTGGCAAGTGTGCAAATTTCTCAAATGCCCCAACTGAACTTTTGAAAAATTCTATTTTGACATATATTTGTGAAAAAAGTTTCCAATTTTACCCTTTCAGATTTTATTTTTGCCCATGAATCTTATATTGTCCACTTTGCTTCAATGAAGTCCTTACAATTGCTTGTATGTTATTTTGCTAAGTAAGAACTTTTTGTTGAGATTATTTTTTCATTTTTTCCCTTCCCTCATTCTCTTTTACTTCTTTGTTTTTCTCTCCATTTTCTCTCTCGTTCCCCAAAAATGAGATGCTCTTGCAAAGGTGAACCATTCTTTTCATCCCATCCATGTTCAATCTCTTTCGCTCTCTTGCCTATTTAGTTTAAAAATTATATCTGGGGATTGAACTATTGAATAATACTTCTATGTGATTGGTGTTTATGTGATATTGAATTGTGTTTTCTTTTTTATTATCACTTCAAATTGTTTACTTCTTTTGATTGTCAATTATGAAAAAGATCATTTATAGTCCACAAAACAAAAATCTTTATTCTGCTCCCAGGTAGAATAATTGTGCTAATGATCTCATGTGTAACATTGTACAGTCCCATTCCTTCCATGCAATGTGTGTTTGCACAAATAGACTACTTGTATGCATTGGCAACAATCTTAAATCTTAATTGCTTAAGTAAAGATTGTAATACAAACAAAAACCTCGGCACAATATAATCAAGTTATTTTCTTGTGTATGCATACCATATTCGTCAATTGGAGCATCATAATCATAGCTAGTGGCAACGAAGAGACCAGCAGCCGTCCGTCCAAAATTTGTTCCTCCATGGTACTAATGAAAGAAAAAAATAAGAAATATCAAAAATATACTTTACTTGATATAAGATAAGCATGCAATTAAGAATTAACTCACCATATAATAATTAATAAAGGAACCATTATTCTGTATAAACCTTGCCACTGAAAATGCCAAGTCTTCAACAGGTCTTTGAGGAATTGGACCACCAAACTTTGTATACCTGATGATAAAACAGAGGAATCCAAAGAATCAATTAAGAAATTCAGAAAAAATGTAACTGAGTTCTGTTGTTTGAATGATGAAATAATTTATAATTAAAACAACAAAGAAATAGGGGAACAAAAAAAGTTTTTAAGTTATATGGGTGACATATGTATGACTTACCAGCCAGTCCAAGCTTCAGTCCACATTTTTGGGTTATGGCTCTTTTTCGGTCTGAAGCCTTCGCAGTAAAAACCATTGCAAGTGTCTATCTGTAAGATGATCAAATGAGAGAGAGAGATAATTTGCCATTGTACAATTCAAGAAAATGAAAATTCAATGCAAAATATTTTTGGGTAGGTACAATCCAAAATATGACTATCAAGAAAAAAACATATTCTCTTCTTTTCATTAGTTTTCTAAACTCAAAACCCAGAAAAAAGATGTAAGAAAGATAAGACTAAACATATAAATGGGGCCCCAACTGTGTCATGAAAACTATTCTATTTGAGGAACAATAAATAATGTTCAACAACCCCACCAAGGAAAACGGTGCACAAATATAATCCACGAACCAACAGTACTTTCACTTGAAGGAAAATTACAAGTAACAGAAAAGAGAAACTGTCGAAATTTGTTCTTAAAAAAATACTTACAATTGGATCAGGAACATCTTCTTGTTTGCACATAATCCACGGCACCCCTGTGCCAAGACTGACCGCCATTTCTGCAGCCCATTTCGTATACGCTTTACCGGGAGCACCAATTTGCCATTCTATAGGTGCATATTCATTCTCTATCTGTGAAATAAATAAATAACAGAATCAATAAAATGATTTTTAAAAACTCATTTCTAGAAAAAGAGCAAAGACTAGGATGAGGTAATTTTGAAACCTGAGACATGATAATTGGACCTCCCTGAGATTCGAACAAGTTTTCGGACTTCATCAAGTTTACAATTTTCTCTGTGAATTTTTGCATCGCTGCCTTTAATGTAGTCAAATGGTAATCAAGACTTAGTTAATTTATAAATGCATTTAAACAATTAGTAAACACCAAAAAAAAAAAAAAAGAAGCAAAAAAAGAACAGTGATATTTTCAAAATATGTAACGGAAAGATTTAAGGTGAACAACCTTGAAGGGTTCATTGTCTGTTCTAAAAGAAATGCCAGGAACATATTTCAGCCAAACAGGAAATCCCCTGTTTTCAAACAGAGCACAAAACAGAGATTCATTCATTCAATATATAATATAAATATAAAAGTACATTTAAAATAAAACAGATTACTAAATACATGCATAAATATACATCATATAATAGAGTTTTCTTTTTTTTTAAATCAAACCCACTAATTTTTTATTTTGTTTTTTAAGTGGTGTAATAAGTTCAAAACAACATTCATTTGGAAATTAATTCTTAAAACAACTTGGGTTTAATAAAAAAAAAAAAAAAATACAACAAATATTAAATGAGTATTGTCAGTAATACCCAAAATTCCATTCAGCACAAATATAGGGGCCAATCCTGAGATGAAGATAAAGGCCAGCTTGTTGCACCAGTTTGATGAACTTAACCAGATCATACCTACCCTCAAAATAATACTGAAAACAATTACAAGTGAAAACATTAAGAAAATAAAATTTTAAAAAAAAAAAATTTTGAAAAAGAAAATGGGTTTTTGATTACCTGTCCAGGAGAAGGCTCATGCCCATTCCAAAAAACATATGTCTGTATAACATCCAGTCCTCCCTCTTTTGCCTTTTGTATAAGATCAGGCCACATCTTCAACCCACCCAAAAAGCAAATAAATCAATCAAAAATCAAAATCCAATTGTACATTGAAAAAAGGGCAAAATTAGGGATACCCATTTGCAGAATCAAACATACACATAATACCCAAATAAATAAATCAAAATCCAAAGCATTGTACATTTAAAAAAAATAAAAATAAATAAAAAAAGGGGCAAAAATAGAGATACCCATTTGCAGAAACAAATAGACAAGGCATTCACACACATATGTAGATATGTAGATGTGAAAGGCAATGGAAATGGTGGTTACCTCAGGGGTGCTTCTTGGGTAGTGAATGGAGCCAGAAATGAGAATCCTTCTTTTCCCATTAATGATGAAGGCTTTGTCATCATAAGACACAGAAGCTGTAACAGAAGATGAACAAACCCACAAAAACAACAACAACCAACCCATTGACACTAACACTGACATGTTGATGTTGATTCTCATCATCATGTTGTTGCACATTGAACCCGTGACACACTCTCTCTCTCTCTCTCTCTCTTGTTTGGAGGTCCTCAAAGCGATAGGGCCTTTTGTTTTTTTGTTTTTCTTAGTTCTTCACTTTTATGCTCTTTATTTTTTTTCTGTCCATACAAAAATGAAAAGAAATAAGAAGAATGAGCAGAGAGAGAGAGAAAGAATGAACACACGGTTTCTTCCTTCTTCAGACCCTTCTTAACTTTGGCTTTTGAGGATTGAGAACAACTAAATTGCACACATCGGAAAGCTCTCAGCACATGCATTTAAAGACCTTGGGAAGTGGGACCCACTTGCTCTTGGGGCCTCACCCACTCTTTTTATATTTTAGATTTTGGACTCATGTCACCGCTTTGTAATACTAGCAAATTCAAAGTGTTAGTTATACCAACACTACTCAATTATTCATTTAACCAAACATAATCTTACATTTTAATTCGTTCAAAAAAATCTTACATTTTAATTAATTTAATATGAAATTTATTTTTACTATTTTGGCATTTTACTCATAAATCTCATATTTATAACTTGTATTTCATTTGGTCTTATTCATAATTTACAATTTCATTTAGTCATATAACTTTTAAAATGACTAATCTTATCTTCAAATTTGACAATGGAATTGCAATTCAATATTTAGAATGATTTAAATAAATATACTTTTTAACTTTTTACGAAAAAATGTACAAAAAAGTAGAAAGATGATGTGACTCAAATAAGTATTCTTATCTAAATAAGTGCACTTATATAAGTTATAATTATAGGAAAAGATTTCATTAGAGTATCTAATCTAATTTATTTTTTACACTATGATTTATATTTTTATTTAGTGTGAATTTTCAAATAATGTAATGATTATGAATATGAATATTCATACTTTTAATAAATCAAATATTGTGAATTTTAAAAAAGTGTGAAAGTTGATGTAAATATTCACACTTTATTTATTTATTTATTTATTTATTTTAAAATTATACTTTTCAAACATTCACATTTTCTTATTCATTGAAAATGTGAATATTCGTACTTTAAAAAAAAAACATTATTTTTATTCATAACAAATATGAAAATTGACATATTTTATTCTATAAATTACTAAAATATTTAATAAAAATTTATGAACTCACACTTTTTACACTTCAAAAATACGAAAATTACTTTAAAAAAAGGGAGAGAATAAAGAGAAAAAAGAATTATCTTACTATAAAAATTTACTGTCAAATTTATTTTTATTTTCTTACATTTCAAATATGTGAAATTTCACATTATTATAAATTTAAATTTGAAAAAATTTCAATTAAAAATTATGTGAAATTTTAGAAGTTACATTTTCAAATTCAAAGTAGTGTGAAGGTCTTATATGTTTTTTATAATTTTATATTCAATTGAGAACTTGTTTGATAGATCGAGTAGTTTTTAAAAATATAAATTTTATAATAAAATAGATATGTAAATTGAAAGTTATAGAATTTTAAAGATGAAATATTAAAAATAATAGCTACCACATAAGTATGTTGACTATTAATCTGGAGTTGAGCTTACACAAAAATAAGTATAAAAATGTCTAAAAAAAATTTTTTTTAAAAAAAAGACTTAATCTTCCAAACAACTTATATGATGGGACTTTATTGAATAGGAAAAAAATCATAGAACCAAATGGGATACAAGTGCATGAAATAGGATTTTTTTTTAAATATATATATACTTGTATGATTTTTAAAAGGATTAATTACATAAAAATAACTTACTTATTAGTAGATATTCCTTATTTATGAATGCGTACATATTGAGTCTCTCAACCGTTGAAATCCTACGTATACATCTTTTTTGGAGCGGTAAAAGTGATACATTTTGATAGTTGAGGGGAGACAAAATGTACAAGTTCATAAATGATGGGGATAAATTGATATTCATTGATAGCTAAGGGGATCTTAGTGTAATTAACCCTTTTTTAAAATTGAAGAATCAATATAGGTAAAGTGATATTCACTTCTATCTGAGTAGTTTTTTTTTGTGTAATTAACTCAAAATTTAAACAAGCCGCCAAAAACATTTGAAAAGAAAAGAAGTCTTATTTTGTATGTTGTTTACTTTTATTTTAATATAACTTTATAATTTTTTTTAATCCAAATAATACCAAAGCCATGCTTAATTAAGAGCAATAGGGTCACATGCACATAATTACAAATATAAAAAAAGGGTGTAATTGTGTGATTAAAATTTCTTTTATGTATAATCTATATAAAACTCAAGATAAATTTTAGAAATAATTGGTGATAAGTTCATTTCTATGGGGGATATGATATTTGGTCCAATGATTGATCTTTTATGGAGATAACGGCATGGTTAATGAAACTATTTCGCAAAAAAAACAACAAAAAAAAAATTTATTATTTTGAAGGAATTCATTGTTGAACTATCGAAAACCAGTAGCTGGACCACTGTTGTCGACTAAAAGGTTGGCGGTAATTATGGTCGTAGGCGACGACTGGTGGACAAATAGACAAATTGATGACACATAGCCTCTGTTTGGGGAGTGGGTTGGCTTTTTGGCTTTTTTGGCTATTTTAGCCTGGGGCTAGAAAGCCTGATTTGGAAAGGGCTTTTTGGCTTTTTTGACTTTTTGGCTTTTTGGTGAGGTGGCCTCCTGTTAATTTACCAAAGTGCCCTTGATCCACATGTACCTATAATTCAAAGATTTTGGCATCCACGTCAGCTTCCCAAACGGTCCACTAATGTTGTTTTTTTTTTTTTATTTGTTTTTTATTTTTCTCTTATTTTCGGTTTTCATTTGCCGTTTTTTGCTAACCTCTTTTTTTTTTTTTTTTTGGGGTTTCGATTTGGGTATTTTGCTTAAATTTTTTTATTTTTTATTTGTTTATTTTGGGTTTTATTTTGGCGTAGTTTGGTAAAATATTTTTTTATTTATTTTTTGCTTAAATTTTTTTTATTGTTTTTAAATTTATGTTTTTGTCATTTATATTTTTTTATACATTAATTATTTCTTGTTCTTTAATTTACGTTCTTTAAATAATTTAAAATGTTAATATTTTTAATTTAAAAACAACTCTATACTCAAATCGTAACTAAATACATAAAACAAAACTTAATTAAAATTTTATTTTAATTTTATTTTTGTATTTTAAATATTTAAATAATGTAAATATTCTAAAAAATTTACCTTGGAAAAAATTTAAAATAAATATTCAAAAAATTTACATCGTAAAAATTTAAATAATTTAAATATTCAAAAATTATTTTAACAAACAAATTTAAATAATTTAAATATTCAAAAAATAAAAATAATTTAAAATGTTAATATTTTAAATTTAAAAACAACTTTACACTCAAATCGTAACCAAACACGTAAAATAAAACTCAATTAATAAATTATTGTTAATAATTTATGTATTTTAAGTTCTTTTTTTTTTTTTTGCAAATATTTTTTCATGTGTTTTTTATTTTTATTTTTATTTTAATTTTCGGTGAAATGATAAAAAGTGAGGTTTTATTTTATTATGATGTGTATTTTAAATAATTTAATTTTAATTTACTTTTAAATATTTAATTTTATTTAATTTGAATTTGAATTTTATTTTAATTTTAATGTTATTTTAAATATTTAAATAATGTAAATAATCTAACAAATTTATTTTTCAAAAAATTTAAATATTCAAAAAATTATTTTAACAAAAAGATTTAAATAATTTAAATATTCAAAAAATTTAAATAATTTAAAATGTTAATATTTTTAATTTAAAAACAACTCTACACTCAAATCGTAACCAAACACATAAAATAAAATTTTATTAGTAAATTATTTTTACAATTCATAACCAAATACATAACTTGAAACTCCATACTACTTTTACAACTCTACACTCAAATCATAACTAAATACATAACAAAAATATTAAAATTTTTAAAAATATTTTTATAAATAGAGTTTGAATTTATTTTTATAAAATATTTTAACAAAAACCAAAAAAATGTTTTTAATTTTTTTTTTCAACGTCCATTAGTTCCTTTTCTGGGAAAACGTGTTCTTTGGAAGTGATGAAGCTTTTGTCTGTGGGAAATGCTGAGGTGATGCCCCTCTCTCATAGGGGGTATTTTCGTAAATTTACCGATGCAATGGTTTTAGCCAAGTGATTATGAGGGTTTTGTCGGCATGTGGCTAAAACAGTCACTTTTGTCGTGACATGGCTAAAATAGCCCAACTTTGACTTCCCAAACGGTGCCATGGACAAATAGGGAATAGCACGTGGACAAATAGATGACACTTTGATAGATAAGTAATGTGATAGACATAGAAGTAAGAATAATATGGTCTTTTCAAATTATTTTGTTCTTTTGGCCCAAAAAAACAAACTTGAAGCTATTGCCACAAAAGTTTTTTAATTAAATTTACGAGCTGAGTGCCCTAAATTTTAATCACACATTATATATATATTTTTGTATATTTTTTGTACTTTAATTTTATACACTATCATTTCTCAGTTTAGATGGACATGTTGTTTTTCACTAGAGAAAAGATGTCCTCCAAACAAGTTACAAGGGCATTTAAGGAACCTAAATGAGTCTCATAATAAATTATGCTCTATTTTTCAGGCTTAATTCAACAGAATTTAAATACTCCATTAATGTCTTTAATCTCCTCTCATGACTATTGTGCATGTTCCTCTCGTCCGAGTCCGGATCCTCTCCAGCCAATTCTCCCTCCTGTCCTCCGGTCAAGGGCCACGATTTGGCCACGTGGCCCTTTTAAGATCTACGGCTCAGAATAAAAAATAAAAAATAAAAAACAAATTTGAATTTCTGATTTTCGACCCAGACAAAGGCTTCCCTCCCATTCCATTTTCCCTCATCTTCGAAGCTATTTTTCCCTCCTTCTTCCAAGCTCTGGCGATTGGCGAAGTTGACGGCAAATCAACTTGAACGATCGGCGGCGAACATCGACGGTGAACCAAGCTCCGGCGACCCCACGAACCAGAGCTCCACTTCGTCATCAACTGAAGGTAACGTTTGTCATAGCTGGGCAACATTGTTATTAAGGAACATTAAGGAACTTCCTGTGGAGTAAAAAAGGAACATTAAGGAACTTCCTGTGGAGTAAAAAAGGAAAATTAAGGAACATTGTTCTGTTGTGAAACTTGTTGAATAGAACTGTGTCTGTATTTATTTTTCATTTGATGGTTGAAGAACAAAATAAAAACTGATTTCGGAATGACCTGTTTGGCGAACCTTTGCTTGAATTTGTTTAATGCAACAAAGATAAGTCCTTAAAGCCAGAGATAAGTCCTTAAAGCTTTTTGGGCATTTGCCTAAATTTGTTTAAAAACTGATTAGGTTTTGATAATAATCAGTGGGAACAACATAAAGGGAAAAAGAAAAAAACTTAGGCTCTAGTGTTGTTCATTTGCTTGAATTTGTTTAAAAACTGATTACATTTTGATAATAATCAGTGGAAACAATACAATTGGAAAAAAAGCTTAGGCTCTAGTGTTGGGTAGTTGCTTGAATTTGTTTAATGCAACCATGATTCATCTAAAACTAGTTAGGTTTTGATAATAATTAATGGGAACAATACATTAAGTAGTTAGGAAGGATACTAGTTAGGCTTGAATTTGCTTGTTGTCATTGTTCATCTAAAACTAGTTACATTTTTCTGCTTGAATTTGCTTGAATTTGGATACTAGTTACATTCATCTAAAAGTAGTTAGGCTTGAATTTGCTTGAATTTGTTTGCTGTCATTGTTCTCTTGTGAGTGGAACATGTCACAAGACTTCCACTATCTACTTCATTAACCTCAATAACCAAGAGAATGACTTATGTTCTGTAATCCATCTCCCTAAGTTTTTAACTCCTGAAACAATAGATTAATACAAGGAAGATATAAAAATCACCTAAACCATTGACATATTGTTGTCTATAAGTTCATTCAAGACCTGCACTTCTTTGTAATTGGAGGTAATGAAGAACAATAAAAAAATGATTGTGGTCGAATGAAGCTATAAGTTCATTTAAGTAATGTTTCTAATTATTGTTCTCCCATTTGATTGCCTCTACTTTTCAGTTGCGTTTTTATATGGATATGGAACCTGACAATGATTGTGGTTGGAAGCCAAAAGTAGGAATGACCTTTGATTCGAAAGAAAGTGCGTATGATTTTTATAATGCATATGGAGGAAGAATGGGATTTAGCATAAGAAGGGAATATTGTAAGTAGAACAAGTTAACAAAACAAATGATTTCTAGAAATTTGGTTTGCAACAAAGAGGGATTTCAGAAGGTTGACAAGCGAGACCCATTGACAAAAACCCCTAGAGCTGAAACTAGGACTGGTTGTCAGGCCCGACTTTTTGTTAAATTGGATGTCAATAGTGGGAAATTTGTTGTGATTGATTTCAAAGAAAAACACAACCATGAACTTGTATCTCTTGATTGTGCCCATATGTTGCCATCGCAAAGAAAGATATCAGATACCCAAGCAATTGAGTTAGACTTAGCCTCAGAGTCTGGTCTTCGTTTAGGGCAGTCTTTTGAACTAATGGGTTGGGAAGCTGGAGGGCGGCAGTCTCTTGGTTTTATGAAATTAGATCAAAAAAATTACTTGAGAACCAAAAGACAAAAAAGTTTGAAATATGGGGAAGTAGGTAATGTGTTGCAATACTTTCAACAAAAATCATTGGAGAATCCATCTTTTTTTATGCTTTCCAATTAGACAATGAAGAGCAAATAACGAATATGTTTTGGGCCGATGCACAAATGGTCATGGATTATACCCAATTTGGCGATGTAGTTACATTTGATACTACCTACAAGTTAAATAAAGAGCATAGGCCATTTGCATCTTTTGTGGGATTTAATCACCATAGAGAAACAGTTGTCTTTGGTGCTGCGTTGTTATATGATGAGACTGCCGAAACATTTGTATGGTTATTTCAAACTTTTTTAGAGGCTATGTCAAAAAAGGCACCAAAAACTTTGTTTACCGATCAAGATGCTGCAATGGCTAAGGCCATACCCATTGTCATGCCTGACACGAGTCACCGTTTGTGCACTTGGCACTTGATGCAAAATACATTAGGGCATGGTAATTGTCTCTTTCAAGATAAGGGGGTGAAAGGTGTATTAAATAGATTCATGTTTGATATTGAGGATGAAAATGAATGGGAAATGAAGTGGGGGGAAATGCTTGATAGATATGATGCTCATGACAATCATTGGTTGAAGTTGATTTTTGGGGTGAAGGAAAAATGGAGCTGGCCGTATGTTAGATCAACATGGGCTGCGGGAATGAGTACAACACAACTTAGTGAATCTTTTAATGCATTTTTGAAGGATTACATTCGTTCTGATTTTAATTTAAATGAATTCTTCATGCATTTTGAAAGGGTACTTTGTGAGAAGCGGTACAAGGAGTTAGAAGCTGGATATGCTTTATGCCAAAGGTTGCCAAGGGTGCGAGCGCCATTCATAATGTTGAGTCAAATGGGTAATGTGTACACTAAAAATATTTTTGAGGAGTTTCAAGATGAGTATTTTCTTTCTATTGAATCAGACATACAAGCAATTGAATACATTGATGGTTGTAGCCTATACACAGTTGTTGATGCTATTGGGAAAAATGCAAGGAAAGTGAAAATGGAGATGGATGGCTCTTTGGCTTGTAGTTGTTCAAAGTTTGAAAGGAAAGGGATTTTGTGCAGTCACTGTTTGAAGGTTATGAGAGAAATATTGAAGTTGAAAGAGATTCCTTCACAATACATTATGAAGAGGTGGACCATAGCTTTCTTCACAATACATTATAAATATTGACTGAGAAATCTTCACCATAGCTTTCTTGCCACATCGACAATAGCGGTTTTCGAATCTAACTTCATGCATGTTGTCCATACTTGCATTTGTGCTTGACATTGACATTGACCTACAAAAAATTATCAAGTAGCACAAAAATTATCAAATAGCCTGCTTGAATAAGCATTTGGTTCAGTGGTATGCATAGAAGAAGATACGAGCTGTAGCAAATCTTGTTCAGCTCTATACAGCATTTGCCTATGGGGGACCTGCCCTTATACCTGAAATAAAGGTAGTGTCTGATGTATGTCTGAATTTAATAAGCTTTACACATGGATGAAAAGCTTTATGCATATGCTGTGTGCATGTGCATGCTTGTGTGCAGGAGCATAGATGGAATTGTAAATTCTCAAGGTTCAAAAGCATGAAAATGTGGGTTTTCAATTGTGGCCTTTACACATAACACATTGAAGCACACATATAAAGTTGTGCGTGCATGCCTCAAATCTAAATTTTTGTGAATGCTTGTCTTGAATATTGGCTCAGTGTGAAAATTTTCAACAATTAAAATAGTCACAAAGAATTCTGATGAAGCCCTTCTCATTGAATCATAAAATAGTCACAAAGAATTCTACCATCACTCACAACATTTGGTACTCCATCATATGAATTGTAACAAGAATAACAATTAAAGGGGAGATACTATTACCATTAACCTGCAAGCCACCTAGGAAAGATCAGGGTTGAAGGAGCAAAAGTACTGTTTTAAAGGGGAGATACTTAACTAGCAGTTAAACACAGACAGCATGCGAAATTCTGAAACATATAACCAAATTAGTGAAAAGTCATGACATTAGGTCCACCCCACAACAACCAAAATATCAAGTTTGACTCAACCACTGTCAACTTATTTCCATTGTAAAGCCAATTCCTAAAACTACATAAAAAAGCAGAGAACATAAAACAATATCACTCATCATTTTATTTAAACATCAATCAGATAACTTGTAAAATGTCTTTTTCTTAGAAGTGGAGATTTTGTTTAGAAAAACAAAGTGGAACAAGCAGTCATTCCCAAGGGCATACATCTGTTTGTAAGAAAAGGTGAAAAACAAGACAAAGAAATCAAAACATATTTATCCACATAAACAAAGAAATCAATTCGTATATAGCCAGGTAGACATCAACCAAACTTCTTTCTTTTCAACATGTTTTTTTGTTCTCTAGTAAATTATTTGCTTCTAAAACATAATTCTAGTGGCACAGACAATATGAATATCAAAGATATACAGGTGATCGTTGTATTACCAAAAAGATGGAGGAGATGAAAAAAAAAATGAAAAAAAAAAGAAAAGAAAAGAAAAGTATAGTCAGATAGAAAGAAAAGAAGAATGTGGATTGTGCATTACCGTATTTCAGTCCTAATGTGGATTGTGCATCACAGATCAGCTACGGAGTTCTTCCAAGTGACTAGTCATTGCTCAGGTGTGGTGAGAAATAAGCAAGGGTTTCCACACTTTAAAAAGAGAATTAATATTATTTGTTTACAAGAAACTAAATGGGTAAGAACAAATTTAACGAATTTGAAAGAACATGATATAAAATTTGGTAACAGAGCATTTGCTTCAGATTTTTTCAATCTAAACAGACATTTAAGTAAAGTGGTGCTTCAGATTTTTTCAATGGTGCTTCAGATTTTTTATGGCCAATCCGAAGGACGACAAATTTTTTTTTTACCTTTGACTATGGTTCGCCTTCCCAATCGCGGCTCAAATCGCAGTCCAAATGTTCGGAGTAAGACAGAGGGAGAGAGTGAGAGCCCACCGATGTTCACCGCCGACTTCGATTCGCCGTCGTGGGTCACGAATGCCGTCGCCGTTCACTGATCTGGAGAAGAAATTCAAATTTTTTGTGTGGTGTGTGGCTGTGTTGAGGGAGCTTTGTCTGGGTCGAAAATCAGAAATTCAAATTTGTTTTTTTTTTTTTTTTTTTTTTATTCTGAGCCGTAGATCTTAAAAGGGCCACGTGGCCAAATCGTGGCCCTTGACCGGAGAACAGGAGGGAGAATTGGCTGGAGAGGATCCGGACTCCTCTCGTCCAACCATGCCTTTCAGTTTTTAACTTGATCAACGATTAAAATTATATATCAATTCATTTTATTTATTACAAATAAATGCTAACAAATTCTCATGTGGCATAATTTAGCATCGAAATTTGGTAAAAAATAATTTTCAAATCGGTCAAAAATATTTTAAAATTTATAAATTTTTCATATTCTTTTTCTGCTCCCCCCCCCCCCCCTCTTTCCTTTTTTGGGGTGGGGGGTGTCCATGAGCACTTTTTACATTTGAAAAGTTGTCTATATTTCTTTCTTGAAGGAATATATAACAAAATTTGTTCCTTGCAGATAATAATATAACAAAATCCTAAACCAAACCAAAAGTTTTAGAACCCTTAAAGCAATAATCTTTAACGTAATTTTGAAATCTTACACCAAAACTCACAAAAATAGAAGAAGAAAACAAAAACATAGCTTTAATATTTCCCTCACTCCAAACTTTAAAAAAGAAGAAGAAGAAGAAGAAGAAAAGGGAAGAGGATGTGAATTCAACAGTTTCTTTAAAAGAAATCATAAATTAAATTATCAATTTATATCTTTTATAGATTTTTGTCAATATTTTTTTTTTTTTTCCATTTAAACTTCAATATGAAAACATAATTCTTAAGTTGCACTTAATTATTAGCAAGTCTATTAGATACAATACTATTATCAATTTATATCTTTTATAGATTTTTGTCAATATTTTTTTTCCATTTAAACTTCAATATGAAATGTAATTCTTAAGTTGCACATAAATATTAGAAAGTCTATTATATACAAAACTATCGTTTTATCATATTGTGTGGGCAAAATATGTTAGGGCAATCATTATAAATTATTGTACAAGCAATTAACATAGCTTAATAAATAAAAAAAAATGCCAGCAATTTAATGTATTTTTTAAATAAATAAATAAATAAAGCTTGCAAAAATAATAAAAGTTAAGAATTTATTTATTTATTTATTTTGATACTTTTAATGCTTTCCTTAGTGGACCAAAAGAAAAAAAAAACGTTGCTTTTGTGTGTGAGTTCACTTTCAATTGGCTACAAGAAACAAAAACTTCTAAGCATAGACATCAAAAAAGAATAATGATTTGTCCCCCTAAAAACAATCCCCCTAATCCCCCTAATTTCTTTTTTGGAAACTGTTTTCTTTTTTTTTTTTTTCTTTTTTTTTTTTTTTTTAACTTAAAGTGGAAATTGTGGGGATTCGGGGGCCCCGGATTCGGGGGACCTAGCAGCGTTGCATCAAAAAATCATGGAGGGTAAAAATGGAAATTGATCAACTTGTATAGCAATACTCCTGTCTTATTAATTTACTATTTACTAGATGTAGTTTTTGTGAGTAATATCATTATGAATATATTTTTTTTTTTTTTGATAAATAATATCATTATGATATAGGAGAAAGATTCCCTTCAGTTTAGATTTTAGATTGTAGGATGTTGTTTGGGCCCATAGGTTCAGTACAGGTCTGGGTTTAATAATTTAAACTGTTCACTTTATCGAACACTTCGTGTATTTCATCAAAAAAAATTAAGTCGATCCGATAACTATAACTTGTTCAATTTTTCACAAAAAAATAAAATAGACAATAATTGTGTTTTTAAAAATAAATCATACATTTTCTTAGTGATAAATACAATAAATTGAATAAATTACAATTATCGGATCAACTTAATTTTTTTTGTAGATGAAATACAAGAAATGTTCAACAAAATGAACAATTCGAATCATCTAAATTTGACTCATAGTAAGCCTTATAGAACTTGTAGTTGGCCCTATAAGCCCAAACAACACTCTCCAATCCAAAATTATACTAAAGGGAATCCTCCTCCTTTATTATAATATGCGGGACACCAACCAATCACTTATTTAAACAAATAGAGGATAAAATGGTGGAGTGTATCACCCCATAAGTTAAATTTATTTTGAAAAAAATAAAGTTTGGAAACATATAAATTGATTACAAGTTTAAACACAATCTTTTTACATGATGTTGCATTTCACATTTTTGTGCGTCTAATACCCATGTAAAAGAATTGCATTGGGCTATTAATTATATACTAAATATATATCCTTAAGGCACATGTTAATAAGGCCCTATTACTATTTCTGAAAAGTTAGTTCAATTTTATTGATGGATGGTAGTGAGAATATAATCTCTTTTCATTTATTTCTCTTAATTAGCATTCTCCAAATGCTTTCTCTTCACCTTGATATGCTCAATAGTTACTTTTCAGTTGCTAGCATGTAGCCAAATTTTACTAACAAATCTCCTTAATTAACAACATTCAAAACTTGACCATTTTAAAATCTAATAGCTAAATAAATACATGCATAATTTCTACATGCCAACCTCTGCCAGTGTTTATTAACATTGCTAGAAATAAAATGTAATAAAATTTAACCATCCATCTCTCCCTTTTGTAAAGTAAACTAGCAAGTAAAATAAATTATTCCTTTTGTTAAATAAAAAATTAAGCATTGATCACAAAAAAGTATAAAAAATGATATTTATTATCAAAAGTATTTCACTATTTTACTCATCCACATAACAATCACCATTTACTTGTGAATAACACATCATTATATAATATAAGCAAAAACATGTAATGTCTTTGATTCAAAGTCTCAATATACTTTTTTCTCAATTTTTAAAATTTAAAAAATATAAAAATACATATGTCAAGAAACTATTAGTCATTTGTGATTTGATGAATATGGTAGTATATTTAACATTTAACCTTAACTCTTTTAAAACATCTTATATGGAAATCAAAACAAATCTTTTTATGTTTCAAAATACCAAAAACCATGTCATTTATTGATCAGTAAGGTAATCTATCATGATAATTTTTGAAAAATATGTTTTTTTTTTTAATTTATAATATGAAAAAACACATATTATAAAATAATAAAATTAATAAATATCATTTCCTAATATTATTAAATTTTATCAATCATGATTTTAAAATTTATTTACACACCTACTATCTATTTAACAAAACGTTATGGGTTCTTTAATTATGTTATTAGTTATTTCTTATTTATTATTATCTTCTTTTCATTTAATTTAAATATTTTGTTAATCAATATGGCAAGTTTTTTAGTTTTTTTCAATTATAATTCTCAATCTCTAATGAACAATAATCTGACTTTAATTTCTATAATAGAAAGCATACATGTTTTGAAATTATCATTTTATTTTTTATTGACAAATTAAACTATACTTATTATTTGTGAGTGATAATTTTTTCAAATATATTATTATCTATATATTAATGCCAAATAACCTTTTGTCCAAAATGTTTTAAGAGTTTCAAAATGTGACAATTCGTTTTAGGTGACCCCACGAGCGGTGGAAAGACCGCTTGAGCGGAGATGAGGTGGTCTTAGTAGTTTGTTTTGCAGGTCGAGGGACCTAATACGAAATGAGGGCATAGTCGGTAGTCGGTAGTCTTAGAGTATGCTAACCTAAATGAGGACATAATTTAGATTTGGTTTTATTTTTATTTTGGCAATTGGCAATTGGTGAGAGGGGGATAAGAGAAGGGAAAACTGCATGACGTAGCAAGTAAGACTTGAACCCAGCATCACATCTGATAAAGGAATACTTTGTTTATTAGGTCAAACTAGGGGTGAGCATATGTTGGACCAGGCCGGGTTCGGACTGGGCTGGCACTACATAATAAGGGATTTCGTGTCTGCCCAAGCCCGACCTGGCCCTAACATCGGGCCTCTACATTGCCCAAGCCTGACCCAAAAACTAATTATAAATCCAAACCCACCCATCGAGGCTATATGTTAAAAAAAGAATTAAAACATTCCATAATTAAATTCAACAAAGATAAAGTCTACATCCCAACAAAAAAAATAAATAAATATTTATAATGCATTATAATTAATTAATTTATTTATTTGGGAAGAAAGGTAAGTTAGTGCCTAATCACATCGGCCCATTTTAAATTTTTGAGAGAGTTAACCCCGTTGCCTACCAACTTTCTTTGCCACCGGAATTAAGTCAAGTCCACAATGTGTTTCATGTTTCGATGTTGAGGAAGTATATTTGGGATCCAGTGCATGTGATTGATCATTTCGAGATTGTGGTTAACGAAGATTTAGGTTACGGGGAGAAGCCAATACGGATTATTGATGGGTAAATGAAATAGTTGAGGAATAAGTTGATACCAATGGTGAAAATTGAATGGAAAGAACGTTACGACAAAGATGCTACATGGGAAATGGAAGAGGAAATGAAAACCCGATATCCAGAGTTGTTTTCGAGGCAAGGTAACTTAAGTTTGGGGACCAAACTTCTTTAAGGGGGGTAGACTATAACAACCCTCATTTTGCCTTAGTTATATTCATGAGAATTTACATAATTTTGGTTTGTTAAGCTTGCATATTGTGAACTTTAATATTTTGTCTAAGTATGGGAGCATGTCTTGTTTTGTGTTGTTGTGTTTTACCTAAGTATAAGATCTATACTTTGTTCCTTACTTTGTGTGTTGAACCTAGGCCATCTATCTTTACTACCCCCACACCTAAGATCATCTTGAAACAATCTTGGTTGACCCTACCTTCACTCTTGCACCTTGGTCGAGGTGTGCATCATCTAGGCATCCGAGGTCTTTAATCCTTGAACCTTGCAACCTTGTTATGCACCTTAGCCAACACCTAACAATTTTGTTCCTTGACTTGTACAACCGAGGCCGAGGTGTGTCATACCTAGGCCAAGTGTTACCCATCCTAGCTAAGATTAGGAAGACCTCACTTATCCTTCACTAGTCCGAAGCCTATGTTTTGATCCCGGATCCTTGCCTTGTCAGAGTGCCCATGCCACCTTACTTGTTGTATACACTGACCTACTCTTGTTTTTTTCATTCTGACACCTTTTTTAGGAGACTTGATCAGTAGTGAGTATTAGTCAATAGCAGTTGAGAAACCCATATCATTTGTCATATCTTTGTCTTGAAGAGAGAGAAGCTCTAGGAAGAATAAGAAGTTCTTAGAGTGAGAGAGCCAGACTTTCCAAGCTTGATTTGCAAACCTTGAACCATTTGGATTTGTGTTTTGAGGTTAGATTCTTGATCTACTCTTGTTGCTCTTTATGTTAATCTGATCATATTGCATGATCTACCATGTTTTATAAGCTATGCATCGATTTAAAGTTATATTTTAGAGAGAGAAAGTGATGTTCTTGTGTAACGACCCCAAAATGCGTATCAGAAATTATCTTTATTTAATTATGGGTTAATGTGCTTTAATTTAATGATATATGTTTGAATTGAGGAATTATCTGTTGAGTTACGACTTTAAAACTGAAATTACCGACCTTCATGGGTTCAGAAACCGAAATTGAATACATGGATATGCTAATGGGAATTTTTAGAGCCATTTGGGTAAGTTAATTGAAAATTTATTTCGTCTGATTCGTTAAGGTATGTTTGGGTGGTTAACTTTGCACTGCAAATTGAAGGCCTTAGAAACTTCAGAAACCAGAACGGAATACATAATTATGATCATCATAATTATAATAGTATATGGGCCTTGTTTAGATAGACTCAACAAAGAAAGGAAAAGAAAAAAAAAATCTGGAGAGAAAGAGAGAGGAGAGAGAGAAAGAGCTAAACATCCATGGAATTTGAAGATGAAATTGAAGAAAAAGCATGGGAAATTGAAAGACTTGGAGTTGAATTCAAGAGATTGACTCAAGGTATGTAGAAATCAACTTAACTTCTTGGGATTAACCTGTTATTTGTTTGAATTCATGACTCAAGATGAAGATTGCACACCTAATTGAGTTAGGGTTTTGGAAGTACAAGCTTAAATGAGCTCTCTTCATGGAATTGAATCTTGATTCCTTAGATTTACTTGATTTAAGAGTCAATTTCCTTACATTTGCTTATCTTGAAGTTGATTATGAGATGTTGAGCCTTAATCTTGAGGTTTTGTATGGTTAATCCTATATAAAATGAAGATCTACATGAGTTTAGAAGAAGAAGTTTTGGAAAAGTTTGATAAAGAACTAAACAAGGATTTTGATCTTTCTTGCTTAAAGATTCATAGTATTTTTGGTGTTTTGATTTAGAAAACAGCCATAACCTCATATTTTCTATTAGTTTTACATGTTTGAATGATTTAAGTTGAAACCTAGCTTAGAAAATGAAAGAACAAGTGTTAGAACCAACTGGTATTTTCGGACAGCAGTTTTTGCCCAGAGCCGCACGTACGGCGAGGCTTCCGACACGTGCGAAAGCCTTTTCCAACAACATTTTTTATTTTGAAATAAAAGCATGTGCCAGCGCGCGTGCTCCCGCACGTGTGGATTTGGTCCCGTATATGCGACACTTCCCTGTTTCAGCTCAACTTCAAATAAGCATATCTCTCATTCGGACTCCGTTTTAAGTGATTCTTGAGCCTAAATTCAAGCCCGAAAGTCTAGTTTCCAATGGTTGTGGTTCACTCCCAAATTCTAAGTACACAAATAGATATGCTCAAATTAGTGAAGATTATTCACTTTCTATCTACCAGTTTCATGCTAATTTTTCATCTAACTTAGTTCCTTTCGTTTCCTCCTATTTTTCTAGACACGGACTATGACCTATTGAGGACTAATGAGTTTAGAACCAACATAACTAATTGATTAAAGAGAAAAAAAAAAAAAGGGATCGGTTATATTCATATGTTGTGTTATGTAATTGTGATTGTAGATCAAGACGAGTACATCGCCCAACTACTACCGGAAGCCCATCACTGTGAGTAATAATATTGTAAAGATATGTTCATTTATATTTATTTTAATATGTAAATGTTGCGATGTTCTGGAATTATGTTTTATGCAAATGAATGAGTTGCAAGACCTATGATATGGAATATGGATATGAAATGTGAATTATTTATAATTTGATATATGATTGGGCCCGAGGCCGTTTTGATATATGATTGGGCCCAAGGTCGTTTTGATATTGGATTGGGCCCGAGGCCGTTTTGATATATGACTGGGCCCAAGGCCGTTTTGATATTGGATTGGGCCCGAGGCCGTTTTGATATTCGATTGGGCCCAAGGCCGTTTTGATGTATGATTGGGCCCGAGGCCATTTTGATATTCGATTGGGCCCGAGGCCGTTTTGATACATGTGGGCCCGAGGCCGTTTTGTTATATGGTGGGCCTGAGGCCGTTTTGTAAATATGATTATGAATAATGTTGTGAATGATATAAATGTAGAAGAGTATGGTGTTATGCTTCTTTTGAATCTAGATTATTTACTTGATTCACTTCACTTTATTATTACTCATTGAATTTCGCTCACTCCGTATTTTATCTGTATGTAGGTGATCAATCCGGAGACCATCCTTAGGTCAGCCTCAAGAGTTCTTTTGTGAACCTGCTAAGTCAAGCCACCCAAGATGCGCCTGTGTTGAGGCTTTAACCTTGTATTGTTAGAATTTTGTATTTACCTAAGTTTTATGTATATGTCTGTGAGATATATGTATATTAGTGTGTTTGCATTGTTTTAATTATTTCAGTTATCATGTATGCATAAGATCAATGGACATTACTATTTGATTTGCTTCCGCTTTAGGCCCCGACATCATTTAAATATTTTGAAATTTTGTCTTTGAGGCCTAAGTACAGGCCGGTCATGGCCTAAACTTTTAGGGGCAAGTTCGGGTTGTGACATCTTGTGTTCTTAAAGAAAAGCTTTGTTTTGATCCAAAAGTTTATATCAAGTTCTATGTTTTTGTGTTTGTTTTCATGAAATGTTCAAGTATGGGTACTCAGGTCTATGTTTTTGAACTCATATCATGAAATTTCAGATTTTGAATAAGAAATTATGATTTTAGCATTCATGTTCTTCATGTTCTGCATGCTTTTCATGCTCATGTTCTTCAAGAGGAAACTTAGATTTTATGTTCTTCATGTTCTTCAAGAGGAAACCTAGATTTCTAGACTTCATTTCCCTAAGTGTGGTCACCGAGACCCACTCTTGTCCAGCTTCCACACCTAGGCCAAGTATTGCATCTCACCTTGGCCTACCTTGCATGATCACTTGCACCTTAGTCTACCTTGCATGCACATCTAGGCCGACCACTGCACACCTAAGCCGACCATAGTACACCTTTGCCGACACCTTGTACCATCCCGGGTGAGGAGCCCACATCTTGGCCAATGAGACCATAACTTGACCAAAAGGTGTGGAATCTCGGCCAAGACCTCCTAAGTTCACCTAACTAGGCCATTTCGGCCCAACTCGTCTCTGTGTATCCATTCCGAGACCTGGTTTGTACCCTGCATACTTTTCAAAGAAGAAAAATATTGATTTAACTCCAAGCACATGTTTTGCTTTGTTTTGACTTGGTTTTGGAAAGCAATGCCGGGATCTATTTCACTCATTTGAAGCTTGTTTTGAGAGTGTATTTCACAACCATCTTTGAGCATATCTTCTTACTTTCTTGAAGTGCATTCAATGGAATTACTATATACTTGTAGGTCTTAGATCTTTGCCATAATCCCCTCGACCGAAGAGTTATTGTGAGTGGTATTTTAATAAAGTTATGTTATAATTTCTTGATAAAAGCTTTTCTTTGTTTTGGAAAAGCATTTGATCAAGCATGAATAATTATCCCTTAGTTTTTGTATAAAGTATTATATTTGTTTTGATGACATTCTTGAAAGGTCCTTAGTGCTAGAGGACCTTAATACAACTAGTACCTTTGTTTGAGAAATCTCCTTTGCCACCGATAAATGGGCTTGTCTAATTGATTCTGGGTTGGTTATTCCTTTGTTTTGTCAATGAGTGTCATCCTTTGTATTATGTAGATATTAGTAAAAATCCCTTGAAGCTTTGAAAGCCTTTGATTGATGGACATAGTTCATCCTATGTTTTGTTGCAAGCTATAATATGTATTGTTTTGATAAAATATCGGACATCATTCATTCAAACCTTTATTACTTATATCATTCATTGTGTTTTCAGCTTACTCATCTCCCTTACATATATGTAGGTGATGATCAAGAAGGTGATGTCGCCTAAGTTTTATTTGGAAGATTGTTGTGGTTTACGTTTTGTAGCATCTTGAAGATTATGCTTCTTAGCTTTGTAGGTCATTTGCCTTGTATGTTTGGGCTTGAGAAGCCTTTTGATTAAGATGTAATATTATTATTATTTTTTTTTAATTTTTGTATTCAAGTTGTAAAACTATGTTAATATGTATGTCATTTCATTTAATCTATGCACAACTCTTATGGACTAATTAGAATTCAAATTTATTACTTCTGCACATGTATACCCCATATGTATACTTTGTATGTGTGAATCTTTGTAAGTTAGCCTTGGGTAATTTCGGATTACTAGCCATCATGGCATCATTCTACTAGGGGCAAAGTGGGGTAGTGACAGATTGGTATTAAAGCACAAGTTCCTTATAGTACATTTATTCACACACTTTTGGTCCTAAAGAGCATAGGATTTCCTTAGAATGATGTTAGGATTGCATCATATTGCTTGCTATTTGACATGGTGTACATTATTTCGGTATGTTTATTTGCTACTTGCCTACCTGCCTATTTGTTCAGCTTGTTCTAAAGTCACGTTTCGCATATTCTTAGCATCATGAGAAGGGGAAGACCTCCAATTAGACGAGATCATTCTGAGGATAGGTTGGACAAATTGGAAAGGTTGGTAGAAGGTTTGACCCGTGAGTTAAGACAAGTAAGGCAACAGAACACTAGTACCACCTCTACTCAGGCCAAGCAGACAAATGGCCGAAATGTGGTTCCACCTCCACCTTTACCTCCTCTAATACCGTAAGTGCCTCCATGGCCAACTTTATATGGGGATGGCACGTTAATTTTGATCAAAGAATTTAAGAAAATGAATCCGCACGAGATTTCAAGTGGGTATAGAGCCATTAAAGACAGAAGCATGGGTTCTCGAAATGGAGAAATTATTTGAAATCTTTCCTAGTACCAACGCTCAGACGGTGTCATTGACAACATTTGCATTGGCCGACGATGCTCATAGGTGGTGGATGATGACCCGAGAAGGTAATCCGGGTTTGACTTGTGCTAGATTTTTGGAATTATTTTATGACAAGTACTTTCTCTTTAGTGTCCAAGATCACAAGACCACAAAATTCTAGACTTTGACACAGGGTAACAAAACAGTAGTTAAATATGATTGTATTTTCATTGAGTTGGCGAGGTATGCACCTCACACTGTCAATACCAAATATAGAAAAGCTAGAAAGTTTGAAAGTGGGCTTCGTGGACCGATACAAGACCGGGTTAATATGCTCAACATACCGACTTAGGCCGAAGTATTAAACAAAGCCATCCTGGCATAAGCTAACTTGAACATATATCAGAGTTCATGAGAGAATCAGAGAAAGAGACAGAATTATGACAATCGTCGAGCACCATTTGATGTCAAGAAGAAGGTGAATGTGGGCATTTCAAGCAACTCAAATCAGAAAAGTATTACTAAGCCGATGTGTATAAGCTGTGGAAAGCAACATTGGAAAGTTTATCATCGGGCATCTAGGGCATGCTTTGAATGTGGTGAGATGGGTCATCGTGTTAAGGACTATCCCAAGACAAAGGTTAATGATGGTAAGAAAGGTGAGAGCACCTTAGGTTCTGCACAGAAAAGCAATGTCGGGAAAGGACAGACGAGGCAGGTTAGAGTCTTTGCATTAGTGCCAGGGGACACTCAAAACACCGAGACAGCAGTGTGAGGTATACTTCCTATTTGCGCTCAAGATGTATATATATTGATTGATTCGGGTTCTACACATTCATTCGTATCTACTAAATTTGCTGAGAAGTTAAATAGAGAACCAGAACCCCTTGGTTATTTATTATCTATGTCTACTCCATCTGGAAGAACTATGACTGTTGCATCCATTTATAGAGCATGTGTTGTTAAGATTAAGAATGTTGAATTATTAGTTGATTTGATGCCGTTAAACATGAATCATTTCGATGTTATATTGGAAATGGATTAATTAGTAGTAAATCATGCATCCATTAATTGTGTTTATAAAATTGTCACTTTTAAACCCCCGCACCAAGCCGAGGTTATATTTTAGGATAAAGGAGTAGTATCCCCACCTTGCTTGATTTCATCCATGAAAGCTTATAAGTTGATCCAAAAAGGATATCAAGGTCATTTGTGTAGTGTACTAAGTAATCAGAATGGAAGTGTTGAATTGTCTGATATCCCAGTTATTAGTGAATTCCCCGACCTCTTTTCTGAATGATTTGCCTGGCCATTTGGTTGATAAAGAGATAGAATTTACTATTGATGTTATAACAGGAACACAACCTTTCCAAAACACCCTATAGGATGGCCTCAGCTGAGCTTAAAGAGTTAAAAATTCAATTAAAAGAGTTGTTGGATAAAGGCTTCATTAGGCCAAGCACTTTACCTTGGGGGATGCCAGTTTTATTTGTTAAGAAAAAGGATGGCACACTTCGCCTTTGTATTGATTACCGAGAACTGAATAAGGTACCATTAAGAATAAATATCCATTGCCGAGGATTGATGATTTCTTTGATCAGCTACAGGGAGCACGAGTCTTTTCTAAAATTGATCTCAAGTCAGGCTACCATCAGCTCAAAATTTTTAGTAATGCATTTTGGAGTAACTAATGCTCTTGCTACATTTATGGATTTGATGAACAGGGTCTTTAAGTCATACTTAGATGAGTTTGTGGTTGTTTTCATTGATGATATATTGATCTATTCCAAGAGTAGAGATGAGCATAAGGATCATTTGAGACTTGCCCTACGAATTTTAAAAGACAGAAAATTGTATGCTGAGCTTAGCAAGTGTGAGTTTTGGCTTTCAAGCATTTCGTTTTTGGGTCATGTGATTAATGAAGAGCGTATTTCTGTTGATCCTAGCAAAATTAAAGCCATTGTGAATTGGCTGAGGCCAACTAATGTGTCCGAGGTTCGGAGTTTTCTAGGCGTGTGTAGTTCGTTTTTCGTGCTCCTCAGAGGGGTTTAGTCTCCTCTGATACGATAGCCCTACAGTTCGGACTCCCGTGGTTCTGAATCTGATTTCACAAGTGCAATGTGAAATAGATAAACACAAAAGAGTCCAAATCTAGCAAATATTTGAAAAATCAATTTTTTAATCAAAAATGCCAAAAATGGACTACTTTGCCAAATTTCAGAGTCACCACCTAAATTTTTTTAGAAAATTTAGAAAACTCGTGACTCGTGCCAAAGGCCACATGTCCGTCATTACCAAAGTGTCTTGGCTTGAGAACTTAGGTATGAGAGGGGAAGGTCATGAATTGAGCACCCTGCTCACCCGATCAAAGATCGGCCTCTACTAATCATGATGTGATTCTTATGTATAGTATATGCTCTTGTTCCGATTATTATGCTATCTTTACTATGTGATGCACAGAAGTATAGACTAATTTCACAAAATTTGGAACGCTTTGATTTCATGTTTTGTTTTGAAAAGTGTTTTGAATATATACCACTTGAAAAAGTGATCTCATATGTATATTAATCAAATTATCCCAACTTAAGCGAAAAAGCCTTCATCTGCTAGCATTCGAACAGGTATATCAATTAAGCACTTAGCCTCATGGTAAATATACTTGACATGGCAACAATCGCACACATGAAATATGTTAAAGCAAAAATGCTTACCCCAAATAGTCGAGGCGAGCCAAAAGAAAGAAAATAGTTAGAAAAAAAAAATGCATGATCCTAATGATACAAATGACTAATGCAACACATACAAAATGCAATTAATAGGCTCGGCTGCTAGCATAGCATATGAGTCAATTCAAGGCATGAGACAAAGCACGTATTCGAGTAAGGAATTTGGAATTGATGTTGATTAGTATAATGAGCCGAACCCTTATGCATGCAAAATGAATGGATGCAAGTCATGGAAAATGCTAAGGAAAACATGATATGATACAACCATGGTAAGCAGATAAATAAAAGGGAGAAAGAAATGGGAGTTGGAAGACATACACAATATTACAAGTTGCCCTCGTGTAGGAGGGTCCAAATGTCCAAATGTCCAAATTTTAACTAACTATTACAAATCCAAACGAATGAATTAACTACACTAACTAATTATCACAAATTAGAATTAAACTAACTAAGTACAACACATTAATACTAAGCACTTAATTTAAAGGACGAGAGGCGAGGAGCTGCGCGCATGCAAGTGAGAATATCCTCTCGGAAACCTCTCTGTTCTGCTGTCAAATTCTTTTTTGTTCGCAGTCAGAAAATAATTCTGTTTTTGCCTCAACTTCTACTCTGTTATGCCATGACAATGGCACTACCTATAAAAAGTGGAGTGGCCGGTCGACCATGGAAAGTGGTCGGCCGGACAGGAATGGTGGCCAGCCGGCCTCTATTTTTAGGCTCTGCCATGCTGCAACAGAATGGAAACAGAGCACAAACAGAGTGTTTTCAAGGGATGTTTATCCTCTCTGCCACTTCCTATCATGAAATTGATCAAGGGAGAAGTAGAATCAATCCACAAATCATCAATGATTGCATGGTTGTTGCATGATGATCTATGAATCAATAGGACAAAGGCTCAATGACTGAAAATGAAAGACTAACAAAACCTCCTCCCTATCATGGAGTTACCTCAAGGGAAGTGGTAGATATTGATTCTTGAGCCATTATCATCACTAAAGAGTATGAAATGACTCAAGACTCAATGGGTTCAATATAACGTCCTATTGCACCCAACTCAATTTTATTATCTTGTGCATCTTTTAGTCCAATTTTATTAGCCCTTTTTATTACCTTTCCATTTTTTAACCATTGTGTCCAAAAGTGATAAGTACATCCACTAATGAAGAGAAGTGTCAAACAATAAGTTATTCTTGGCATGAGATAGATGTAATGCCTTAGTAATGAACCTTCGAAGAGATTAAACCATTAAGCATGGAAGGTCTCTTTCGCATGCCTTAAACAACAATTGTTTGAACCAACTCTTAAACAAATAAAATCAAGAAAGGAGGGAGAGTGCAGAGATAGTTATTGCAAGTGTGAGTACATGTATGAAAACTATGAAATAAAAGCTATCAATTCAAATAGGTGCTTAAACCACTAAACCTATGAGGACTTACAACAACACAAGTCTAATATTCAAAGCATGAACAAAATAAACACACTAAAATAGTCCTAAAAATAGCAAAACAGTGTTGGAAAATAAGTTTGAAAAGCTTAAAAAAGTAAGCAAAAATAAGAGAGAATTGAAGCTAGTAAGCAAGCCTAAGGAGGGGTGGCCAACCCCTCCACTTTTTGGACATCAAAACCACATGTTTTAGCCTCTTGAAACTCTGAAAATCAGTGGCCAAAAGTTGTGAAACAAATGGGAAATACAAGGATAAAAGCTTATAGAACAAGGTTCAAAGAAGGGTGGTTAACCCCTTCACCTTTGGTAGTTTTAAATCACAAGTTTCAGCCCATAGAAATAGTCCAAAACAGTGTAAAAACAACAAGAAAAGAGAGGGAAGAAGTATTGTAAAGATGATCAAAGCTATACCTCTTGAAGAGGAGTGACTCTTTAATTCACAAACCAACAAGTGATCACCCTCAAGGGCTGAGATTTTAGCTCAAGATCCTCAACAAGGAGCCCCAAATTTTGGGTTTAGGAAGTGTATGTAGAGTGTATACAGATTGCAAGATATATAGAGAGAGTGAGAGAGAGAGAGTGAGTTTTACAAGTTTTTGAGCTTTAGTAAAATTTTCTAACCTAAAACCATAAGGGATGGTCAAGTATATACAGAAAAATAGGTTGTTATCTTGAAAATATCTATATTGAGCCAGTTGGTGTAGTGCATGCACATGGAGGGGACAGTTGGTAGCAAATATCTATTCTGCAGGGAAACCTAGCCGGCCGGCCAGGTAGGGGACGGCCGTCCACTAATTTTTGGCCAACCGTCCACCTGTTGGCCAGCAGGCCTCTGGGTGGTTAGGTTAGAAAAAAGTAGGTTTTGGCTCAAAGGAGGTGCAAAGTTCTAGGCTCTGAAACTCAAAACCGAGGCTCCTTGCTGAAGAAATCAAATGTTTATACAACATAGTATTTCATCATCGAGTGATCAACATGAGGTGCCCAAGTCTTAAGGGTGCTAAAAAAAAATGAGGTGTCTACAGTGTGACAAGTTATTACAGAAAGTTTGTGAAGGACTTCTCAAAGATAGCAGTGCCATTGACACGGCTAACTTGGAAGGTAGTGGCATATGAATGGACCGAGGATAGAGATTTAGTTTTCCAAGAGCTAACGACGAGGTTAGTCACATCACTAATTCTTGTACTACCATCAGGTAATGAGGAATTTCATATTTATAGTGATGCTTCATATAAGGGTTTGGCTTGTTTATTGATGCAAGGGGGTAAGGTCATAGCATATGCATCTCGTCAGTTGAAACCTCATGAAAATAATTATCCTACCCATGACTTAGAATTAGCAGCCATGGTATTTACTTTGAAATTTTGGCATCATTACTTATATGGAGCTTCTTGTCAAGTTTTCACAGATCACAAGAGTCTGAAATATTTATTCACTCAAAAAGAATTGAATATGAGACAGAGAGGATGGCTTAAGTTATTGAAAGACTACGGCATGCAGATTTAGTATCACCCAGGTAAGCTAACTCAATGGCGGACACGTTGAGCAAAAAATTCGTTGGGAGTTTGGCATGTTGTGACGACCCCATCACGTATAATGATTAGTGTAGACACCCCATTTTTGACCATCCTCAAGACTTGGACGTCATTATTTGAACACTCGATGATCGTCCATGCTAGTGTTCGTTTTGAGTTCCCGGAGGTTTCGGCCGCGCGCCTTGCCTCAAGATCTCTCAACTTGACTGTTTTGTGCTTGGTTGTAGACCAAGCACTTATGTTTTTGCTTTTAAGGGAAGAGGATGGCTTGTTGGCCATCCCCTCAACCCATTGGCTAAGGCATAATGCCATCGGCCTGGTTTTCTTGCCATCGGCCAAAAGTGTTGGCCGATCGGCACTTTTTTTTGGTCGGTCGGCACTTATGTTGGTCGATCGGCCATATTTTCTGGCCGAGCCCTGTTCATCTGCTTTTTGCAGATATTTTATGCCAGCTGTCACAGCTGGCATGCATAATTCCCATCCTCCATACACGTGTATGGAGGGATTTGTCCCTTGGCTTAGCTTCTCCAACAAGCTTAGGAATTGAACGTCTATAAAGAGGGAGCCCCTCCTCCCTTCTCAGAGGTTCAGAAAATTCAGTCTTGAGGGATAGATATACTTTTGTATCTATATTCTTTTGTTTGGCCTTGTTTTGTGCTCTAAAGTGTTGTTTTGTCTTACTATTGTACACAAACACACACTAGAACACCATCCTCTTGGAGCTGGGGTCCCTTGAGGTTGATTTCAGAGTTCTTGAGCTGGTTTTAGTCAGAGGAAGTTGCTGGAGCTTTGTTCTTCAAGGGTGAGCAAACTACCTTTTGATCCCCCATTCTTGCTTAAGCTTTTAGACCTTCTTGCTTATTGTTTTAAGCTTAACTCTAAACTGAAAAAAGTTCTATTTTTGTGTGCTTGAGACCTTTGTTTGAGGTCACTTTTTGGTTTGGGGTTGTTTACCTCCTCTTAAGCCTTGTTTGGCCTTGTTCTTGTGCTTTATTTTTAAGCTTTGGGATCACCTTGTTTAGGCCTTTCCACCACTTTAAGGTCCCAAAACAAGGAGAGGGTCCCCTCTCCTTGTATCTTCAATACTTGCTTTATATGCCTCATGAGTGAACATGTTTGTTAAGCTTGTGTTAGCTTGTATCTTAGCATGTATTTGTGGTTATTTTGTTGAGGCTTACCACTATTTTTGCTTGGTTTGGTCACTTCATGCATGGTTTATACACTTGTAGTGTAAATCACACACACTAGTTTTATATGCTTCATGAAGTAGCATGTCATTCTAGCCTATGTTGTGTCCATTTCAGCATGTTCTTGGGCTTATTTCACCATGTCATACCTCTGTTAGGGTTTGGTTTAATAGCTTCTTGCATGCTCCATGCACTTGTAGTCCATTTCCATGAAGTAGCCTAATGTGTCTCATGCATTTGGACCATCATTCTTGCATGTTTTGGCTTAACTTTAAGAAGTTTTTGTCCATGTTGTAGCATGCTTAAGCTCTAATTTCGGTTGTTTTGGCCATGCATGACATGCTTTGTATAGCCCTAAGGCATCCTAGCTTGTTAGCTTCAAGTGTCCAAGTCACTAGCATGCATTACTTGGCTCATTTCAATGATTTGGCATCATTTGTTATGATATTTCAGTCCGTGTTTCATGCTCATACACTTGCACCTATCACTCCTTTAACGCTTTAAAGAGTTGATGTTTTATGTTTCATGAATGGACCATTGTGTATGCCTCCATGCTTAGACCTTTGGGATGCCATCTAGGTGGGTTTTTGGGTTTATTTTGGCATACCATAACTCTGATTTTATTGGTTTAAGTCATGCCATGTGTGGTTGTAATAGGTGTAGTGTAATACCTCTTTTGTAGCTTTGCTTGCCTCATGCTTTTGGTGTTGTGTTCTAGCTTGTGTTGGCTAGTTTCGAGCATGTTTTTGGTCTTGTATTGACCTATCTTGGGACTGTTTTGATAGCCCTTGGCCCTTTGGGGCTTGCCTCGCATGGCCATAGTTTGAGTCCCTTGGCTAGTTTTAAGTTTTAAGCCTTCTTGCATGATTTGCTTGCTTTGATTGCTCAATTTGGCACCTTTCCATGTGTGATTTCAGAGCTTACCATGTTTGTCACATGTCCATATTTGTCCCCTTTTAAGTGTTCTTGAAAGTTGCCCTCCTATGCCTAGGTGATAGGCTATCACATGTGCATGTTTGTATGTGCTTTTGTCTATCATTTCTTAGCATTTTGGCTACTGATTTGGGCACGTTTAAGAGTTGTCCACTTTAGTTTAAGTCCATCTTTGCATATTGTTGCATGCTTGCTTCATTTTGCATGTTGTTGCATGCCATGCATGTTTACATGTTTAGGTTGTATGCCTATTGCATATTAGATGCATTGCATGATCTTGTTGCATACTTGTTGCATGCTTGAGTTGTTCGCATCATGCTTGCATGTTTGCATTGCATTATGTGTGCATCCCTTGCCTTTTGATCAAGCATGATAGATGTTGAGGCCCCTTATGTGTTTTGTGTATTTCATTTGAAATTGAATTGCACACTTGGCTCTTTTGGCCATCATGCATTGGAATGCGTGATTGGTGGCCCAAGGGTCGAAAACTACACTCCTTTGAGTCTTAAACATGATAAGGGGTATAGTTGTAAACATTGTCTTGTAAATATATTGACATGCTCTGTTTGTCCTCTGTTGTAGCAAAAGGAGCATTTTATAGGAAGAGATGGCCGGTCGGCTATTTTCAGTGCCGGTCGACTACAAATGTCTGGCCGAGAGATTTATTTTTGGTCGATGACCAGTTTCTCTTGGCCGATGGCCTCTCAGAGTGTCCTTGAGGTGATTTAGAATCATCACAGAGAATTGTGCAGTTTTTAGAGGTGAAAAATAATGCAAACAGAGGCAACATGAGGCATGGCAACGGATTTCCGAGCGAAGCCGACCAAGCATGCATTTGTTTCTCTTCCCGAGGCTGCTTTACTGTTTTCATAGCTTAATTAATTTGTTTAATTAGTTAAGAGTTGTGTAATAATTAATTAGCTTGTAAGTTAGTTAATTAGTTTATTCGTATTATTCTTTCAGTCCCTCCATCGAGAGGGCGCAATTGTTGTAATAAGCGTGCGTGTGTGTGATGCATGTCTTCCAACCCCACTTCTTTCTCCCTTTTATTTAACCGCTTACGATGGTTAGTTTTAGGACATATTTCATTTAGCATACCTTATGCTCACATGTTTGCATCCATCCATCTGTATTGCATGCACCAGGCTTGACGCATCATACTAACTGCACTGTATTTCAATTCCTACTTGAATACATGTATCGAATTGTCACATCTTATATGCCATCTTAGAATAGCCGAGCCTATTCTAGCTGCATTTTGCCTGTGTTGCATTACCCATCTTGACATGAATTAGGATCATGCATTGATTACTAACTAGTTCTTTGTTTTGGCTCGGAGTACACTGTGAGTGTTTATGCTTTATCATCTTGCATGTGTGTAAGTATTGCCATGACAGCATGCTTGCCATGAGGCTAATTGCTTATGTGATATAACTGCCTGAATGCCTGTGGGTGAAGGTTGGATTACTTGAATTGGAACGATTCATTGAAATTCGTGTTTTGGCCTACTTGCGAGTGGCAAACTTCAAACCATTTCCAAACAAACGGATATGCGATGTTTTGCTCCAAATTAGGCGATCTAGTCTATACTTGTGTGTTGTGCGCATCACATAGTAATTCTAGCTAATTAACCGGAATGAGAACGCATGTGTTTTCAAAAACAAGATATCATGCTTAGTACAGGCCGATCTTTGATCGGGCGAGCGGGGGTGCTCATTGCATGACCTTCCCCAATCGTACCCAAGTTCCCGAGCCGAGGCAACTTTGGTAATGACGGACACATGGCCTTAGACAACAAGTCAGGGTTTCCTAAATTTCCCCAAAAACAAAATATTTAGGTGGCGACTCTGTATCTGGCAAAGCAGTCCATGTTTGGCACTTCTTTACAAAAATCAGTTTTCCAAAACGATTTGCCGGATTTGAACTCTTTGGTGATTTATCGGTCTTGCATTACACTTTACGAGACTAGATTCAGAACCGTGACATTTGAGTCCGAACTATAGTATGCTAGAGAACAAACGAGATTTCGTGCCTTCGCAAAGCACGGAGCTTCGGGAGTCCTCGGGGCGCGTCTACAATTAGCACTTAATTATTAAGGAGATTTGAAATTTAATTGCCAATTATGCTAATTAAATTTGGGATTTACAAAATTATGGAGATTGATTCATATATGATTCTATTGAGGATTTATTTTGGAATTTGAAATTGAAAGCCTAAATGGCTCAAGAAAGTATAATTGATTAATTAAATTATTTTAATTTCGAGTATCGAACCATATGGGAGTTTAATTAAATATTTGATTCAGTTTAGTAAAATTGAGATTTGATTAATTGGGTCCGAATTGAGTTAATTAAATTAATTAAGTTATGAGGTGGTGATGAGGATTGGGAACTATAATTACTATGAATTAAATTTACTTTTGAGATGTCCAATTTGAGTATGTAATCTATTGACGAAGATTTTGAGTTTGATATGAAATTGAAGGCCTTAATGATGTGAGAAACCGAAATTGAGGATAGTGATAAGTTCAATTTGATATTTGGAGCCTTTTGGGAGTTCGATTAAAAATCTGATTCAGATTGAGAGAAATTAAATATAATTAATTGGGCTCTAATGGAAGTCAATTAGACTAATTAAATTATGTGGGTTTGTGATTAGTATGATTAATTAAGTTATGTACTAATCAAAATTAATTAAGACAAAACACAGTTTAGCCGAGTTAATTGTGTGATCAAGAGACAAGCTAAGTTTACCCATGTGATGTGATTAATTGTGAAGTTGTGCTAATTCTTATGAGAGTGTGCTGGAACATTATTATAGTGCCTAGTGTTGTGCTGGAGCCTCAATATGTGAGGTGTGTGTGCACGTGTTGGAGTGAGAGTTGTGTATATGTGTTACATGTAAATGAGAGAAGTGGGCTCAATATGTTTGTATTCTTGTGCTGGAGCAATAGACTAAGGAAAAAACAGAGAGAGGAGGACCGAGAGAGAGAAAGAGAGAGAGAGAGAGAGAGAGAGAGAGACTTGTGCTGGAAATTGGATTCAAGAGTCCAAGAAGAATAAGAAAAAGGAAGCAAAGAAGGAACCCAAGGAATTTCAACAAATTAAGACTTTTGGTAAGAAATTTTAAGCTCAAATTCTTATAGATTAATCATCTAGCAACTAAAATCAAGTAGTAATTGGGATTAATTACATGAAATTCGTTAAGAAATGTCAAGAAGATGATGAATTGTAAACTAAGTTCATATCCAAGGTTGCATGTCTCTTGTTTCATCATTTTTGAACTTGGGTTTGAAGGTCTTGCATACAAAAGAGTATATATCTTGCATGTTTTCAGAAAAATTCACGGCTCACATGTTTAATTTCATGTTTTGAAAATCAAGAAGAAATGGAATCCAAGTGTATGTAATTTAATTAAGGTCAAGAACTAAGAAATTAATTTGGAAAATTTATCAAGTAAGTTTAATTTGTGTTGTTTCTCATGAATAGTTTGGGTATAAGAAGAACATGTTTTGGTAAATTATGAATTCATGAACATTATGAGCTTGATTTTTGAATTAAAGGGATTTTGATGTAAATGGTTTGGTTTTGATTATAATTTCACACATGCAAATACTTTTCTAAGAGTTTTATAATTTCAATTTCATAATTTAAAGGGAATAGAAAAGAGTTAGAAATCAATTTTATGGGATTAGAAAGAAATTGATAAGAAAATGATGAATTGGAGCTAAGATCAAGTTTATGAGAGTTAATTTAGAAATTAACTATTTTTGGTTTGATTTTGTAGAATCATCCTATAATACTTGAGGTTGAGAAGGAATTGAGATTAAATTCATGGAATTAGAAAGAAATTGGGTTTTGAACATAAAATGAGTTACGTGTATGTTCATGATTATGGAAGCTAATTATTTTGGATTTGCTTTCGAATATCTTACATGAGTTTGAGTCTAGTTCCTACATGCATGAACAAATTCTACAAATTTTGATATTCTAATTGTATATTTGATTTTGAAAAAGAAGTTTAGAAAACCATGAGTTCATGGGTTTTGATTTTGAAATTAAGTAAAGTTTTGATTTAAATAAATTAATTATTATGTTTCAAGATTTTGAGCAAATAATTTATGAATAAATAAGTGTTTATATTTTCTAAGGTATTTTCATGGTTTTGATCAAGATATGTATGGATTTAAAAATTGAAAATGCATTTGGAAGCCATTTTTGAGAAGTTCGGAATTCTGAAATTTTACAGACTGCTCAAGCGGACTAATTGCCGCTCGAGCGCACATTGAAGGTTTCCAGTACTTTTATAGTCTTTTACAGACCGCTCGAGCGACTAAAGGCTCGCTCGAGCGAACAACTATTTTCAGCATATTTTGAAAAACTGCATTTAGTTCATATTTTTATTCTCATCTCTTCCCAAAGCATTCTAGACATGATTTATGACTTAATAAAAATTAATGAGCTACCAATCAACATAAATTAGTTAGTTAAAGAATGAATCATTGATCTAGTAGTAATTGTTTAAGAAGCCAAGTAAAAGATCGGTCTATTTGGAAAGAAGGACTTAGTAATAAAAGAATATGTGAAATAAGAACCCGGTTCATTGAATGAGAAAGAATAAGCGTAGTAGAACTTCGGACTATTTAGATAGAAAAAGACAAGAAAAATCAAGTTTGATCAAGGAAATAATATTGTGTTTCAATGTATATATGTTATGTGTTTGTGTAGGTCACGCGCTATTGTCTACCTGATCTGTCTGATCTGTCTAATCTGTCAGTAAAGCTATGTTCCACTTTATTTATTTTTTGTATGATGAAATAAGATCTATTTTCTGAAATGTTATGTTCGGTACAATGAATGATTGTCCAATTTCTGACATGTATTCGTGGCATCCTTAGCATCATGTGATATCTATTAGCTGTTACTCGGTGTCGGAGATTCCATTATGGAACTTATTATATCTATTATCTGTTACCCGTACCGGAGGCTCCATCATGGAGCTCAGTATATCTGTTATCTGTTACCCGGTATCGGAGGTTCCATTATGGAACTTATTATATTTGTTATTTGTTACCCGTATCGGAGGCTTCATCATGGAGCTCAGCATATTTGTTATCTGTTACCCGGATCTGGAGATTCCTTTATGGAACTGGTTACTTATAACCACCATCTGTTCTGTATCTATTCTG
The DNA here is from genome assembly GCA_030407325.1 of Camellia japonica. Taxonomy (NCBI): domain Eukaryota; kingdom Viridiplantae; phylum Streptophyta; class Magnoliopsida; order Ericales; family Theaceae; genus Camellia; species Camellia japonica. The sequence goes on from JAPPVO010000019.1 coordinate 159,345,802, forward strand.
TTAGCGCTAATAGATGTACTACGTATGATTAAGCATGAACTCTAATTTCTGTATATGATTTGGACAAGATTACAAATATGGATCTGCTTCTGTTTCTAAAATAAATATGAATCTGTTTTCTGAAGCTGATATGAGACATTATTCATTAATACTCTTTACTTTGTTATTATTCACTGTGCTCCAACTCACTGTATTATTTATGTATGTAGGTGATCAGGCCAGTGACTAGGCTTAGAGGCATCTGCCTAGAATCTGTTTTTGTCAGCCAACCTATGTGCCTCTTGTGGAGGTTCCAGATATGTCAAGTGGCTATAGTTATGTGATTAAAGTTTAAGTTTTGTTTTCTTGATTGGTTAAACAAGTTTTTGTTTATTATGTAAATAGGGCTAAGTTCCTTTTTGTCTAACTTATATATATATATATGATGATGTGTAAATGTATGAATGTAAAGTTTAAAATTTTTCTATCTCATATAAGTCTGCACAGCTCAATGGACGTTGTATATTTGCTTCCGCTAACCCCTAATATTATGTTAATCTATCTCAGAGGCCTTTAGTAATCCCAGGATTACTGGCCAGTTACGATGCTAAACCTATAGGAGCGGGTTTGGGTTGTGACACATGTTTACTTACCGAGCAGAAGAGCATACTTTGGGATTTACAAAACCTAGATATTGATGTTGTACTTCGCCGAAATGAGGGAATTTTTGCAATGACTTCGGTAGAGCCAACTATTAATAAGGAAGTAAAGACAAGACAGATAGAGGATGAATTTTTCAAGAAGGTAGTTGATGAGATTATCACAAAGCCGAGACCAGGATATAACATTGATAATGAAGTACTAAAGTTTGAGGGAAGATTGTGCGTGGCCAATATCCCAAAGTTGAAAAGGAGAATTTTGCAAGAAGCTCATAATTCTTAATTTGTTATTCATCCAGGAAATACCAAGATGTACCAAGATGTGAAGCAAACTTTTTGGTGGCTGAATATGAAAAGAGAAATAGCTGAATTTGTATCACGATGTTTGTATTGTCAACAAGTGAAAGCAGAACATCAAAGGCCAACCAGACTTCTTCAACCTTTGTCAATTTCCAAGTGAAAATGGGAACACATCTCCATGGATTTTGTTATGGGTTTGCCAAGGACACAAAAAGGTATAGATTGAATTTGGGTTATTGTTGATAGATTAACTAAATCAGCACACTTTTTTCCTATTAAGACTACATTTAATGCCGACAGACTTGCTTCATTGTATATGAATAAGATTGTTAGACTTCATAGGGTGTCAATGTCTATTGTGTTAGACTAAGATCCGAAATTTGTTTCTAGATTTTGGCAAAGTTCACAAAGAGCTTTGGGAACCAAGTTGAGATTTATCACGGCTTTTCATCCTCAAACCGATGGGCAAACAAAAAGAATGATTCAGACACTTAAAGACATGCTCAGGTTATGTGTATTAGACTTCGAAGGAAGTTGGGAATTACATTTGCCATTAGTAGAATTTGCTTACTACAATAGTTTCAAAGTTACCATTGGCATGGCGCCGTATGAAGCTTTGTATGGAAGAAAGTGTAAATCATCAATTTGTTGGACCGAAGTAGGAGATAAAGCATTGATTGGTCCCGAGATAGTTCAAGTGACAACCGAGAAGATTAAGCTCAATCAACAAAGGATCAAAACTGCTCAGAGTTGACAAAAGAGTTAAGTCGATCAAAGAAAAAGAGGGATAGAATTTGAAGTTGGAGATCACATATTCTTGAAAGTTTCACCAATGAAAGAAGTTTCAAGGTTTGGGAAGAAAGGTAAGTTAGCACCTTGTTACATCGGCCCATCTGAAATTCTTAAATCAAGTCCACAATGTGTTTTATGTTTCGATGTTGAGGAATTATATTCGAGAGCCAATGCATATGATTGATCATTTTGTGATTGAGGTTAACGAAGATTTAGGTTATGAGGAGAAGCCGATACAGATTATTGATAGGCAAGTGAAGCAGTTAAGGAATAAGTCGATACCAATAATGAAAATTGAATGGAAAGAACATTACGGCAAAGATGCTACATGGGAAATGGAAGAGGAGATGAAAACCCGATATCCAGAGTTGTTTTCGGGGCAAGGTAACTTAAGTTTGGGGACCAAACTTCTTTAAGGGGGGTAGACTATAACAACCCTCATTTTACCTTAGTCATATTCATGAGAATTTACATGATTTTGGTTTGTTAAGCTTGCTGAACTTTAATATTTTGTGTAAGTATGGGAGCATGTCTTGTTTCGTGCTGTTGTGTTTTGTCGAAGTATAAGATCCATGCTTTGTTCCTTGCTTTGTGTGTTGAACCTAGGCCATCTATCTTTGCTACACTCACACCTAGGATCATCTTGGAACCATCTAGGTTGACATCTACCTTCACCCTTGCACCTTGGCTAAGGTATGCATCATCTAGACCGAGATGTGCATTATCTAGGCGTCCAAGGTCTTTAATCCTTGAACCTTGTGACCTTGTTGTGCACCTTAGTCAACACCTAGCAATCTTATTCCTTGACTTGTACAACCCAGGCCAAGGTGTATCACACCTAGGCCAAGTGTTACTCCTCCTAGTTGAGATTAGGAAGACCTCACTTATCCTTCACTTGTCCGAAGCCTATGTTTTGATCCAAGATCCTTGCCTTGTCAGAGTGCCCATGCCACCTTACTTGTTGTATACACTTTGACCTACTCTTGTCTTTTTATTTGGCACCTTTTGAGGTGATCAGATAATGCCATGTGTCCCAGTAGTGAGTATTAGTCAGTAGCAGTTGAGAAACCCATATCATTTGCCATATCTTTGTCTTGAAGAGAGAGAAGCTCTAGGAAGAAAAATAAGTTCTTAGAGTGAGAAAGCTAGACTTTCCAAACTTTATTTGCAAATCTTAAACCATTTTGGATTTGTGTTTTGAGGTTAGATTCTTGATCTACTCTTGTTGCTCTTTATGTTAATCTGATCACATTGCATGATCTAGCATGTTTCATGAGCCATGCATTGATTTAAAGTTTTGTTTTAGAGAGAGAAGGTGATGTTCTTGTGTTCTTAAAGAAGAGCTTTGTTTTGATCCAAAAGTTTATACCAAGTTCTATGTTTTTGTGTTGTTCTCATGAAATCTTCAAGTATGGATACCCAAGTCCATGATTTTGAACTCATATCATGAAATTTTTGAATAAGAAATTATGATTTTAGCATTCATGTTCTTCATGTTCTTCAAGAGGAAACTCAGATTTCCAAACTTCATTTTCCTAAATGTGGTCGCCGAGACCCACTCTTGTCCAGCTTCCACGCCTAGGCCAAGTATTGCATCTTACCTTGGCCTACCTTGCATGATCACTTGTACTTCAGTCTACCTTACATGCATACCTAGGCTGACCACTGCACACCTAGGCCGACAATAGTACACCTTTGCCGACACCTTGTAACATCCCAAACGAGCAACCTACATCTAGGCTAAGGAGACCACAACTTGGCCAAGAGGTGTGAAACCTCAGCCAAGACCTTATGAGTTCACCCAGCTAGGCCATTTCGGTCCAGCTAATCTCTGTGCATCCATTCGAGACCTGGTTTGTACCCTGCATACTTTTCCAAGAAAAAAAATATTGATTTAACTCCCAACACATGTTTTGCTTTGTTTTGACTTGGTTTTGGAAAGAAATACCGGAATTTATTTCACTCGTTTGAAGCTTCTTTTGAGAGTGCATTTCATAACCATCTTTGAGCATATCTTCTTACGTTCTTGAAATGCATTCAATGGAATTACTATGTACTTATAGGTCTTGGATCTTTGTCTTAATTCCCTAGGCCTAAGAGCTATTGTGACTGGTATTTTTAATAAAGTTATGTTATAATGTTTTGATAAAAGCTTTGGTTTATTTTGGAAAAATATTTGATCAAGCATAAATGATTATCCCTTAGTTTTTGTATAAAGTATTATGTTTGTTTTGATGATATTCTTGAAAGGTCCTTAGTGCTAAGGGACTTTAATGCAACTAGTACCTTCGTTTGAGATATCTCCTTTGCCATCGACGAGTGGGCTTGTATAATCGATTTCGGGTCAATTATTCCTTTGTTTTATCAATGAGTGTCATCCTTTGTATTATTTAGATGTTAGTAAACATCCCTTGAAGCTTTGAAAGCCTTTAATTGATGAACTTAATTCATCATTTGTTTTGTTACAAGCTATGATATGTATTGTTTTGATGAAATATTAGATATCATTCATTCAAACCTTTATAACTCATATCATTCACTGAGTTTTCAATTCACCCCTCTCCCTTGTATATATGTAGGTGATGATCAAGAAGGCGATGTCGCCTAAGTTTTATTTGGAAGATTGTTTTGATTTATGTTTTGTAGCATCTTAAAGATTATGTTTCTTAGCTTTGTAGATCATTTGCCTTGTATGTTTGGGCTTGAGAATCCTTTTGATCAAGATGTAATATTAAGTTTTTTTATTTTTTATTTTTGTATTCAAGTTGTAAAACCATGTTAATATGTATGTCATTTTATTTAATCTATGCACAGCTCTTATGGACTAATTAGATTTAAATTTATTGCTTCCGCACATTTATTCCCCATATATATACTTTGTTTGTGTGAATTTTTGTAAGTTGGCCTTAGGTAATCTCGAATTACTAGCAATCAGGACATCATTCTACTAGGTGCAGGATGGGGTCGTGACAAGAACTAGCTTAATTTGTGAGGAATATGCTTTTATTCCACGGTTCGTCGCCAAGAAACCTAAAAATTTGCTCGATCCCACACCAAATGCATACTTGAATGCGTTCAAACACAACTTCTGAGTCTTTAGAATTTGAAACATCTTTGAAAGGTCGCCAAGATGGTCTGGCTCATTTTTGCTCTTTATCACCATGTCATCAATATATGCTTCCATTGTTTTGTTGAGCAAATTGGTGACCATCCTTTGAAAGATTGCTTCTGCATTCTTTAAACCAAAGGACATGACCTTGTAGCAATACAACCCCCTTGAAGTTGTGAAGGAAGTGATCTCTTGGTCTAGCTCATACATAGCAATCTGATGATATCCACAATATGCATCTAGAAAGCTAAGCCAGTTATGTCCTGTAGTTGAATCCACCAACTAATCAATCATTGGCAATAGAAAGTTGTCTTTGGGCATGTCTTGTTAACTGTTTTATAATCGATGCAAACACACCACTTGCCATTTTTCTTTGGCACAACAACAATATTTGAAATCCACTTGGGGTAATGGACTTCTCTAATTGCTCCTACTTCCAACAGATTCTCCACTTCCTCAGCCACAAGTTGACCTGCGGGTTCTCTGTATAACCGGTCTGGCATGTGGGTTGATGTTGAGTTGATGCAGATGAAACTTGGAATAATGTCAGGCATGTCGTAAGGCGTCCAAGCAAACATTTCTATATTGGAAATCAAAAAATCCATGATTTCCTTTCTTTTGGTACTAAACAATGACGAACCTAGCAAAAAGAACTTTTCAGGATCATCTTCATCAATCCTTACCTCCACCAGTTCTTCAACGGCTTTTTCCCAGGCTCCTTACCCACATCATCTAAAACCTCCTTGTTTTTTGGCTCTTCAATCATTAGAACAAACCCTTTGCCAGCATGGCTGCCATTCATAGTGACGAAGAATTACTTCGACATGATCTGAACTCTCAAGACTTGTTCAATTATTCTTAAAGCATTGGGGAACCGAACTACCTAGTGTTATGTTGATGTTATGGTTCTCATGGCATGTAACAATGCTTTTCTAATGATAATGTTGTAAGCGGATGGGACTTTCAACACTCAGAACTCTATTTGTTTAACCACTGAGCCCGCTTTGACCAGCATTATGATCTTTCAGGCATCAAATTGAAGCCTACCAAAAGAGATGTGGTAGGTGCCAAGTCTCTTTCATCCAACTTGAGTTGTTTGAAGGCATCGTAATACATGATCTTGACCGAGCTACCTAGGTCGATCAAGATCCTCTTGATATCATAAGTCTTGACGCGCAAAGTTATCACTAGTGCGTCGTTGTGGGCATTCTGTAATCTCGCTAAATCCTTATCGAAGAAAGATATTACATTATTCTCATCTCCCTTCCCTTTCTTGAAAGTCGGCTGAACACTGAGTACTTCCCTTATGTGCTCAGTTTTGTTAATCATTCCTGTGAGTTTGCAAACTCACTTGGGCTCAATGATCCCATAGATTATGTTGATGACTCCTTGAGAAGGGGCGTCAAGTGACATTTCGTTCAGCATGTCTTTATCTTGAGGGGTTGCCCGAGCTCCACACTCAATATAACGATCCAAATGTCCTGCTGCCACCAACTCTTCCAAGTATTGTTTGAGCGGCACATAATCTTCTATTCAATGCCCCTTTTCATTATGGTAAGTATAAAGGTACCTCTCGTCATAACCCTTCTGCCCTTCACTCAACTTAACCGACCATTAGACGTATGGCTCATCTCAAATTTCGCTAAGGATTCAGTAGATGGGCTTCTTGAACACCGTAGTGATGGCAATGCAAACTTTCAACTTCCTTGCTTTGTCCTTTGTACTATTGCGAGGTGGATCAGCCTAGTTGTTATTACGATTTTTGTTGCTTTGCTTCCCATTCTTCCCAACCATATTAACTTTGGTAGAAGCCTTTTTGTCCGCTACTACCATGCCAAGCTTCGCTTTCACACGAGGCAACACCTTCCCTCCACCCTAATGTGTTGGTTAACCCTTTCCATCAGAGCCTCCGTGGTCAGGGGGGCATCCTAGTTAGCGAGTCCCTCAGTCTATACCCGATTGGTAAACCGCGCTTGTATTGAGCAAAAGCAAGGTTGGAAGGACATTCGCCAATCTCATTGAATGTCTCCCAATACTTGCTGTTGTTGTAACATTTAGAGGATTGTAATATATTATCAAATGAATTTGATCAGTTTTGACCTCTTAATTATATGGATTCACACAATATACACCGTGTTTATATATACATAAGACCCATGCACACTACATGAAAGATTTTCATAACAAACACTAACAAAAAGTATGACATTTGTGGACTTGGGGATACTACTGTGAGCAAATCATAGTAGCCTCCTGTGGTGCTCTGGTGAAGGCCTTTTTTGAGTCTTTTTTGATAATTCAAATTATTTATATTATAAGGTTTGTCGAGTATATTATATATGCAAAAGATCAAATTAATCAAAAATTTGTAACCCTATGATCAAACACTAATTATTTTTAAAAAATTATTAAAATGAAGTTAACCGTTTATTTTTTTAAAATAAATGTGCTTTTGTTATAGAGTCATAAATGTCCAATTGATTTGATTTTTTACATGAATGATCCAATTAACGATCCATATACAATATAAACAGAACAGATTATCAAAAAAGATTGGAAAAAGACCTCTACCGGAACACCACAAGAAACTACTGTGAATGGTTCACAACAGCATCCCCAATTCCGACGATTGTTGGATAAATTCACATGAAAAGTTTTTAAAAAATGGTGAAATCTATCTGGTAGCATTTCCTAGCCTTTATTGCCAACATGCGGACATGGGGTGGCACAGTAGTGACTGTTGTGCCTCAATTTGATCTGAACCGTTGCTTTTGTAGGGTTTGTTGAGTACTTCATACCTACCAAAAATCATATTAATCGGATATCAATAACTATATGATCGAATTGCGTATTGTTTATGCTGTTTCTCAAAAGAAAAACTTATTATTTATTTTTTTGGTTACGATCATATAGTTATTTATATCTGATTAATCTAATTTTTGGTAGACATGAAGTAATCAACAAATCCTACAAAATGAACGGTTCATATCATAAAAATAAGCCTATAATGCACCTCAAATTGAGACACAACAGTCATTACTATGTCTTTAGCAGAGTAGTGATCTCAATTCCGTTTGAAATAATTTATACAGTTTTCAAAACCCTTATTAAATGCATAAGAGTATTAGATCAAGACAAGCATATTCAATTCTGACCTAGGCTTAAAATTTGGAAGATTTAAGGAAGCATAGCATTTTCAAATTATTTATTTATTTATTTATTTCTGTGTATGTGTGTGTGTGTTTAAGTGAGGAAAATTTAAAGAATGTATATTATATGTATTTTATTACATATATTTTTAATTCATGTTATGTATTTTTGTGATAAATTTATATAATCTTTTAGGGCAAATTACATATACCCCCTCGAGTTTTAGCTAAATTACAGATACCCCCTAAGGTTTCGGAAATTACATCCTGCCTCCTGACAATTAACTCCGTTAACCAAGACAGTAATTTGACTAAAATGCCCTTTGACTGGTTTGAGTTCTAGGCTAGGTTAAATTACAAATACACCCTTGAGGTTTTCTTAAAGTACAGATAACCCCCAGTGGTTTGAAAAATTACAAACACCCCTTGTTAAAAAATTTTATTTAACAGAATTAACTAAAAAAATAAAATTCATAATTGTTCTCCTATACAATAATAAAATTACCTAAATTGTTAATTAAAATATATTTCTAATATCATTAAAAACTGTTAATTGATTTGATGATTTATTAATAAAATAGGCGATTTGTTATGAAATTAGAAACCTCAGAGGGTGGAATGTAATTTTCAAAACTACAAGGGATGATTTGTATTTTAATTAAATCTCAGGTGATGTATTTGTAATTTACACTTTAGGCTATGTATGGTTTGATTTTTAGAAATTTGTTTTAGAAAATTTTTTAAAAAATAAAAAATTAATTTGGTTAAGAAATAAAAAATAAAAAATAATTGTCATTTTTATATAATTTTATCTTTCGAGTGGTTAGTGATTAGAAATAATTTTTTACAAATTAAATATATTTCTTCATATTTATTTTTATTAAATTAGTTTTTGTTTTTTTAAAAAAAGTTTGATATTTATTTTTAAACAACAAACCAAAGGGATTTTAGGTTAAATCAAAAAAAAGGGGGGGGAGGAGCAAATTATATATACCCCTTAAGGTTTAGCTAAATTACAGATACCCCCTGAGGTCCCAAGGGTAATATGGTCCATCAATATACATTTTGGTGACGTCAGCACACTTTTGTAACGGTTTAGTTCACGGTAGGGGTCAATCTGTTACGCGAATATAAACCTCAGGGGCGGGATGTAATTTCTGAAACCTCATGGGGGTATTTGTAATTTATCTAAGTCTCGAGGGAGGTATGTGTAATTTGCCCAATCTTTTAATAGGCTTACGACAACTTTTTTGAACCACAAAATATGTAACATTACCCTAAAAATGTATAATATTACTACAAAACTGTACAACTTTATTTATAAACAATAAATTATAACTTTATCATAAAACTACATAACATTTACCACAAAAATTCAAAACACGTACCCAAAAAAAATGCATAATAAGATGTATATGTACCAAAAGAGTTCTTGGTACTATAACATATTATTTACATCATTTTCTCTCTTATAGTGGTTAAAAACAATATTGTTAATATGTGTTTTAAGGGCATATGTTACGAATATTTAACAAGATTGTACATTATATATATTCTTTATTACACACACTTTTAAGCATAATGTATAATTATTTTAAATTTTCTTAACACATTAGCAAAATCCATTAAAAAAAGGTTTATTATGTATAGAATTTCATTGCCTTGGGTTGATAATGGCATAGTAGGTCATGTAACCTAGCTTAGGGAAAGTATCTTACTTTGTTCATGGCTATTTTTTATTAAGTGATATAATAATAAGAGATAATAAGCTTTAATGCATGATAGATGCTTTGCCTAGCTGAGATTGTCAAAATTTGTAATAATTCTTGCTTAACTCAATGAGATGGAATAAAATCAGCCATCTTTATACATTTTAATTCATTTCTATTTATTTATCTAACAAGACAAGAATTCCTAGATACTGTGGAAGCCATCTATCTATATCATTAGATAAAATTAGGTCCAGGTGGGAATTGATTATTTTAGTTGAAAAATATTAGGGAATTGATTATGTTAGTAAGATTGTTAATAAATGTGTTAATATACCTAACATTATTGATTTTAGTTAGTTTTTCAACTTTTACAAAAAATATATGCGAAATGTAGAGAGAGTGATGTGATAATTTATAATGACATTTTGACTTTTTGTAGAAAATATTTTAACAAGAATTCAAAGAAACCATGTAAAGAGAAATTTTTATATACCAATAGGGTGTCATGTGGCACTGCCTTTAACCAATTATAAATGTATTTATCCACTATTATTTTTCAAACACCCAATATAAATGTTGTGAATTCTATTATCAAAACCAATCACAATAATAAAATATATCACATTACATATACCATATCTATATATAAAAATTACTCCCGTGAAAGTCATCCATATTGAATGGTAAGTCTTTTCCTTATTGCAATTAATTTACTACCTCTTCAATAAATTTTATTTGTTCTTGTCCTAATCAAAGCAGTTGTACAGCTTAGTCTAACATTCTCGGCATCACGACAAGTAAAGGAGTACATCAACCTCGTGAGACAACCCTTGATCTTTGAAGTAGGGATGATCATTTTTTCCGACTCAATAAAAAAAGTAAGGTGATAACAAGATTTTATTTTTTCCGTCTCGTTTTAACTTACCTCCACCAAAATTACATTCTTTAAATATTTATATGTAATCCTTTAATTTTTTTTTCAATATAATAAGATTAAGTCACTAAAATAATAAAGCTACCATTCATTTTCACTAATTTATTTGTTATCTTACATATTTTAAATTTAATTAATTATTATTCATAATATACTATATGATATCTAATTATTATTAGTACTTTAAATTTTTTTTTTTTGGTAACAAAATCAACATGTTCCCGACACCAGCTTGATTTGTCAAGCCCTTGATATAATATGGGGTGAGGAGGAGAAATTACAAACCTACCGCAAACCTTTCCATGGCCATCCCTACTTCCAAGCATGTAATCTCAAAGAAAAAAAATAAAAAATAAAGATAAAATGACAACAATTGCATACTATTGTGCGTCGTCAGGAAAATCCGGTTGCTCATTGTTTGGCTCGAATGGCAGTGGACCTTGCAGAGTCGACAATTTGGATGGAAGAAGTCCCGGCTTCTTTGTCTTTTTTGGTTCTTAGGGAAAACAGACTATTTTAATAATTTTTTAATTTTTTATAAAAAGATATAAAGAAAAGTAAAAAGTGATGTGACAATTTATAATAATTTTTTAATTTTTTTAACTAAAATATATAATTGAGAAATGAAGCCATAGTAAAGCTTTAGTTGCTTGTGTTTAGTTATCATACCTATGCTATCTTTAAAAAAAAATCTCTCTACACCTAGTCTCTAATACATCAAGAGACCTTACCAACAAATCACTTAAGTCACCTTTCTGTTTTGGGGCAATTATAGATTAGCGTAGTTGACTAAACGCAATTGCAATTACATGAGGTGCAACTCTTTCTTGCATAAAAAATAAAAAAATAACACTCTACAAAAATTCTCACATTTTTGTAAATATTTATCTCATAGCTTTTCGTTTATTCATAGTTATATATATATATATATATATATATATATATATATATTTGTTGTTAATAACTTCTTATAATTGATTTTAATAAAGGTCAATCGCATCGCCAATAGTTTTATGGGAAAATAATTAACAAATCTTATTTGCTCTCAAGATTATTATTGAATCTTATCAAGTTTTAATATGGATAACTAAGTGGTGTTTTGAGAAATTGGTAAAAAACAGACTTTTGGCTTTTTGGTGGCTTTTTTGGCAAAAAAGATGGCTTCTTTAACTAAAAAAAACTAGCTTTTTTGGCTAAAAAAGTTAAAAAGTTAAAAAGTTGACTTTTTTAACTTCTTCCCAAAGTGCCCCTAAATCTTATTTGTGATAAAATATTCCTAAAAGATTCATTACTCCATAATGGTATATCTTTTCCTAATTTTACTCTTTTCATTTAATATGAACAATAATTTTATAAACAATTTAACTTAATTAAAATTTAAAATTTTAATTACAAAAATTATTAATACTATATTTAAAAAAATCATAAATAACAATTGGATCGAAATAAGTATAGGATAAAATGCATCACTTTCTATTATTTCAAATTATGAATTTTTTTTAGTATAAACGATCTAAAAGGACTAAATTTTATCAAAATTACAAAGAGCTATGAAAAATAATACTATGAAAATATTATATATTTTTCAATGCATGAGATAGTTGACGAATCTTGTACTTATGCTTTTGTTTATTAAAATTCATTCAATTTCAACAATTAAAAATATTTTCATTATAAAATTTTGAATAAATCAAAATTATTTATGAAATTTTTGGTTCATATTTTAATGAGAAAGATAAAATTAAAATAAAATATACTATTATGAATAATTAAATTTTTTATAAGAATTTATAAAATAAAATGAAAAAAAATTATTTGTTAATATTAAAATTTGATATAACTCAATAGTAATTTTTAAAACAAAAAAGAACTTATTGATACTTTTTTTTATTGTGGTTTATAATTTTTTTTAATACAGTATCATAATTTTTATAATTAACATATATAATTTTATTTAGATCAAAAATATTTATGAAAAAGTTATTTATATTAAATGATGGGTGAATTGGAATAATATATGCCATTATAAAACAATGAACTTTTTAAAAATATTTTATGAAATATAGAATTTAATTGTTCATATTAAAATTGGATAGGATTCAATAGTAATTTTAAGAGAAAAATAAAACTTATTAGTTATTTTCCCTAGTTTTATTTTACTTCATATATATGCCAATGGGGTGTTTTCAAACCTTGTTTTTCTTATAAACTTCATTTAAATCTGATTGGTATAAAGTTTATTCCTTTTTTCTTTTTTTCATTTTTCACAAACTTTCACCTAATCTCTAATGGCCAATCATGATAAAATTGTTTTTTAAATTGGTCAAAAAGAAGCATCTTTGTCAAGCAGTCCTATCAGGTGAATTAAAATATTCATTTTGGTCCAAAAAATTTTTTTTTTTTTTATTTGTTAATTTCTCAAAAATACATTGCGCCCAACCAAATAAAAACAGTAAAGTTGAGTAATATTATAATTTATACATAGAAAAATAAAAAATAAAAATCCAGAAATGATAGATGGAGTGATGTGACTGAATTGGAACTTTTCATTTTAAGAGAAAAGTACCCACCATGGTTGCTTTTAAATACAAAATGTCATTAATAATTTTATAGAAAAATTGACTAAGAATAGAAATTTCCTTGCCTAGAAGGAATTTAAATGTTTTCACACACTGTGGAAGTGTGTAAATAAAAACATATTAGTCTGATTGATCTGAAACTCTGAGGCTCAGTCTATTAACCACACTTACAATTGTAAATCTTGTTGTTTTGAGCTAATAAACCCTTATATTTTATTTGAAAAATGTTGAGTGACCCGAATTTGTGTGCTCCGAGTGGTTCGAATGTATTAAAACGACGCCGTTTTAAAAAGTTAAGAAGTAAACTGGTTATTTTAATGTTTATTTGGTGTTTTTAATTTTATTCGTGTGATTTCATGTATTTGTTGATGATGGAGAGGATAAAAAATGGAAATAAATTTATTTATATCTGTTCATTTTTCTATAGATAGCCTAAGAAAAAAGAGTATTTTCACAAATGATCATTTTTATTATTTTTTTGTCATCATAAGACCATCTCCAACGCTTCACCAAACCTGGCATCAAATTTAAAATTTGGTGAAAAAAGTACTTTTTTGAGCTCCAACGGTTTCACCAAATTGATATCAAATCCAGAATTCATCAAACCTTTCATGAAAATGAGAACAGGCTCCGCATTTCACCAAATTACTGTTCCTGACCGTTAGGGGAGAGCAACCGGTCGACCAGTCGGTGGACCAGCCGGTTGACCAACCGGTCAACCAGTAAAGGATTCAAACAATTCAAAAAAAAAGTTCAAACAGTTAAAAAAAAAAAAAAAAAATTTTTGCCTAACCGGTCGACCAACCGGTCATCCCAGAAAAAGTTCAGAAAGTTCCAAAAAAAGGTTCAAACAATTCAAAAAAAAATAAAAATAAAAATTTCCCCTCACCGGTCGACCAGCCGGTTGTCCCGGGACAGATTTGGTGAAAGGTGAACCGTTGGAGCATCTGGTACCAAATTGGGAAAATGGTGATTTTTTTACTCAGATTTGGTGAAAAATTTGGTGAACCGTTGGAGATGCTCTATCCCAACTAGATAAGAAATTAGCTTTTCTGGTTTCATTTTAAATTAGGGAATTTTTTTTTAAGATATCTGATATTAAGATTTTATAGGATAAATTACATGTAATATTTTCATAATAGTTAGGGTCCTCCTATATTTTTCTAGAGAAATTTCGATCCAAAAAAAATTCAAAGCACAGAAAAATTTCAAAAACTTCAAACAAAATTCTATGGTGCCGTTTGGTAACACTTACGTTTTCAGTTTTCTGTTTATATTTACAAAAATTTTAAAAACTCAAATAAAAACTTGTTTGGTAAAATTTTTGATTTATAAATCAGTGGTCTCAGTTTATAAATTTGGCTAAAAAATGAAAACACAAAAAATGTGTTTCCATTTTGAGTTTTCAGTTTTTTTTTTTTTACCACCCAACATTAGCCTCCACCCGCCACCATTTTCCACCACCGTCTTCCGCCACCACCACCCACCCCCCACCACCACTCACCATCTGTCACCACCACCCACCACCACCTGCCACCCACTCGCCACCACCACCCACCCTCGCCGCCGCCGCGCCACCACACCACCACCACCCGCCACTACCATCCACTACCCGCCACCACCACTCACCACCCACCTGCCACCACCATCCACCACATGCTTCACACCCACCTACCACCACCACCACCCACCACCACCACCACCTGCCACCACCCGCCACCACCACCCACCACCCACCTGCCACCCACTCGCCACCACCACCCACCCTCGCCGCCGCCGCGCCCGCACCACCCACCACCACCACCCGCCACTACCATCCACTACCCGCCACCACCACTCACCACCCACCTGCCACCACCATCCACCACATGCTTCCACCACCCACCTACCACCACCACCACCACCACACCACCACCTGCCACCCCACCGCACCACCACCCACCACCACCCACCACCACCCGCCACCCACCTGCCACACACCCACCACTCACTACCCACCACCACCACCCACTCGCTACCACTACCACCGCTATCGTCACCACCCACCCCCCCCAACACAACCACCACCACTCACCACCCGCCACCACTCACCACCACCCGCCATCCGCCACCCACCTGCCACCACTTCACTCACTCACTTGCTACCACCCGCCACCATCACCCATCCACCCACCATCACCACCCATCCGCCACCACCACACCACCCGCCATCGCCACCACGCCACCACTACCACCACTCACTCACTACCACCTGCCACCGTCACCACACCCACCCACCCACCACCTACCCGCCACCACCACCCACCACCACCCGCCATCCGCCATCCGCCACCCACCTGCCACCACCACCCGCCACCACACCACCACCACCCGCCATCCGCCATCCGCCACCCACCTGCCACCACCACCCGCCACCACCACCCACTCGTTACACCCACCACCCGCCACTGTCACCCACACCACCACACCACCACCACCACCCGCCACAAGCTACCACCACCCACCGTTACCACTTTCCACCACCGTCTTTCGCCGCCACTTGCCGCCACTTGCCACCACTTGCCATTTCTCACTCTTTTTTACATTTTTAAAATTTTTTAAACATTTTGTCAATTACCAAACGCGTTTGTAGTTTATGTTTTTATAAAAATAAACAAAAAATAAACAAAAATCAGTTTATAAAATTTTTGTAAATATAAACTGAAAACGTAAACGTTACCAAACAAACCCTATGTGTTTTGAAATTTCCTTGATTTGCTCAATTTCTTTGATTTTCTTTGTGCTTTCAAATTTTTTGTGTTTTGAAATTTTTTAGTTTGAAATTTCTCTGATTTGTTCATAAATTTCTTTAGTTTGCTCACAAGTTTCATTGTGTTTTCAAACAAATCAAAGAAAATTGAGCTACTCAAAAACCGAAAACAGAGAATTTAATTACTAGAGCTAGAGCTAGAGCTAGATGAAACAAGAATGAACAAAGCAAGAAAAAAACGATAATTCCAAAATGTATTGGATGAGGTGGTAGGCATCGTCTACGGCAACGACATCCCCGAGCTCTACGGAGGCCAATATATAGTATGAATATTATGGTGATTACCGAGTACACTAACTCGAACACCTTGTGAATTTTCGTTCCATTGATGGAGTTCAAAAGAGACAAATAGGAGAGAGAATGAGAGAGTGTGTGTGATATACGGTGTGGATGAGATACAAACTCATAAACGGGTGAGGAACCTTAGACTAAAAAAAAGAAATATTAAATAGGGATGTTAGATTAAATATCCCTTTAAATTATCTTCTTTTCTTTTTTACTTTTTCTTTCCTTCACCAGATATAAAATTCAAATACAACGTTAATCTCCAACACTATTTCAAGTCAATACCTTTTCTTTCTTTTGTATATTTGAAAAAATAAAAAATAAAAAACAATAACAACAACTCTGTCTTAGAACGAACCCCAAAATTTCCAGCTGGTCATTACGCAAAGCAAAAACTTTGAGACCCAAAAATCATACCAAAAAAAAAACAAAAAAAACAAAAACTTTGATGTGGTAAATTTAAAATATTTGTACGCATAGAAATGCTGAGGTATATATCTTTTACTTGGTAAGGTCCATAATTGTGGACCTTTTTTGTCCCTCATGAGTTATTTATTTAGTGCATACCCCTCTCTAATAAAAGAAAGAACCAAATCTTCTTTGAGTTGTCTATAGGCCCATATTGATGGGTCAGACCCACCATATCCACAAAGTGTCGAACCTCTCTTACGTATGGGTTTTTCTGGATTTCGTGCTCGATTTTTTAATTTTGAACTTAATTAATTTAGTAATACAATTTTATATTACAGTTATACGGGAGCCTCTATTTGTACATTACTTATTCTCTCAATTCACACCATTATCCTAATTTTTTTTAATTACCATTATATCCTTTAATTAAATTACCTACACAACCCTCCCTCTCTCTCAACTCACCACTGCCGGCCACCACCTACTCCCAACCTCACAACCGCCTGCTGCCACCTCCTCCAATCCCACCAGCACCGATTGCCACCTCTTACCTCCAATAGCACCATTCCCACCCATCTCAACCCCACCACCGTCGGTTGCCATCTACCCCACTTCCACTGCCTCTCCCGCTGCCCCCTACCTCTGGCACCATCTTCCCTTTGCAACAACTCTCAAGCACCCCCTTCGGTGAACCCCTCGCATCGCGACCTCTTCTTCTCTTCTTCGCTTGCTCGCTCTCTCTCTATTCGATTGATCATCGATCGATCTTAGTCAATCGCGAATGTTGGGGGTAGCGGTCACTAACGCTATGATGATGGTAGGGTGTGGTTGTGGAGGTGTCGGAGTGGGGCGAAGTTAAGGCAAGGAAGGGCTGAAGGAGTTTGAGAGAGGGACGGTGGCATTCGGGATAGGTTGTAAAGGGTGGATGAGGGCGGGGGTGGGTTGTTGGAGCTGGTGGTGACTGGGTTGGAGGTAGGTAGGGTGAGGATATTTTGGGCATAAAGGGTGTGAATTGAGAAAATAATAAAAAATGAAGATGGTGTGGATGCGTGAAGTGAAAATGGTGTGTATTGAGGTAAACTATGATGTGTAAATAGAAGCTCCCCAGTTATACTCGACTTTACTTTATCAAAGTTCTCTCAAAGTTTTTTTGATAGAATCGGATTTGGTCAAATATAATCGGATCGACAAAATTTTACCGTCTAGAATCATCATCTATTAAAAAGAATCGCAATGCTCCAACCTAATTAAAAGCCTTTTAAGCTTTATAAAAATGCAAATATAAAAAATTATTAACACAAGTATTTAGAGTTTTTAAATTTATAAGAAGTTTAAATCTAAACTATAAAATTCAAAGTCTAGAAATTTTAGATAATTTGTTTTGGATACGTTGTAATTTTGAAAAACAGATGCAAAAGCAAAATAGATACTTTCCAATCAATGAATGTTTTGATCTTAAAGCATGTCTAACACCAAATTACTCCAATAATGCTATTATGGTATTACAGTTGAATTACATCATGACCAACAAGAGAACACCCACGTTGACTATAATTTAACTTTCAGTTTTATTTATTTATTTATTTAGGTTTATTAGAGGCTGGGGAAATTTTGTTTATAATGATTTGAACTTCTCACTTTTTAATGATTTGTAGGAATTCTGATTAATTACGTAGTAGAATTGATTGCTCTTTCATTTAACAACAAAGTTTTTAATCTCTTCCACACGTAACCTTGAACAAAAAATCATTGTGTGATTATCTTTATCCCAAACTTGTTTATGATGTATGCAACAAAATAAAAATCGTGATTTTTTTTTAAATAAAAAAATTCATCTTATGGATGAGAATGCCACATATAACATGCACGAATCTTTGATTAATAATGTGATGATGCAGTTCGTTCCAGATGGAATGGGTCGGACTGATCCACGCTCCTCAAACCTGTGTCCGAATGACCAAGCCCACCAAAAGACTTGCACAAGAGTTCAACGGGGAACAGGGAGTCCCCCAGTGAACCCTCCGACGAGCAAGTTAGAAAGAGAGGTGGCATGTGGAGATAGATTAGAGATAAAAAGCTTAACCTTCTTCTTGTCTTCAATATCTCCTTATATCCTCTGGTAATCATTTCGTTATCCCTTCCGACCTGGCCTCTTAGCCGAAAGTTTACGCTCTAGCTTACCTTATTCATGGTGAGGCCGTTCTGTCTCGACGGGGAGAGGTTATCGCAATAAATGATGTAAGAGGCTTCATTAATGGCTGATGTGCAGTGCAATAACTTTGCAGGATCTTTGTCTGCTTATGTGGCTTGTCCTTTACTTGCCACGTGTCTAGGTGTCATTGGTTCTTAATGCCATGTTGAGCTCCAGTAACGCTGGGCTTTAGTATTTGAGTTATGTATTGGGCCCTAAATGATGGGCTATATCCTTTGTGGGCTTACCTGTGTCAATAGTCCCCCATTCCCGAGTGCAGCTTTAGTCCAACGAAGGGAATAAGGAAGAAAACGATGGTTGTGAAAGACTGGCGGGGAGAAGACCGACCGAGAGGTGGGCCTACGGCGATGGGTGACCGCGAAGGGCGACCGGGTGGAGGGACCGACCGTGAGGAGGGGCGACCGCGAAGGGTGACCGAGTGGAAGGACTGACCGTGAGGAGGGGCGACCGCGAAGGGTGATCGAGTGGAGGGACCGACCCTGAGGAGGGCTGACCGCGAAGGGTGACCAAGTGGTAGAACCGATCGTGAGGAGGGCTGACCGCGAAGGGTGACCGAGTGGTGGAAACGACCATGAGGAGGGCCGACCGTGAAGGGTGAGCGGGTGAAGGGACCGACCATGAGAAGGCCCAACCGCGACGGGTGACCGAGTGAAGGGACCTACCATGAGGAGGGCTGACCGTGAAGGGAGGGTGGTGGTGCGCGGGGCTCGAGGGACGGCGGGGCACGTGATGAAGTGAAGTGGAATAGACAGGGAAGATGAAAGGGGCAATAGATCGTGGTCGTACACGTGGCGGAATCCCGTGATGGAAAAGGTTAGGCGTTGAGCAAGAAATGAAGCGATAAGTCAATATAGGGTGTTGAAAAGACAGTTTTGGTGGATTTTTGAAAATTTTCAAACTGGCGAAATTTAATTATGACCCTTGGAATATAAGCAAGCCTTGGGCTTTTGGTATTATCCGTTTTACCTATCTCTTTGCAAAAAACCAACACATTCCAGAAGTAAACTTGTTTGTTGCCAGTGATACGCCCCTGCAACACTTCGTGAATTTTCTTGTGCCCGCATCTGAAGCTATTCGCAGACACACAAGAGAGATGGCCTAAAAAGAAGCAACAATCGCAAGGGTTGATCCGTTAGGCGACGACGATGCGGTGGATTTGGTAGAACAGTATCGTACGGAGCGTAGGGAAGGAGGGGTAGTTGGTGAGGCGGTGCGGGCTCGTCCAAGGACGATGATTGCAGCCCCGAAACCTATTAGTCAAGTGAAGCCGGACCACTGGCACACCAAACCGGACAGATCCATACTTACGGCGGAGGAGTTTGAGGGAATAAGGGCGAAGTACCAAATTTCCTCGAAGATAGGGTTAAGATTGCCCACATCCAAGGAAAGGGCGTCGGATGTGCGGCAGGGCGAGTTCAACTTACGAGGAAGCGTTACGAGGGGGTTTGCGGCTGCCTCTCTCCCAAGTAGTAGTGGATGTGTTAAACAAGTTAAAGGCGGTGCCCGGGCAGCTGATGCCGAACGCCTGGAAGATAGTAGTGGCCTGAGCGAGTGCCTGGCTGCAGGCGACCGGAGGGACGACAATGACAGTAGAGGAGTTCTTCTCTTGCTACAAGGCCTCCGGTCAACAGGAGACTTGGGTGACTCTGCAAGCAGTGGCGGAGCGAGGGCTGGTGGCGGGTCTTCCATCTTCGGTAAAAGGATGGAGGCCGAGATGGTTCTTTGTGACAGCGAATGGTGGGGCAGAAGTTCGCACGATGTAGAAGGTCCCCACCAAATCAGTCGAGCCCAAGTTGAACGGGGTGGCCGAAGACCGAGTGAAGAAGGTGAGGGAATAGAGGGAGGAGAAGGGAGTAAGGTGGAACGAGCTGGTCCTTCTGTCAACGTTGTTTGCCCTGAACTTAGGACCGTAACCGTTAGGGGAGGATCCGGTAAGGGAGGAGTTAGAGAGGCAACGTAAGGCGGAGGAAGAGGAGGAAAGGAGATTGTTCGCCCGAGCGAACAAATATACGGAGACACAACTGGGGCCTGCTCCGAAGTTGGTGCCGAAGGAGAGGATTTGACCTCGTCCTAAGCCTTTAGGGGATAAGAACCTAACTGAGTTTGCCCCATTGCCACAACCCATAGACCCACTGAAGGAGAGGGGCAGACGAGAGGTTGAGGCAGGACTGAAGAAGTCGAAGAAGAGGAGAGTTGCCACTGAGGGGGCTAAGGATGCGTCCGGTTTGAAGAAGATGAGGGTTGGTGGCGGGACACCCCTAAAGTGGGACCGGAGGAGGCGGCGAAGGAGATGGAGAGTGGGGCGACTGTCCCTGAAAAACAAATTGATGATGGGGCGACCGGCCTTCAAGAGGGGGCAGAACAACAGCCAAAGGGGGGACCTGCTCCCCAAGGAGAAGGAGAGGGGGTCAAGTTGAAGACTGCTATCTACCACGCGCCAGCAGTTTCTAGGCAATTAGAGGGAGAAAGAGGCCCAGCTAGGACTGCTGCCGACCGGCTTTTGGGCGTGGTGGAGGACGCGGTAGTGCGTTCGATGGCTAGCTTTACTGAGGTCGAACTGCTAAGGGGGTTGTGCTCTGCCCAGATGGAGGCAACTGCCTTAGCAGGAGCCCTACTGAACAAGGCGGCGGCTACAAGAGGCAAAGTGAGGCCACTGAAGGCAAAGTTGGAGGAGGTTGAGTCCCAACTTGAAAGTTTGAGGAGGAAGATTGCAGGGTGGAGGAAGACCGCGTGGAGTGCGTGTGTCAGGGGGCTGGAAGAGGCCCAGAAGGCGAAGAAAATGGAGGTGTTGGCGATGGTGCAGAGCAATGTTGCCGACCGTGCCCATGCTAAGTTGCTCGCGACCAAGTTGGGGTTGGAGACGGAACGCCGCAAGGTGGTGTCGCTCGAGTTCCAACTGGTTGGCGAGCAGAAGAAAACTGGAAGACGCCCAAAAGCCTGCATCGTCACCAACGAACGGTGGGATGAGGCCATGACCTGCAACGAAGATCTTCATGCTTAGTCGATCAAAGAAAAAGAAGAAGCGGATCTGAAGATCGCTGAGCTGGAAAGGACATTGGCAGACGAGCAGGCCAAGTCAATAGAAGAGAAAGCGGGATTGGAGAAGGCTTTGGAGGAAGAAAAGACCAATTTAGCCTCTGAGAGGGCAGCGTACCCCGACTTATGTGTCGCAGCAGTAGAGCAGTTCAAGGGGTCCGCTGACTTCTATATGGCTATCGATGTTGCCATCGCCAGCAACTTGGCAAGAGAGGGGTCTGGGGGGGCTGGCCCGTCGGGAGCGACCACTGGGAGCAGGAGTGAAGAAGAAGTGATCCAGAGCTTCTAGCGGTCGGACTTCTACAAGCATGAGATGGCTGAGTTCTGGGACAGCGGTTGGAAGACTTTCAAGCGTAAAGCAGAAGAGTTGTTCCCAGACTTGGACTTCAGCAATGTAAGGATAGACGAAGACAACGTGGCCCAGACCCCCCTAGACGAGGGTGTTGACGAAGAGGACCTTGCCTTAAGTGAAGATGAATGATTGATGTGAGCAAAATTTGTAAATAGAATTTTGGTTATTTCTGTTTTTGTTTTGTTGTCGTTGTTGTTTTTTTTTTTTTGTGTAATTTCTATAGTAAACTTATGTATAAGTTTGTGAATAAATAAAATTCTGAGTTGTGTTTGTCGTGCTGTGGCCTTTATTTTTATAAGTCTAAAAAGAATGAGAATGGTTATTCAAATATAGCTTGTGTATAAATCGCAGTGAAAATGAGAAGTAGGGAGCCAATCTAGCTTGTGAGAAAATTATAATGCAAAGAATGTTAACAATAAGAATGTTGGAATGTAAAGGTCTTAAAGTGTGAGAGTCTTGAAGTGTTAAGGCATGTGGTCAGAGTGTTGAGAAAATGTGAGAATGAAAAGGTCTCAGAATGTGACAGTCTTGAAGTGTTAAATGGTTGGCAAATAAAAGTTGAAAATGTAAAGAATGTTAAGAGGTGTAAAGCATGGACCTGGAATTGGACCAAGTATGACAACTATGCTACAAACATGAAGTTGTAAGAATGCTTGAGCCATAAGTAACTCAATCTGGCTGAGCCCTTTGGTGCTCAGGCGGCTGAGGCTTTAAGTAACTCAGTCGGGACTGAGCCCTTCGTGCTCAGTCGGGCTGAGGCTTTAAGTAATTTATCCCAAACTTGTTTATGATGTATGCAACAAAATAAAAATCGTGATTGTTTTTTTTAAAAAAAAAAATTCATCTTAGGATGAGAATGCCACATATAACATGCACGAATCTTTGATTAATAATGTGATGATGCAGTTCGTTCCAGATGGAATGGGTCGGACTGATCCACGCTCCTCAAACCTGTGTTCCGAATGACCAGCCCACCAAAAGACTTGCACAAGAGTTCAACGGGAACAGGGAGTCCCCCAGTGAACCCTCCGACGAGCAAGTTAGAAAGAGAGGTGGCATGTGGAGATAGATTAGAGATAAAAAGCTTAACCTTCTTCTTGCTTCATATCTCCTTATCCTCTGGTAATCATTTCTTTATCCCTTCCGACCTGGCCTCTTAGCCGAAAGTTTACGCTCTAGCTTACCTATTCATGGTGAGGACCGTTCTGTCTCGACGGGGAGAGGTTATCGCAATAAATGATGTAAGAGGCTTCATTAATGGCTGATGTGCAGTGCAATAACTTGCAGGATCTTTGTCTGTTATGTGGCTTGTCCTTTACTTGCCAGTGTCTAGGTGTCATTGGTTCTTAATGCCATGTTGAGCTTCCAGTAACGCTGGGCTTTAGTATTTGAGTTATGTATTGGGCCCTAAATGATGGGCTATATCCTTTGTGGGGTGTGTCAATAGTCCCCCATTCCCGAGTGCAGCTTTAGTCCAACGAAGGGAATAAGGAAGAAAAACGATGGTTGTGAAAGACTGGCGGGGAGAAGACCGACCGAGAGTGGGCCTACGCGATGGGTGACCGCGAAGGGCGAAGGGTGGAGGGACCGACCGTGAGGAGGGCGACCGCGAAGGTGACCGAGTGGAAGACTGACGTGAGGGGGGCGACCGCGAAGGGTGATCGAGTGGAGGACCGACCCTGAGGAGGGCTGACGCGAAGGGTGACCAAGTGGTAGAACCGATCGTGAGGAGGCTGACCGCGAAGGGTGACCGAGTGGTGGAAACGGACCATGAGGAGGGCCGACCGTGAAGGGTGAGAGCGGGTGAGGACCGACCATGAGAAGGCCCAACCGCGACGGTGTGACCGAGTGAAGGGGACCTACCATGAGGAGGGCTGACCGTGAAGGAGGGTGGTGGTTGCGCGGGCTCGAGGGACGGCGGGCACGTGATGAAGTGAAGTGGAATAGACAGGGGAAGATGAAAGGGGCCAATAGATCGTGGTCGTACCGTGGCGGAATCCCGTGATGGAAAGGTTAGGCGTGGAGCAAGGAAATGAAGCGATAAGTCAATATAGTGTGTTGAAAAGACAGTTTTGGTGGATTTTTGAAAATTTTCAAACTGGCGAAATTTAATTATGACCTTGGAATATAAGCAAGCCTTGGCTTTGGTATTATCCGTTTTACCTATCTCTTTGCAAAAACCAACCACATTCCAGAAGTAAACTGTTTGTTGCCAGTGATACGCCCCTGCAACACTTCGTGAATTTTCTTGTGCCCGCATCTGAAGCTATTCGCAGACACAAGAGAGATGGCCTAAAAGAAGCAACAATCGCAAGGGTTGATCGTTTAGGGCGACGACGATGCGGTGGATTTGGTTAGAACAGGTATCGTACGGAGCGTAGGGAAGGAGGGGGTAGTGGTGAGGCGGTGCGGGCGTCCAAGGACGATGATTGCAGCCCCGAAACCTATTAGTCAAGTGAAGCCGGACCACTGCACACCAACCGGACAGATCCATACTTACGGCGGAGGAGTTTGAGGGAATAAGGGCGAAGTCCAAATTTCCTCGAAGGGTTAAGATTGCCCACATCCAAGGAAAGGGCGTCGGATGTGCGGCAGGCGAGTCAACTTACGAGGAAGCGTTACGAGGGGGTTGCGGCTGCCTCTCTCCCAAGTAGTAGTGTGTGTTAAAACAAGTTAAAGGCGGTGCCCGGGCAGCTGATGCCGAACGCCTGGAAGATAGTAGTGGCCTGAGCGAGTGCCTGGCTGCAGGCGACCGGGAGGGACGACATGACAGTAGAGGAGTTCTTCTCTTGCTACAAGGCCTCCGGTAACAGGAGACTTGTGGTGACTCGCAAGCAGTGGCGGAGCGAGGGCTGGTGGCGGTCTTCCATCTTCGGTAAAAGGATGGAGGCCGAGAGGTTCTTTGTGACAGCGAATGGTGGGGCAGAAGTTCGCAACGATGTAGAAGGTCCCCACCAAATCAGTCGAGCCCAAGTTGAACGGGTGGCCGAAGACCGAGTGAAGAAGGTGAGGGAAATAGGGAGGGGAAGGAGTAAGGTGGAACGAGCTGGTCCTTCTGTCAACGTTGTTGCCCTGAACTTAGGACCGTAACCGTTAGGGGAGGATCCGGTAAGGGAGGAGTTAGAGAGGCAACGTTAAGGCGGAGGAAGAGGAGGAAAGGAGATTGTTCGCCGAGCGAACAAATATACGGAGACACAACTGGGGCCTGCTCCGAAGTTGGTGCCGAAGGAGAGGATTTGACCTCGTCCTAAGCCTTTAGGGGACAGAACCTAACTGAGTTTGCCCCATTGCCACAACCCATAGACCCACTAAAGGAGAGGGGCAGACGAGAGGTTGAGGCAGGACTGAAGAAGAAGTCGAAGAAGAGGAGAGTTGCCACTGAGGGGGCTAAGGATGCGTCCGGTTTGAAGAAGATGAGGGTTGGTGGCGAGGACACCCCTAAAGTGGGACCGGAGGAGGCGGCGAAGGAGATGGAGAGTGGGGCGAGCGCACTGTCCCTGAAAAACAAATTGATGATGGGGCGACCGGCCTTCAAGATGGGGCAGAACAACAGCCAAAGGGGGGGACCTGCTCCCCAAGGAGAAGGAGAGGGGGTCAAGTTGAAGACTGCTATTACCACGCGCCAGCAGTTTCTAGGCAATTAGAGGAGAGAAGAAAGCGGCCCAGCTAGGACTGCTGCCGACCGGCTTTTGGGCGTGGGGAGACGCGGTAGTGCGTTCGATGGCTAGCTTTACTGAGGTCGAACTGCTAAGGGGGTTGTGCTATGCCCAGATGGAGGGCAACTGCCTTAGCAGGAGCCCTACTGAACAAGGCGGCACAAAGAGGCAAAGTGAGGCCACTGAAGGCAAAGTTGGAGGAGGTTGAGTCCCAACTGAAAGTTTGAGGAGGAAGATTGCAGGGTGGAGGAAGACCGCGTGGAGTGCGTGTGTCAGGGGGCTGGAAGAGGCCCAGAAGGCGAAGAAAATGGAGGTGTTGGCGATGGTGCAGAGCAATGTTGCCGACCGTGCCCATGCTAAGTTGCTCGCGACCAAGTTGGGGTTGGAGACGGAACGCCGCAAGGTGGTGTCGCTCGAGTTCCAACTGGTTGGCGAGCAGAAGAAAACTGGAAGACGCCCAAAAAGCCTGCATCGTCACCAACGAACGGTGGGATGAGGCCATGACCTGCAACGAAGATCTTCATGCTTAGTCGATCAAAGAAAAAGAAGAAGCGGATCTGAAGATCGCTGAGCTGGAAAGGACATTGGCAGACGAGCAGGCCAAGTCATAGAAGAGAAAGCGGGATTGGAGAAAGCTTTGGAGAGAAGAAAAGACCAATTTAGCCTCTGAGAGGGCAGCGTACCCCGACTTATGTGTCGCAGCAGTAGAGCAGTTCAAGGGTCCGCTGACTTCTATGGCTATCGATGTTGCCATCGCCAGCAACTTGGCAAGAGAGGGGTCTGGGGGGGCTGGCCCGTCGGAAGCGACCACTGGGAGCAGGAGTGAAGAAGAAGTGATCCAGAGCTTCTAGCGGTCGGACTTCTACAAGCATGAGATGGCTGAGTTCTGGGACAGCGGTTGGAAGACTTTCAAGCGTAAAGCAGAAGAGTTGTTCCCAGACTTGGACTTCAGCAATGTAAGGATAGACGAAGACAACGTGGCCCAGACCCCCTAGACGAGGGTGTGACGAAGAGGACCTTGCCTTAAGTGAAGATGAATGATTGATGTGAGCAAAATTTGTAAATAGAATTTTGGTTATTTCTGTTTTGTTTTGTTGTCGTGTTGTTTTTTTTTTTTTTTGTGTAATTTCTATAGTAAACTTATGTATAAGTTTGTGAATAAATAAAATTCTGAGTTGTGTTTGTCGTGCTGTGGCCTTTATTTTTATAAGTCTAAAAAGAATGAGAATGGTTATTCAAATATAGCTTGTGTATAAATCGCAGTGAAAATTGAGAAGTAGGGAGCCAATCTAGCTTGTGAGAAAATTATAATGCAAAGAATGTTAACAATAAGAATGTTGGAATGTAAAGGTCTTAAAGTGTGAGAGTTTGAAGTGTTAAGGCATGTGTCAGAGTGTTGAGAAAATGTGAGAATGAAAAGGTCTCAGAATGTGACAGTCTTGAAGTGTTAAATGGTTGGCAAATAAAAGTTGAAAATGTAAAGAATGTTAAGAGGTGTAAAAGCATGGACCTGGAATTGGACCAAGTATGACAACTATGCTACAAACATGAAGTTGTAAGAATGCTTGAGCCATAAGTAACTCAATCTGGCTGAGCCCTTTGTGCTCAGGCTGGCTGAGGCTTTAAGTAACTCAGTCGGACTGAGCCCTTCGTGCTCAGTCGGGCTGAGGCTTTAAGTAACTCAGTCTGGTTGAGCCCTTCGTGCTCAGTCTTGTTGAGGCTTTAAGTAACTCAGTTTGGCTGAGCACGAATTCGTGCTCAGTCTGGCTGAGGCTTTAAGTAACTCAGTCTAGCTGAGCCCTTCGTGCTCAGTCTGGTTGAGGCTTTAAGTAACTCAGTTTGGCTGAGGCTGTAAACAGGGTATTATTGAAATACCACACAGATGACTGAGATATAAGATTGTTGTCTTTTAAAGTGCAGCCCTTTGATCATAAATTTACACCATGTGAATAAGAACATTCAAGTGCGTAGATTGTCAAAAAGAAAATACAGCAACTGATTAATACAAAAATAGGGCCTTATTGAAAATAACGCTTCAAGTGCTCGGCGTTCCACGGATGGAGGAGATCTCGACCTTCCATGTCCTGAAGTCGGTAAGTGCCCGGACGAGGTCTGGCCTTAACAACGTAAGGTCCCTCTCACTTGGCTGCCAACTTGCCCTCAGCTGGATTTTTGGTGGCAAGGGTTGCTTCGCGCAAAACAAGGTCCCCCACAGCGAACTCCTTCGGTCGGACTTTGCGGTTGTAGTGTGTTCTCATTTTCTATTGATATGAGGCCCGTTTGACAGCAGTGGTCTCTCGGAGCTCTTCAATCAAGTCTAGGTCGGCTCGACGCAGTTCTTTAGTGAGTTCTGGATTTGGGTGCAGAACCCTCGGGGTAGGCAGACTGATTTCCACCGGGATGACCCCCTCAACGTCGTATGTTAAGCAAAAGGGGGTCTCCCCAGTGGGGGTTCGAACTGTAGTACGGTACGTCTAGAGTACGTTTGGTAATTCCTCAGCCCAGAGTCTCTTAGTAGCTTCCAACTTAGTTTTGATAATCTTCAGAAGAGAACGGTTGGTAACCTCAACTTGGCCATTGGCTTGGGGATGACCTGGGGAAGAGAAACATGGCTGGATTTGAAGTTCTGCACAGAATTTCTTGAACTTGGCATTGTCAAATTGTTTGCCATTGTCAGAGACGATGGCTTGAGGGATGCCAAATCGGCACACGATCGACTGCCAGATGAATCTGGTAGCGTTGCGCTCGGTAATTGTGGCAAGGGGTTCCGCCTCCACCCATTTAGTGAAGTAATCAATGGTGACAATTGCAAATTTGGTTTGGCCTCGGCCAGTGGGCAATGGGCCAACTAGGTTGATTCCCTATTTGGCGAATGGGTAAGGGCTGCAAAGTGTGATCAATTCTGTAGGAGGAGCATGAGGGATGTTGGCAAAGCGTTGGCACTTATCACATTTGAGCACGAATTCAGTGGCATCTTGGCTGAGAGTAGGCCAGAAGTAACCAGTGCGGAGTATCTTGTGGGCGAGTGACCTGGCACCCGAATGATTGCCACATACACCCTCGTGGACTTATCTCATCACGTAGGTCGCTTGAGCAGGATTGAGTCATCTGAGGTATGGGCGTGAAAAGCCACGTTTGTACAAGAGACCGCTGATAAGAATGTAGTTGGACGACCGGGCCCTAACTTTGGCGGCCTGGTGCTTGTCGTCTGAAGGTCTCTCGCAGGTCGGCCAGATGATCAGTGGAGAGCTTGCTCTTGACTAGCATGTCGTCAACGTATACTTCCATGTTCCGGCCTATCTGGTGATGAAAGACGGCGTTGACCAACCGTTGGTAAGTAGCCCCAGCATTTTTCAACCCAAATGGCATGACACAATAATGGTAGGTTCCCCGATCGGTGATAAATGAGGTGTGTTCCCGGTCAGACGGGTGCATCAGAATTTGGTTGTACCCAGAGAAGGCGTCCATGAAGCTGAGCATTTGATGGCTGGTCGTGGCGTCAACGAGCAGATCTATGCGCGAGAAAAGGGATAACTGTCTTTGGGGCAAGCTCGGTTAAGGTCGGAGTAGTTGACACAGAGTCGCCATTTACCGTTGTTTTTACGGACCAGGACCACGTTTGACAGCCATTTGGGGTAGTCCACATTTTTGATAAACTGTGCCTCAAGGAGCTTATCTACTTCGAAAGCGATAAGAGTGTTGCGCTCCGGGTGAAAGATGCACTGCTTCTGGCAGAAGGGTCGGAAGTGGGGCTCAATGCTGAGACGATGGGTTATGAAAGAGGGGTCAATACCTGGTATGTCGGAGTAGGTCCATGCAAATACGTCGTTGTGCTCAATTAGGAGGGCGGTAAGGTCGGCCTTTGCCTGGGAGGATAGTTGGCTGCCGATCTTGGCAGTTTTTGTCCAGTTGGTGGGATCGATAGGAACCTCGACAAGCTCTTCCACTGGTTTCCCTCTGACCAGCTCATCCTCGTCCCTGGCGTCAAGCCCTTCAATGATCATAGCCTCTTTTAGCTTGACCTCTTTAAGTGAAGTAACGTAACATTCCCTGGCCACGGTCTACTCTCCCCTTACTGTACCGACCCCTAGGTCGGTGAGGAACTTGACAACAAGATGGAAAGTGGATGTAATAGCTTGGAAAGCATTTAGGGCGGTGCGGCCAAGGATGATGTTGTAAGCAGAGGGACAGTTGACGACGAGGAAGGTGAGTAACTTTGTGGTCTGCCGTGGTATTCTCCGACTGTGATGGGAAGATTGATGAAGCTGATAGAGGTCACCCGATCTCCGATAAACCGACCAGTGGGGTTTGGAGAGGGGACAGACTTTCTTCCCCGATCTTGAGTTAGCGGAAGGCATTTAGGAAGATGATGTCTGAAGAACTGCCGTTGTCGACGAGAACGCGTCTAACCTTGTAATTGGAGAGGAAGGCAGAAATGATGAGAGGGTCGTCATGGGGGTAACGGATGCCTGTGCAGTCGGCGTCCGTAAAGGTGATAGGCTCCGTCCACTGCTTGGGCTGTTTGGAGGGTCGGTCCAATGTGGTAACTTCTTGTCTGAGCCCTGCCTTTTTTCTAAGTTCTGCCCGCTGGGCTGAGCGAGATGGTCCTCCACAAGCAAGCCCGCCGGCAATAACTCTGATCTCTTCAACAGGGGGGGCGGGGTTCCCTTGTGCCCAGGGTTACTGTGGAGGGCAATCATGACCTTGATTAGGTTGTGCGGGTTGCCGGGGAGGGGTGCATCGGCGGTTGTTTCTGATAGGTTCAGTCCTTTGTCTCTGCTGAGGGCGGGCTTCCGTGAATTGACTGAGATGTCCCTGACATATCAAGCCCTCGACCTGGTCTTTGAGGTTAACACACTCCTCCGTGTTATGGCCGTGGTCCTGATGAAAGCGGTAGTATTTGGACTGGTCTCACCGGTTGGAAGGAGACCATGATGGTTGGGGCCATTTTAGGGGATAATCTTGTTGAATCTGGTTCAAGACTTATTCCATGGGGGAGTTGAGAGGTGTGTACCGCTCGAACCGGTAGGGCGGTCGGGTTGGTGACGACCGGTCGGCTCGGGGTGGTCGGTCGGTATACTGAGGTGTTTGGTTATTGTACTGGGTCTTTTTGGTTTCTAAGTCATTTCTCTTTTCTTTAGCGGTCGGGTTTTTGACTGTGGGATCTTGGCAGGCGGCTAGGGAATCTTCGGCGTTCATGTATTTTTGGGCTTTGGAAAGTAGGTTGCCATGGAGGTCGGGGGGTTTTTGGAGAGGGAGAAAAGGAAATCAGATGATCGTAGACCGGCCATGAACGTCGTGAGGATGACCTTGTCATCGGTTTCCGCTACCTGCAGGGCTTCGGTGTTAAAGCGGGTGACAAAGTTGCGCAGTGACTCCCCCTCGATCTGACGGATGTTGAGCAGCTGGGTTGCCGGACGCCGCTGGCGTTGGGCTCCAATGAAATGGCTGAGAAAGGAGTCACTGAGGTCTTGGAAAGTGGAGACAGAGTCTGCTAGCAATTGACTAAACCAGAGTTGGGCCGACCCCTTGAGTGTTACGGGGAAAGCCCGACACATGATTTCATTAGGGAATGCATGGAGGATCATGAGGGTTCTGTAGGTCTCCAAGTGATCGACTGGGTTCGATGTACCGTCGAAAGAGTCGATTGTGAGGCAACGAATGGTGAGTGGTTGGCTGTGGTAGATGGTTTATTCGGTATGTTCTGCATGACTCCTTAGAGTTGGAGCTTCATGGCTCGGAGTTTTGCGTCCCAGAAAGGGACATTGTCACCGCCGGACTGGAATGGAGACTGGATGCTACTGGCCTCTCCCTCGGGGGTGGGTGCCGGGGCCGATAGGTGTGGGACCTAAGGTGGAGGGTTCATATCTGGGGGAGGGGGTCACCAGCCTTCCAAGTTGGGTAGATGGGGGTGCTGGATAGTATGGCTCGGGGCTTATTCTTGGTTGGGTGGAATATCTTTAGGTGGTGGATGAGGCATAAGAAGGTTTCTTTGGAGTAGAGCATTAATCAGGGCTTGGTTTTGCTTGGTCAGGCGGTTGATGCTGTTGGTGAGCTCGGTGAAATGCTGTGGGGGGTTGTTTGGATTGGGAGGGTCGGCTTGGTGGTCGGCAATATTGTGGTGAGAAGCCATGGATCTAGTCGTAACTATCCACCTTGGTGGGTGGCAGGAAGAGGTTATTGGGAAGGGGTCTCCGGCGGCAATGAGCACAACTGGTGTGCGGAATAGAGAGGCTTCCCACAGACGGCGCCAACAGATAATGCAGTTCGTTCCAGATGGAACGGGTTGGACTGATCCACGCTCCTCAAACCTGTGTCCGAATGACCAAGCCCACCAGAAGACCTGCACAAGAGTTCAACGGGAACGGGGAGTCCCCCAGCGACCCCTCCGACGAGCAAGTTAGAAAGAGAAGTGGCATGTGGAGATAGATTAGAGATAGAAAGCTTAACCTTCTTCTTGTCTTCAACATCTGCTTCTATCCTCTGGTAATTATTTCGTTGTCCCTTCCAACCTGGCCTCTTGGCCGAAAGTCTACGCTCTAGCTTACCTTGTTCATGGTGAGGCCGTTCTGTCTCGATAGGGAGGGGTTATCGCAATAAATGCTGTAAGGGGCTTCATTAATGGTTGATGTACAGTGCAATAACTTTGCAGGATCTTTGTCTGCTTATGTGGCTTGTCCTTTACTTGCCACGTGTCTAGGTGTCATTGGTTCTTAATGACATGTTGAGCTCCAGCAACGATGGGCTTTAGTATTTGAGTTATGTATTGGGCCCTAAACGATGGACTATATCCTTTGTGGGCTTACCCGTGTCATAATGCATATAAAAATATATAAAGAAAAAAGAAATTGGTTTTGTGTGGCCTAAGATTGCAAACGAGTTGAACCAAATTTTAATATGTTTGGATTTGTTTATTAAGATTTTAACAAGTTCAAGTTCGAGCTCGAGTTCAATTTCGAGCTCGAGTTCAATAAATATTTAACGAATTGAGCTCAAACCGAATTGACTTAAACCTGACTCGAGCTTGAGTCTATTCACAAGTCTTAACGAGTCAAAAAAATTTATAAATTTATACTTATGTATGAGACTAAAATTATAATTGAAATTTTGATTATACAATTATATATATAATATATGTAAACATACTAAATAAAAATTAATAATATTTTATCAAAATAATAATATCTACCACCACTATTTGTATTATCTATAGTTAGTAATTATTTATATTTATATTTTTTAAATATATAGATAACATAATTATCTTATTTTTTAACGTTATATTATTTAATATATAAATAATAAATGTAAAACAAGTCAACTTATGAACTAAGCTTTAATATGTTTAGATTTGTTTATTCAATTTTAACGAATTTGAGTTCGAACTCGAATACAAAAAAATAAAAATAAATAAATAAAGAATCAAATTTAAACAACCTCTTACTAAGTTAAATTCGAGTATGTTCACGAACAGTTAGATTCACTTATAGGTCTATGTGACCCTTCCTTTAAGGTTTATTAGGCAGGTGGGCCCACAATTGGGCTTTCACAATAATATTTGTTGGGCATAATTTCTAATGAAATTAAATGGGGAACTGACCCAAAGGTCCAAGCCCAACATATGCTACCCCGTTTAAGCCCAAAACAATTTTAGTACTCCATTAAGTCCTCAAATTAACAATAAGACAAAAATACCCACAATACATCATCCAATTTACACGCGCGCAACCATCACCCACGTCCCAAACATCTCAGACTGATCAGTACGCTGTCACGTCTCCGCCGTTCAAAATCGACTCCTCAGTCCTCCATCTCTCTTCCGTTCAACTCCATCGCCTCTGAAAACCCTAACCCTAACCAGAAAACGTAACAGTTCATCTTCATCACCAACAATCATCTCAGTCTGATCAGTACACTATCAAATCTCCGTCGCTCGAAATCGCATTCTCAATCCTCCATCTCTCCTCCGTTCGATTCCATTCCCTCTGAAACCCTACCCTAACCACAAAACCAAACCGTTCATCTTCAACACAACACCAAGCCGTTCATATTCTCCAATCGGCGACTCTCAACAACACGAAGAACCATCACCACTGTGAAGAGATTTCATAGTTCCTGACTTCAAATTCACAAAATGGGGAAAAAAAGTAACATCTCTCTTCACCTATTCACTATTTTTCATTCACATTTGTACATATTTCTTATATACACATTTTACATACTTCAAAATGTATAAACCCTCTTTTATATATAATCCCCTGTTTTCAAACATTCTACTCCCCTGTTTTTCAACATTCTAAAACACTTTTTTTACACATAAATCCCTATTTTACACATTCAACACCTTATTCTTATTCTTGTTGTTCAATATTGGCGTCTCTTATTCTTATTTTTGAATTTTTAATCTTCTCATTGTTATTGTTGCTTTTTACAAAATACAAAGGGCTGTTACTATTGTTCATACTATTTATAAACTGCAACATCATAGTGTTTCATTTCACCACTACACAGTAAACATATCTCAATTTATTCAAACTGAAATAATGAAACTGCAAAATTACACAGTTTAACCACTACTCAAAACAAGTAGATAACTTATTATAAAGTGCAAATCAAACTGTCAAATTATACAGTTTCGTAACTGTTACCAACAAAATACATATAACTTCATATGAAACTGCATATAAAACTTCAAAATTATACAGTTTTGTCACTATATTACTCATACCGTGCTGTCGCTTTCATTTTTTCAGAAACAGCTGTTGGAAGATATTGGAAGAAACAAACCCATATGCCCACAAATCCAATCAGGGATTTAACCATCTCCCCTTTTGAAAGTCCATCTCCTGTATCCACTGAAAAGCCACCACCATCTCCCCATCCACAAAAAACCAAACCACCACACCCAAAAACAACCAAACCCAACAGACCCCACCAAAAAACCCACAAAACAACCACACCACCAACAAGAAAAAGCCCAAGAACTGCACCACAGACCCCACCCACACAACAAACACCAACCACACCTCCAACCACAACAAGAACAAACAAAAGAAAGCCAACAAAAAACAAGAAGCTCCTCCGACCAAAAAAAGAAAGCTCCAAGAAAGCCAATCAACTCCCAAAACAAAAACCAAGGCATCAAAAGAAAAAAAAAGCAGCAGTCCCTGCAAAGAGAGTCCAACAATTTAATTATCGTTCCAACATCGGAACAGTAATCAAACTGTTGAAGGGCGTCAAATTCACAAAAGCCCAACAGACAGAGCTGCAAAAAACCCTTTTTGGCACCTCATAAATGCTCTCTCCTCAACACAACTGAAGGCCTCTTGGTGCAGATGCTACAACTCCATTGTAGCAGAAATGACAACACTCTACAACAAAAGAAAAAGATCATTTCTACTTGGCAAAAAGCAAATGAAACTCAGAAGCAGTGATGTGAAGCTCATTTTTGGTATTGACTGTGGAGAAGACAGCATCACCACCAAATCCTATGCAACACCAAAGGATTTTGAGCTTCCATTTTACAAACGAAGATGCAAATCAGTCAAGAGATTGGATGGCAAGTCTTTGGCCAAAATGTTTCAACAAACAAAAAAAGGAAAATCAACCAATGATCGTCAAGATCTTGCAAGGGTAATCACCCTTTACTTGTGCTTGAAACTTCTCATCCCCACAACAGGCCATACACTCAGTTGGAGTTTCCTCAACTATGTCGACAATCTCAACAACATCAAGAAATACAATTGGGTTGAGGCAATAAAAGACACACTGATGAATTCAATGGCAAATGCAAACAACAACCCAAGGCATGTCACTGGATGCGTCATGTTACTCTTGGTAAACACATTGCTCAATTACTTCCCACAAAAATATCAGACATCCACCTATTTCTAACTATCTAACATATTTCAATTTTTTTTTTTTTAACAGTACTGGTACTGTGAGCACAGTAAACTCCTCCGACCATCCAACAAAGAAGGCTTCCCAAGGTTTATGAAATGGAACCTTGGCAGAATGTACTCCAAGTGGAAACACATCAGCCTTGCTCACTTTGAAAAGGTATTCAAACTCTTCTATACTATCACAGCACAAATCTATTCAACTCCCCTTTCACATTCATTGTAGTACAAATCATATTATGAAACTGTGAAAATTTTCAGTTTCAAAGAACACACTTATTTAACATCACTCATGTTATGAAACTGTAACATTTTTCAGTTTCCAAAAACATATTTTGACACTTAACCCAACTTATGCCACATTGTTCCAACAATTTACAGTACTACTGATATATGCCACATTGTTCCAATGCAGGTTAACCAAAGTCCTTTAACCCCAACTGAACAAGAAATACAGTTATTGCATATCAATCAAAGCACATCAACAGACTTTTCAGCAAAGAAACATGACCACAAAAAGGACAATAAGCGAAAAAAGAAAACAAAAGAAACAAAAAAAAAAACACTTCTAGAGAGTGATGAGGATGACTTTCTCGAAGAAGAATATCATTCAGAATCAGAATCAGAATCAGAATCAGAATCAGAATAAGAAGAACAACAAAAAAAAAGAAAAGAAAAGAAAGCAAAAACCACAAGAAGAACCAGAAAGTGATGAACAAGAAGAAAAGAGTGATGATGAAAAAAATCAAGTGACTGATGAAGAAGAAACTGATGAAGAAGAAACTGAAGAAGAAGAAGAAGAAAAGAAACTGAAGAGAAACTAAGAAGAAGAAGAAGAAGAAGAAAAGAAGAAGAAGAAGAAGAAGAAGAGAAGAAGAAGAAGACCTGATGAACAACATGGCAATGATAAAGCAGAAGAAAGACAACAAACAAAAGGTGATCAACAAGAAGACCTTCATGAAGAAGAAGACCAACAAGAAGAAGTCAATGAACAAGAACTGACAAACCAACAAGAAGAACTGCAAGAGAAATCTGACATATTTCATGCACAAGGTAAACATTGTCTAATACTAAAGCATACTGCAAAATTTCATTAAACTAACCAAAACACAATCCAACATTTTATAGGTCATGACCAACCACAAACACCAACCAAAGAGGATGACAAGGACAAGCTCATATCAGACATGAGAGCACAAATGCAAGAAATGGAACAAAAATTCATGGCTGAACTGCGTAAAAAAGAAGATCAACTGAAGGAAATGTCCACCAAAAAAACTGGCAGTCCCCAACAAAGATCCATGGTCAAGAGAATCAAACAAAAATCAAGAAAACAAGCACATCACCCAGATTTTGAATACCAACCAATGACCAAACCCAAAGAAGATGCAAGAAACAAGACACAAACTGCTGCTGATGTACCCAAACCAACACAGGGTACCGATGAAGAAAAAGAGAAGGAGAATGACAACAACAAAGAAGGTGCTCATGAAGCAAAACAACAGCAGAAAGAAAAGATGCAAGAGCATATTGGCCAAGAGAAAGCAGTTGCTCCTGAAACAAACCCAAAAGAGCATGCCAATCAAGAAAAGACAAAACTTCAAATATTGGAAAGTGATGATGATTTCCAGGAAGAATCAATCCCAAACAAGCCACTCACCATTTCATGCCGCAAAACAAACAAGGTTTGGCATAGCCTATCCAAAAAAGACCAAGACCAAATTCAACTCATCAACAACACACAATCAAGTGCTTGTGTCTGGTCTGGCAGCGAAGATGAAAACTGCGTATACTTTTCAGATATATGCAGATTGACCAACAGGGAACCCTTATATGGGAATGTAGGTCTCCAACTGCACAATTTTACAGTTTCTGTACATATTCAATAACCTATTCCACAAAACTAACACATTCTCATATATAACATGTTTCAGGTCATTGATGCCTTCGCAGAAAAGCAATTGGCACTCCAACCAACCATTGAAGAATTTGAGAAAAACGATCTAGTCTTTGCAAGCAATCCATATGCAGGAAGATCTTACGTTTTCTCAACACTCATCAATGTAAGCAAAACTTAACATACCTTACAACTGCAAAATTTTCTACTTTCTCAACATGTATTACTACATAGTTTTATAACATATTTCAAACATATATATAACTTACAGACTCCACTACAAAACCAAGATCAAGCACTCCGAGAAAAACTCATCGACAACCATTTTCCAGAAGCAATGAAAAACAGATATATCCATTTCCCAATCAACCACGACAACCATTGGACAATTGTGGTCTTTGACAATGCTGATGGAATATGGAACACTATGACTCTTTGAGACCTGCAAAAGATTGCCACAACAAGCACTTTGAAATTGCAAAACAAATTGTAAGTTAAAATAAAATTTCATACTTAGTTCCATTCCTTTACAAACATATCAACTCACCACTATAACTAACAAAAACACCCACTAACTATTTTGTAGCAACAACATCAACTGAGATGGAATAAAGCATTACTCAGCAAACAAGGAAACATGTTTTCATCTCAAGAGTGCGAGACAGAAATTGCATCAATTGAGGAATGCCCACAACAAACCCCACACTCGTAAGATACAAAATCCATAAACTAATCTTCCAATATGCTAAATTTTGCAGTTTCACCTAACTAATTAACTTCATCTCAAACACTGCAGGAATGATTGTGCAATCGCCGTCTGCAATGTTATCAACCAATATCTCAACTGGCAACCTGTGCAGAAAAAATTTCGTCCAACTGAGTGGGTCAAATTTCGAGCACAAATCATCAATCAATTCCTCAATGATGAGAACCGATCCTGGAAACTCGAGCACTACCAAATGTTGACAAAGCATACCAAACCATAGAAACAATGAACAAACTTCTTGACAATACAAATTTTCAAGGGAACATATCTTTGTACCTTCTTTTTTTTTTTTTTTTAATTTTTCTTTTTTAAAATGTCACAAGAACTTTATATACTTTTGGGAATGATCTTTTTCTGGTTATTATGGTTATGGTGAAAATGATAGATGTTGTTGTTGCTCTTCTTCTCCTTATTATCATTATTGTGGATGTTATTCTGATTGTTTGTCTACTTGTTTCTGGTTGCATATATTTTCATACAGTAAAGGTTGTTTCTAATAATTCTTCAAACTGCAAAATTTTGCAGTTTCATCAGCTTGTTTCTAATGATTTTTCAAACTGCAAAATTATGCGGTTCCATCAGGTTGTTTCTAATAATTCTTAAAACTGCAAAATTATACAGTTTTGTCGCTATGAAATATCAACTGCATTTCAATAAGAAATTTTCAACAACCTTCTCTACATTCCATAAAAATTAAAAACAAAACCAGACTGTTACAAAACAACTTCAATAAGTAAAGAACACATCAACAAACAAAAAACAATTCAACCAACTTTATTCATTACTTCCATAATACCAAGTATCACATTTTTTATTCTCATAATTCCTCAAATTCAAATACAAATAAAAAAGAATAGATTGTGGCCTCAAATAGCAGCCTTGCACGTCTTCTTATTGTGATTCCCATATTTCAAGCACCTCCCACACTTGATTTGCTTCACATTCTCACCCCTAGAAGGTATCCTCTTCTTCTTGTTCCGCCCGGGCTGCTTCTTCGTTATAGGAGGTTTGATAACCGAACTACTGGCACCATCAAAACCAAATCTCTCGCTTGAAGGCACTGGATAAACAGATTCCTTGTATGACTCTCTAAAACAATCTACATGAAAAAAAGGATCAATGAAATCATACACATCTCTACCACTACTATGCAAAGCATGCACAGCATGACAACAAGGAAAACCATTCAATTGCCATTCATGGCAAGAACAAGTCTGTCTACCAATATCAACATAAAAAGAAATCGAAGAATGAACCTCAAGCACAGTATCACTAGCAACAATCACATCCCAAGACTTAGCTAGGTCCAAAGAGTTCACCAACTTCTTTTCCATAACTGGACACAATTTCGTACTCCATCTTCTAGATTCAGCTCTTCTATCCGACAATTGAGTCATGATTTGAACCCTAATCATATCAACCATACAAGTAATAGGCAACTCACGAGCCCCACCAATCCAATTATTGTAAGACTCGGCAGCATTAGATGACATCTCACCATATCGTTTCCCTCTAAAAAATGCATTGGCCCACTTATCATTTTGCAAACCATCCAACATACTATCAACTCTACCATTCCCAGCAATACGCCTCAATTTCTCCATATAATGTTGGAAAGAAGCAACCGTTGGTGCATAAGCACATTTGACTAATATTTTCATCAAACACAACTTATAGGTAGTACGAAGTCCCACCAATTTGTCAATCAAATTTCTCTTTAAATGATTCAAGCAATAAGCATGATGTGCATTGGGGAAAACCACCGAAAGAGCGTCTAGCAATCCATGTTGACGATCCGACACAAAAGTCAATCTCCGGCCTGAACCAACAGCCTTTAACAACTGACTTAAGAACCACATCCAATTATCTTGATTTTCAGCGTCAACAATCGCAAAAGCCAAAGGAAACAGACCTGCAAACAAAATCACATGAAACTGCAAAAATTAGCAGACTCACAATACAATAACACACTGACAAACCAAACCTATACTAACTGCAAATAAATACATACCTTGATTACCATCCTTTGATGTTGCTGCAAGCAAATGCCCCTTGTAACGCCCCTTCAAAAATGTACCATCAACAAACAACAACGGACGACAAAATTGAAAGCTATACAAACATCCATGAAATGCCACAAACAACCTCCGAAAACACCCACTACTTTCATCCACATCTAATTCAAACACACTTCCTGGATTCGTTCTCATAGCCGTCTCAAGGTACCATCGAAGCTGGTCAAAAGAAGTTGCAAAATCACCAAACAACCCACCTCTTGCTTATCAACTCCTAACCATGCAACCCGATAAGAAACATCTATACCATATTGCTTCTTCAACTTTTTTTTAACTTCAATAGGACGAGTCAAGGATTATCACTAATATCATTTTGCACAATATCAGACACAAGTCTAGAACCAACCATTTTGCTACAAGATCTACGAGCCACAACCCCACAAGTATGCACATTATCCAACTTCATTATAAAAAAAACACCGGAATCCATCAACACCCTTCCATGCACAAACCATTTACAACCCGTAGACGACTTCATCACACATTCAGCGGTTACTCTTGTTGCATCGTTCTTCAAATAATTCACTGCAAAACCACACTCAACTGCATACTTAGCCAATGCAATGCGGAATGCCGGCACTCCACCTTCAAATTCTTGACCAACACTATGTATAATCCCCTTCCAACTAGCAGACAACAAAACTCTCTCTGGTTCTGGATAAAAACTACGCAACAAGCCACCAACATCATCACAATCATTCACAAAAGAACTCTCACAAGTTACAGAATCAATCCTACAAGAATTACCATCATCAACCTCCACAACTCTCTTATCCCCAACAATAACATCAACAACATGACAACCACTACCACCTACCATTGACAGCATATTCCCCAAATCATCATCACATTCAACAATACAATTAGAATATTCAGGAACAGAGAAAAACAAACAAAAGTTACCAACACTCAACTCCTTGAACTTCGCACATATTTTCTCAACAACTTCATCATAACTACATCCCTCACTAATCTTGATAGCAGCACAACAATTACTGTATTTGCACATTAACATGAAACACCCCTCCATACTACAAAATCACAAACCAACAAACAATTGTTCACCTATTCCAAACTGCAAAATTATACAGTTACAACATATCACTACCAACACTGCACAATTCACAATTCCAAAATACAACTTCAAAATACATTACACTATACGACAAACAAAATCAACAAAATCAAAATCAAACAAACAAAATTTCCCAAACACAAACCACATACCACGCAAATTTGCTTATCTATATATACATACATATATGTATCAACAAATACAAACTACATACACACACAGACATATATATATATATATATATATACATATATATGTATATCTATGTATCGACACATACATACATACACATACATATATCTATCACCAGAGAGAGAGAGAGAGAGAAGAGAGAGAGACAACGTATGCAGATATAGCCTGTACACAGAGATTCAGATCGCACAACCAGATCAACCTCACAGCACAATCAGATCGACCACACAGCACAATGAGATCGCCACAACGAACAGAAATCGAGATCGCAGAGACGAAGATTTGATTTCCTTTTTTTTTACGCAGCAAAAATTTGATTTCTCACGTATATATAGATCTCAAAACAAAGGGTAATACAGTCATTTAAAAATACAAAAATAAAAAACGGGACCTCTGGGTATAAAACTTAAAAAACTGTGGACTTATTAATCTATTAAAAATAAATTGGGATTAGAAGGGAAATAGATCTCCTACATAGGACTACATGGTAATTTTCCCATTCTTTTTCCACATATAAGGGAGGCCCACCATGTTGTTTAATTCAAAGGATCATTGACTCCTAACCCGACTTGATGGCCCACTTGAAAAGGCTGCCCCACCCGTTTTACAACGGGTTTGCTGTAATATTATTTTGATTTGGACTAGACATTTTCAAAATTCAATTGGTGTTTTATGAAAACATAGTCATGGTAAAAATTTTCTAATGTAGTTATCAATTGTTAGCCAATTATATAACAATGTTAGGAACACATAAATAAAATATAAAAAATGTAGATTGATAAAATTTTACAAAATCTATTAGAGGAGTCCATTTATCCATTTATTTTTTGTATCCAATTTTGTGTTTGGTTTATGTGTTTCTAAACTTTATTATTAAATAAAAGTGATGTGTATATATGATCGTTTTTTTTTTCAGAGAAATAAGGTTATGAAATGTATGATTAAATTCAAAATTTTAAAATTAAAATAGTTCATAAATTTGAAAAGACCTATAGTTGAGAGATTGGGGTAAAAAAAAAAAAAACTGAATTCATAACCGTGTATATAACTAGTATTGGATTTGAAAAAAAAAACATAACAATAATAAATCTGAATATATGGCATAACTGCCAATGTAACCGCTATTGGGGGTATTTTGGAAAAGAGTGCTCATATTAGCATCTCATAAATTATTTTAAATCCCCTAATTTTTAATATTTTTTTATTACAATAACAATATCAAATAAAATCACTACAAAGTACATCATTATTTTGGACCCCTCAATCTTTCTCTCCCATTCAAACCCATCAACCTCTCTCTTCAATTGTAAGTAATCACTAAAATTGCAGTTTATTTTCTTCATTTTCACTCTCTTAATTTTCAATTGTCTTACTTGTATATACCTATTTAATCTCTTTTAATTCAAATTTCTAGGATTAACAGATCTGTGTATATATAAATCTCATAACTTAGTTTGCAATTGTAACTAATTTAATATGATTCTTGTTAAATATTAAAAAAGAAAAAAAATGGATACTCGTAGCTATATTGGAATTTCCACAATGAAACCCTGTTGTAAAATCTTGATTAGTTGTACGAATTCATCAATTTTCAGATATCCGTATCTGAAATGCAATCACTTGGTTGTTGGTAATTGGCCGAAATCTCAATTGAAAGCAAATAGTTTACGTCGATATCACACTTGTAACAATAAGATTTTAGGGTTTAGATGTGTTATTAATTTTAGAGAGAGAGAGAGAGCATATCAACTATGACAATGATTAAACCGACAGAGACAATATTCTTCTTCTTCTTCTTCTTGGGTTTTGAAAAGGATGAGACTCTTCCTTTTTTTAATGGGTTTTGTTAGGATTTTTTGAAAAAGAAGTTTTTTTTGGAGTATGGGTTGTGCGTGTGCATTCAATGAGTGAAATATTTAAGGGTATTTTGGTATTATTTGGGGAAGAAATTTTAAAGGTTTCAAAATTTATTAGTGAGGGTCCAAAATAATTTATGAGGTGCTAATAATAGCACTCTTTGGAAAAAGTTAGACATCAACACTGACTTTAGTCTTCTCTTTATAATAGTATTAGATTAGTAGTTGACTAGTACGATGCACGGGTTAATTTTTCTTTTTAAATAATATTTTATAAAATAAAATAAAAATATTTATATATGACTATATATAAATTATTGTTAAAAATATGTTGCAATGTATGCATTATAAAAGAATAATATTAATTTTATCATGATGTAAAATATAGCATAAATAAATATATAATAATTTTAATTGAATTATTTATGTATATATCTATGTATATATATATAGAACTATTTAAAAAATATATTACAAAATATGTAGTGCAATTTTCGTTCGGTTAAACTATAAAAGTGTAGTTTAAATATATATATATATATATATATAATACTTTTGTACTTAATTTCAATATAATAAAATAAATATTCATTTTAATATTAAAAATGATGATTAAATTGGAGAAAAAAAATGTCTTTTAAAATTAAAGAATGATTCTAATTATTTA
The DNA here is from genome assembly GCA_030407325.1 of Camellia japonica. Taxonomy (NCBI): domain Eukaryota; kingdom Viridiplantae; phylum Streptophyta; class Magnoliopsida; order Ericales; family Theaceae; genus Camellia; species Camellia japonica. Next base: position 159,390,203 of record JAPPVO010000019.1, read on the forward strand.
TTTTGATAGTCTTAACTTTATCGTTCTATAAAAGTGTTATATAAACAATTATATATAAAATTTACTTCAATTATTTATGTGTACTTGAATAATCTTAGCCTTATCGTGCTATAAATGTGTAACTGAAATAAATATATAATGATTTTATATGATATTAAATTATAACATAGTAAAATAAGCATTCAATTTGACAATAATAATATAGTTGAATTGGAAAGAAAAATTGTAACATGCAATTAAAAGTGATTATAATTATTTATTTATTTTATTCAGTTGGAAATAAATAAAAAAAAGTTATAAAAAAATTTATTTTAAAAAATTGAATAAAAGTATGTTGCGGTTAGATTAAGAAAAAATAGATAGATTAAGTATGCTGAGTATTGATTTTTCTTTAATATCTATTTCAAAACTGTTTATACATCTTATATATAATTATATATATGTATATAAAGTTTAAATTAAATATAAAATTTTCCTAATAAACAACTTCATGTTAAATAGAAAACTCAATATAAATTAATAATAAAATATAAATAATATAGACAAAAAAATAAGAAATATATTTAATTTTAATATAAAAATTGAATACTTGAATAAAAGTGAAAAATAATAGAAGAAAACTAATTCTTAAAGTATTTTTTTAGTGCATATAATTATTTTAAATTTTATTTATGGGTAATTTAGATTAAATAGAAGTCTTTTAATATTATATTTTAAAAATAATTAAGTATAAGGATATGTTACGTGACACTTTAAGAAAAAAAAGAAAAAAAGAAGAGGGATATGATACACGAGAGAAAAAACTTTTGAGGGTGAATACTAGTTATATATATATATAATTAAATATAAATTAATATTAAGCTATCAATAAGATAGATAAAAAATAAAAAAATATAAAAGAATATTAATTTAATCCATGTGATACACATAATTAAGCACATTCTGACTTATTTATTTCTTTGTATATCGAGATAATTTTTTTTGAAAAATATCATAATAATTAAATTATAATTATATATATGAAAAATAACTATTTTTCGAATAGAATCCATATAAAATTGACTATTAAAATTGAAAAAAAAAATTTGTATAGAACTTAATGTGTAAATAGAAAATAAAAGTTAATATGGATTGTTTGGAAAAAAATGTAAGTCTTTAAAATGTGCCAGCTATGTAGAAGTAGTGTGGAATTGAAATTGAGATTTGCAGGTTTGTTGGATTAGTGTGGATTTGAAATTGGGATTTGTGGGTTTGTGAAAAGAGATAAAACGTATTTTTTTTTTTTTTCCTAACACAAAGAGGTAAAACGTATGTAAATAGAAAAGGAGGTAGATTTATTTATTCTTTTTATATATATAAAAAAAAAAGGCTGACGTGGCTCTCTTAGTAAAAAATAAGACATCATAATATAGCACCTAAACATAAAAAAAAATAAAAAAAATACTACTTTTAATGTTATATATATATATATATATATATGATGTAAGCACACACAAAGTGTATAATTTAAAGTAATTATTTGAGAAAGAGGGAAACTTGTAAAGCAGTTATCATATTTTGAGTTGTTTGAAATAGTTTTCACGTTGGAGATATTTTGTGAAAGCTATAAAATTGAGATATCTACCCCAAGAGCCTCGTTGATTTGTTAAGACTCGTTGAATAAAATATTCATGTAAAAAATTAATATAATCAGAGATCAGTAGCTATGTTGAATTAAATTTGTATTACAAAAAATGAATAACTTCTTAAAATTATATTTGTCATCTATTTTAAATATAAATATGATTTAAATATATTATTTTAACTTGAGAAAAGTTAAACCTTTATGAATAATATAAATAGATAAATAAATATTGGCACACCTAATTTTCCCTAATTTTGGGTTCCACGCACTATCTCTATAACTTGGGCACTAATAATTACTTTAGTTCTTAACCAAGCTACCCTTATTTATTTATTTTATTTTTTATTTTTAGGAGAAACTAACTATTTAGGCATCGTTTGACAAGTAATTTTTTTAGTCAAAAAGTCAAAAGTCATTAAAAAAATCAAAAAGCCAACAACTCATACTAAAAAGTCAAGATTCCCTTTTCTTTCTACTTTTTGCACATTTTTTCGTAAAAAGTCAAAAAATTATCCCAAACATACTAGTTTTTTTTTATATCACATTTTAGCAAAAAAGTCAAAAAATTACTAAAAAAACATGTTCCCAAGCGAGACCTTAGTATGCATTAATTTTGCTTTATTTCCCTGTGATATTTAACTATATACAATTTTTTTTTTCAAATTTAATTTAAATATATCATATAGTTCCGCATCGCCATCTCATAATAATCATGTTAACCAATTATATAGACAAAAGTTTAGTTAGAATAATTAGGTTTCATTTGAGAATATACTATTTTAATAATTTTTTTTAAATTTTTTACAAAAAAATGCTAATTTATAGTGATTTTTTTTTTTTTCATTTTTGACTAAAATTAAAAATTACCAAACGTGGCCTCAATAGTAAGCTAAATGACATAATTGATATTTTTGACGAAAAACCTATTAAGGAACCCCAATTATTAGAGGCTATCAAAAATATAAAACACTTATTTGAGTTTATAAAATGAGAATCTTAGTAGAAATTTGAAAATAAATATATTGTTTGGTTATGTATTACCTTAAAAATAAATTGACGAAAAAAAAAAAGTTAAAAAGAAAATATTATCCTTAGTTAATGAAAAATTATACTATAGCCTCAAAATATCACGTGACACACTCTCTCACTAATCACTATTTATTATACCATTCATAGGTCTCGTTTTGGAACAGACTATTTTAGTAATTTTTTGGATTTTTGGCTAAAATATAAGGTAAAAAAAATTAGTATGTTTGGGGTGGCTTTTTGATTTTTTACGAAAAGATGTGTAAAAAGTAAAAAGAAAAGGGAATCTTTGACTTTTTGATATAAGCTATAGGCTTTTTGATTTTTTTAATAACTTTTTGACTTTTTGACTAAAATGTTAACTTGCCAACCGATGTCATATTCCTTAATCACTCAACATAAATAATTAATATTTTATATTCTCACCAATCATACTACCATAAAACATCACATGACGATACTCTAGACCACCAAATAATAACATAATCATTAGACTCAACTACTATTAATGCAATTGGTATTAGGTCCACCTAATTAATGTTTTAAGACTTTCAAAATCAAAAAGTATCATGCCTTCTTGAAAGATTTGGTATGTTCAGATTAATTATTAGAGTGTCTAATCTTGGTTAGTTATGAGTAACAGAAGCTTTACTTCACATTATTGTAACCATTATGCCTCCATTTGTTCAACTACTACTAACTGTAAAATTCTTCAAAAGTTCATACACTCTCTACTGCAGGATTAGAAATTTTGAAGTAAAAATTGCACTTAAGAATATGAAATCAAATAAAGCTTTAGGACCCGATGATATCCGTATTGAAGCTTGGAAGTGTTTGGATAAAAAGGGGGTTGCCTGGTTGACTAGGTTGTTTAGTAAAATTTTGTTAATTAGGAACATACCAGATGAGTGGAGGAAAAATATTTTAGTGCTAATCTATAAGAATAAAAGAGATGTCTAGAATTGTGACAACTATAAAGAAATCAAGCTAATGTGTCATATAATGAAAGTGTGGAAGAGGTGATGGAATGTCGATTGCGAGATATAACAGAGGTGTTAGAGAATCAATTTGAGTTATGCCTGGCAGGTCAACAATGGAAGCGATTTATCTTTTAAGGAGAGTAGTAGAAAAAGTATAGAAAAAGAACAGAGACATTCATATGGTGTTTATCGACCTTGAGAAAGTATATGATAGAGTGTCCCGAGATATAATATAGTAGGTGTTAGAGAAGAAAGGGTGACAAAATGTTACATTAATGTGATTAGGGACATGTATGAAGGGGTAGTAACCACTATTAGATCGCTTGCTGGAGAGACAAATGAATTTCCTAGCACTGTAGGGTTACATTAAAGATTTGCCTTAAATCTTTATCTTTTTACTTTAGTTATGGATGAGTTATGCTTTTTGCAGACGATATTGTGCAAGTGGATGAGACTAGAGAAGGAGTTAAAACAAAGTTAGAGATTTGGAGAAAAGCTCTTGAATCTAAAGGATTCCGAATAAGTAGAATTAAGGCAGAGTACATGGAATGTAAATTTAGTAACAGTAACAATGAAAGTAAAGGAGAAGTGAAGATTGAGAATTAAGAACTGTCTAAGAGTGAACATTTTCATTATTTAGGGTCGATTATCACAAACATTGGGGGAGATTGATGTAGATGTGGCCCATAGGATTAAGGCGGGATGGTGTAAGTGGAGAAGTGCGTTTGGGGTACTGTACGATAAATGAATACTTAATAGACTAAAAGATAAGTTCTATAGAACAGTTATTAGACTAGCGATGTTGTATGAGACGGAGTGTTGGGCAACCAAGAAACAATACGTAGATAAGATGAGTGTGGCTGAGATGAGGATGTTAAGGTGGATGTGTGGCAAGACTAGACAAGACATAATTAGGAATGAGTGTATTCGAAAATGTGTAGGAGTAGCACCGATAGAAGATAAGTTGTGAGATAATCGATTGAGATAGTTTGGTCACATTCAACAAAGACCAACAGAGGCAATAGTAAAGAGATGCGATACTGTAATGGTAGATGAGAGTGTTAGGGGATGTGATAGGCCTAGATTAACGTTGACTAGTGTTGTAAATAGAGATATGAATCTACTTAATTTGACTAACGAATAATCTTTGATAGGACTACGTGAAAAAAAAGAATTCATATAGCTGATCCTATTTGATGGGACTTAAGGCTTGATTTGATTTGATTTGGTTTATCTCACTTGACCTCCCCAACTACCTTGCTTTTCCAACTTTGTTTGGTGCACCTCTTGACAAATTAATAGTTCATAATTTAAACTCAGAAGTTAAAAAAATAATGTTATACAAATAAACAAATTTTATAAATTTTTATACTATTTTTATTAATTAATGTGGCACCTATCATATTATCGCAAGTCACGTTTTGAAATTCAAATTTTATTATTACATGCTACATTAGTGAATAATTTTTTTATTTTTTTTAATTTTTTTGTAAAATTAGTTAATTTGCAAAGCATTTTTCAAGTTAAAGACATTCTGAAACTACCGAATAATATATATATATATATATTTAATTTATTTAAGTTATAACATAGTATCTACATCATTTTATCTTATAATAATTTTAAAAAGCTTATTATGTATAAATGTTCGTCGCCTCATGCATAGTTTTTATTTATTTTATTTGATTCGTGATGGAATACTTGGTTATGTAACCAATGTAGAGAAAGTATCTTACTTTGTTCATGGCTGTTTTATTAAGTGAGATAAGAAGCTTTAATGCTTATTGATGATTTGCCTAGCTCTAGTTTCGAAAGTGGTTTTCAAAAGTAATTCTTTCTTAATTTAATGAGATGGACTAAATTAGACATCTTTATTAGCTCAAGTTTCAAAAGTGATTTTCAAAAGTAATTCTTTCTTAATTTAATGAGATGGACTAAATTAAACATCTTTATCTATTTTAATTCATCACAATTTATCCAATAAGAAATCTAAGATACTGTGGAAGTCATCCATTTCACTCAAGTGGATGTTGCCACCAGAACTAAGGTATTTGGCTTAGCAGCTGTATAGCACCTTTTGTGATGTAATGTTTCGAGTTCAATTTCTATAGAAAGAAATTTGATATCATCTGTGATAATATTTATTTCTCTCTTATCATGGAAGTTGTATGTAATTAATGGTGGGTTTGGTGAGTTTTGTTTACCCGTTGTTAGACTTTGTTGACTGTCTAATCATTGTGAGCTAATGGTCTATTTGATAATATAAATATTTCTCATATTTGTAATTTCACTCATGTTATGGAGGTTATATGTGATTTCTTCCCTATTATAGAGGTTGTATGTGATTAATGGTGGGCTTGGTGGGTTTTGTTTATTGGTTGTTAGACTTTGTTGACTTTTTAACTATAATATAAACATTTTTTGACTTGTTGCTAATATTAATATTTTTTGGAATTACTCTCCTATCTATTGGCAAATCTATATATTATATAAGGAAAATGGAATTTCTAACCTATAAGCTTTGTGGGAATTCTAATATCACAATCTTAATTTTCAAATTTGCTGATTTAAAAAAGAAAAATCTCAACCCCCCCTCCCGCGCGCGCCCCCACCATTCAATTTCAACTTTTTTAAAATTTAAAAACCCTAAACCACACCGCCGCACTTCATTTTTTTTATTCACTTCTATAGCCTGACTTCTCTACAACCACAATCTTCAATTCAACACAATCTTCACAATTTTCAATTCAATAGCATGTATGTAATGGTTCCCTTGTTTTTTTTTTTTTTAATTTATTTATTTTTATTATGGATTCTTATATATTGGCACCTTAAAATGTTGCAAATGAATGGCCAAAATGAAAAATCACGTATTTAAGAAGAGTCCATAAATTGATATTTTAGTTTCATTTAAATATATATAAACTAATGTTCGGTTTTGAAAATTTATTTGGTAATCTCAGATACGAATGAAAATGGCAATCATTGCATGTAAGAGTGTAAAAATTTGGCCTATGTCATTGCATGTAAGGGTGTAAATTTGGTCCGATCCTGTCCACCTGGGTTGGGCTTGGGCCAGTTCATGTCGGGCCGTGTGGGGTCCCACCAAAATTCTGGCCTAATTGGGTCGGCTCACGAGTCAAAAAAATTAGGCCTAGGCCCAGGAGGTATTCGGGCCTTCAGTGGGTTGGAACTCGAGCTAGGCCGGTTGGCCTTGGCCTTGGCTTGGGCTTGGGCGGGCCTGAACATTTTTTAACATTCTTTTTCTATTTTTTCCACTAAAAATGACATTGGGTCTCGAGTGGGTTGGGCCTCGAGTTGGATTTTGAGTGAGCCTTGAGTGGGCTGATGAACCGGTCCACAGATTGAGTCGGGCTTCAAAATGACAGCCTAGGCCTAGGCCCAAGGTCTCGGGCTAGGCTCAGATTTAGGCTTAACCGAGCCGCGGGCGGACTTTGGGCTGCCCACAGGCCGCGGGCTATTTTTACATCCCTAATTGCATGTTGGTAACTCTTTACACACTCATCGAATAAAATATTCTTATAAAAAATTAAAATGATCAGATATCAATAGTTATATATTTTTACATTACAAAAAATGGATAATACGATTCAAACATAGAATTATCAATGTTCGACCATCTTACTTTTTGCATAAATATTCCATTGAATAATTCTTAAAAAGTAAATGGTTTGAATCACTGAGGTCAGTCCCTAAATGGGTCTATTAAGCCCACATAGTCTCTGAAGTTGGATGACTTACTTGAGAAAATTCAAACCCTTCATTAATAAACCACAAATCTTGATCAAGAATATTACACTAACATTTTCTTTTTGGTATTTTTCAAAATAAAAAATAATTAAAATGTTAGAAATAATAATTGTTTTCATTTTTGTATGAAAATAATTTTTAAAAATAACTTTTTTTTTTTTTTTTAATTTGTTTTCAAAAGAGAAAATTGGTGATAAATCCAATCTAAAGAAGGTGTAAGGCATTAGGTCAAGTGAATATTTTTTGTTGGTGAGAAATCTACGATTTATGAAATAGTTTAGTAAGAAGTCTTAGAAGACATTTTGTTTTTAATTTTATCCTTTGACTTTTTTTTTTTTTGTTCTATTTGACTTTTCATTGACTATTTGTTCAAATTTATATTTATCTGTTTAATTTTTTTTGTTTATCTGTTCAAATTCATATCTATCTGTTCAATTTTTTTTCCATATCTATTCAATTTTTCTCCTAAATTCTATTTAATTGTTCAGTTTTTTCCACAAATTCTATTTATCTATTCAATTTTATATCTTATCTGTTTAATTTTTCCCCTATCTGTTCAAAATTTGTGTGTTTATCTCTCTATCTGTTTAAGATCTGTGGATTTCTCTTTTTATCTTTTAAAATCTGTGGATTTCTCTTTATCTGTTCAAATTATCTTTTACAAAAATCTATCTATTAAAATTATTTGTTGAAAAATCTATCTATTATAATGTATTTGTTCAAATTCTCCCTATCTTTCTTCCCACTATTTGTACAAATAAAATTCAAATTCAACAACAACAACAACAAATGTCTATGTTTGAAAATCTATCTATTTAAATTCAACAACAAGAGTATCTTTGTCCTCTCTAACATTATAGTTTCTATCTTTTTACTCTACACAACACCATCTATCATTTCTCTCTCTTATCCCCACATCCTCTGATATATATGTACAGAGACTTGGTTTTCCCTTTATCATAGTGGCCCTCACCGTCTGATCTATAGGTCACACACACACACACACACACACACACACACACACACACACACGGACACGGACACGGACAAGAACACACAGAAAGGATCAAGTTAAAGAATATGTCCTAAACTAAAAAATTGGCTAAGATCTTGATCTTAGCCACTATGATGATAAACTAAATAAATAAATAAAAAAAGGTCCTAAGAAAACACACATACACATAGGGCTGCTGTTATAACCCGAACCCAACCCTACAAGTTTAGGTCATGATCGGCCTAAACTCCGTCCTCAAAAACAAAAATTTCATAATGTTCAAATCATATTGGGGCCTAAAGCGGAAGCAAAATTAATGATAATGTCCATTGAGCTTGTGCATACATGATAATAGGAATAATTAAAACAATGTAAACACACTAATATATATATATATATATATATATATATATGTCTCACACACACATACATAAAACTCAATAAAATACAAAATTCTAGCAATACAAGGTTAAAGCCTCAACACAGAGGCGCGTCTTGGATGACTTGACATAGTAGGTTCACAAAAGAACTCCTGAGGCTGACCTAAGATTGGTCTCCGGATTGATCACCTATATACATATAAAATACGGAATGAGCGAAACTCAATGAGTAATAGTAAAGTAAGGAGAATCAAGTGTATAATCCAGATTTAAAAGAAGCATAACACAATACTCTTCCACAATTAAGTGGAAAAACTTCTTTTAATACAAATCTAGGCCCAAAACCTTTCAAAACCATGGAGAAAGTCCCTTGAAATTCTTAAGAATCTTAGAAATCATGCAAGAAAGCAAGTTATAAACATGAATCCCATGAAATCATGATATGTTCTTGCCTTATATGACAAAATACATGTAAAAAGCTTCCATAAAATCCATAAGCTAACTCTTAATTCATGATCCTCAAGGTTTGTGAGGTAAAATCTTACCTAGAGTCTTCATAACCACTTGATCTTGCATAATCTTGCCAAATCCAAGCCAAATCTTGAGTTTCTCTACACTTTTCTCTTCTCTAAGAGCTCTTTCTCATTCTCTCTTTCTCTCTACATTTTTGTTTCTGAAAAAGGGGTTAAAGATGAGTTCAAATATATATAACATGCCATATATATCTATTTAGGCCAACCAAATATAACTTAACGAATCAGACAAAATCAATTTTTAAGTAAACTACCCAAATGGCTCTAAAAATTCCCATTAACGTATCCATGTACTCAATTTCGGTTTCAGAACCCATTAAAGTCGTCAATTTCAGCTTACTTAAAGGTTTGGCTTAAATAAATCTAATTAATTCATTACGAATCAAATTTTTACGAAACTTCATATTATACTCTAAAAATCATGCTACTCTTAACTATAAAGTCAATTTCGGTTTGTCACACCTCTAAGGCTTTCAATTTGCAGTCAAAAAGTCGTAATTTCAACAGATTTTCTTATAACCGACAGATACAATCTCATAAGCACATAATTTACACATTTAAACATGAAATTTCACATCAAACATATAATCACACAGATAATGAGGGAATTAAAGTATAAGTAGCATATGAGAGAGTCAGGTTACTACACTCTTCTCCCCTTTTGGAAGTTTGGTCCCTCAAACTTGTCTTGGTCTCATAGCATCATCTAGTCAAATAAAAGTTCTATTAAATCAAAGTAAACAACATTCTACCTCATCATTCGTAACCAAAGTAAATTCTATTCCAACAGTCTCAATTCGCTCAGGCCTATAATCAACAATTTCACTATTACGTATGTAATACAATTTCCATTCAGAATATCTCAAACAGTCATAAGCTTCGTAATATAGGCAATAAGAAGTCTGTTCATCCAAAAGGAAAGACAGAAATCCGATCCAGATTATACCGGATTTGGCATCATATTCCGAGGTATAAGTAGTCATAATGGTGCAAGTGTTTTCCTGGGGTAAATAGAAATATCCTCCCTTAAGAGCATTTCCTCCTGTTAACTTATAACCCGATTCCTATCCCTTTTTGTCATTTCATTTTTCCTATGTTCAGATAATTCTTCTTGTTCTACTATAACTCTCATTGACCTATCATGAGATTTCACCGAAGTCTTAGTCCCAGACGTACATGACATCTCCATAACATAGTCTATTTAGTTAGTTCATTCACATGTAATTCAAAATGAGTGAGTCAGTACATTTCCTTTGGGTGGTACACAGGTAAATGATTCATATAAGACACAGATGCTCTATGATGACAAGGAGCAGTAAGTTCTCAAAATCATATAAGCTATTATATCATAGTGTTAGACTAGGATAGTAAACAAATTCCCAAACCGTTCTTAGTAACCTATCAAATCTCATAACCTAGTGTGTATGCCATTCTTTTATTCCGTATAAACAAGTGAGCCTAATATTCGAGTTTGAGCTCAACTCATTTACCAAATGAACCGAGCTGAGCTGAGCTGAGCCCTTAACGAGCCGGGCCGAGCCTGTTCATAAACAGTTCGGTTCATTTGCAGCCCTACACACATACATAAAAATTAATAGGTGGAGTGTTTATATGTGTGTTGACTAATTTCAATCAATACAATTATCAAAGTTTAGTAGTGCTCTAAGTCATGAAATTGATTGAACATGAAGTTCCACAAAGTCTTATGTCCAAATATACATATCAATGGTTTACTGATTGTAGCTAAACAAAAATGATACCTCAACTGGCGACGAAGATGGAGTTGGCGGCGAGAGAGGTAAAGAGGAGAGAAAAGAAAGGAGAGAGAGAAATGGAGAGAGAGAGAGAGAGAGATGAGGAGGTTACTGCGCTATTGATACCGTCTCTGATGGTAGTTGAGAGAGACGTCTCAATCGGTGACGGAGTTGAGAAGCTCTGGTGCAACAAGCTACTGTAGCGACGATCTATTCGTGGATTGCAGCTCTTAGACGGCAGTGACCAGTGGAGGGCGACCAAGCCTAACAGTGAAGGAGTCAGAGTCGGAGTGGTAGAGAGTTGTATTGATATCAACGACGATGTTGATGCATACGATAGTGCTTGAGCAATCTAGGGTTTTGAGTTTCTCTCTCTCTCTCTCTCTCTCTCTCGCTCCGCGTGAAATGATTCTCTTTTCTGTTGCTCTATGTAAACCGTTGATATATATAGGGGTCGTTTGGTCATTGTATAAAAGTATGTCCTTAAGTTTTTTGTAGTTTGTTAAAAATGAAAGCAGAACACAAAAACATAACAAAATAGTTCACTATCAAGTTTTTTTTTTTTTTTTTGGTGAAAAAAAAAAAATCAAGAACAAAAGCAAAATAGTGAGCTGTCAAAAAGTGAGAGAAGATGGAGATAATGAAAACTTATGTTGAAAATAAACAAAAACATTTTTATTCTTAAAATTTTATTCATTTTGAAAGCTATTGCTACATTTTGAAAATGAAATCAATTACCAAACATATATTTTTTAGAAATTTGGTCAAAACTTCCTTACAACAGAACTTTCATTCATTAAGGGGATGGGGGAGGGTGATGTGAGTTTTGTTGTTAAGTAAAAAAAGAATAGAAACAAAAACTCACGCCATGAGAGTCCTGCAAAATGTTTATTTGTTTATTATACGTGGATGAAGAAAACTTGAGAACTTAGAGTGCTTGGAATTTTACTCACACAAAAAAAAAAAAAAAAAAAAAAAAACTTGGAATTCTTTGTTTATTTATTTATGATTTAATTTGGTTGCTACAACTTTATATATATATATATATATATTTGATAGCTACATGTATTTTTTCTATATTATAGGGTTGCTTCATAAAATGCTATTTATTTCAAGTGCTTTTGTTTTACTATTAGTTTGCTTTAAAATTTTGCATTTACAAAGTACTGATTTTGAGACAAATAAAAATGAATAAAAAGACTATAAAACTTATTTTCCATACAATATTTTACCTTATTTATTTTTTTAACTAATCAAACCCATTCATTTGTTTTTAATAGATGTGAATTCCATTCAAATTTTTTTTTTTCAACTAAATCCATTCAACAAATCAAATCCATTCACAGGAATTGGGATTGTTGTTGTGGTAAGCACCTGTACAGTGAGATTCTGTGAGAGCATGTCTCAAGCTTATTTCAATAATTTCAACAATTCACATTGTAAGGTTTATTGAGCATATTATCTATAAGAAAATTAGGTTAATCGGACGTACGTAGTCTAATAATTAGGTCCTAATTGTTTTTTTTAAAAAGGGTACAGTTAGAAAAAAATAAAAAAAACTAATAAAAAAAATTAAGGTTTAAATTATCAAAATAAAAAAACTCAAGGTTTATTTTGCTATAAGGGTTAAATCATGGGGGTTTTTTATTTTATTTTATAATTTTCCTAAAAAAAAATTAAAATCATACTAAACATTACTTTTTTGAAAACAAAATGCGATTTTGCTATGATATTATAGATATCTGTTGGTGCTACATTTTGGAAACCCTCTGTCGACAAGTTGCTGATGTAACACCCCGGGAAAATTACCTTAGTTAAACATGTTCACCAATGGTTAACCAATATAGTAAAGTGAGAGGGAGAGAGAATAAATCCATAATAATATTAATAAAATTTTATAACTATCTCTTTCCCATTGAATTATCCCAGTGATTACATTATTGTTTTTTTACATCTACCAACTTTTGGCTCTTCTTTTATATTATCTCGTCTTTTGAACTATTATCTTTTCAAGGAGTATCTTTGAATACACAAAAAAATGGAAGTTTAAATTCCTAAGCAAAAATAGCCCGAGGCATAGCACAAAACATCCAAAGAGAGCTTCCGTGCCTCGGTCCAAAATTCTTCCCCAAGCCAATAATTTAGGTGGTGCATCAACATCGTTTCTTGAAAGATGGTTAGTTTTGGGATGAGCTAGTATCTAGTAGGAAATACATTTAACAAGTTATATAAATAATTGAGATGAATATGATCATGACATGCACTTGTAAGGATGAAATTCATATTCTCTCATTTAAAATCCAAAAATGTTCCATGCATGACTTTCATTCAACATCTCATCTATAACCGTGGGCGGTAAATCCGCTATGACGTCCCAAGCAAGAGCCGTGAAACCATATGTACATATATAGATTTTATATATAGAAAATATTCCTACATTTACCAACTCTAATAACGGCGGGGAAATGGGTACCCAAAACCCTTCCGTTTCCACTTTTGTGGACTCCTGAAACAGTGGGCTTGTGGACACCCAAAATCAAGTTTTTTTTTCCCCTACATTTGTTGACTCTATATACGGTAGGCTCGTGGACACCCAAAAACCTTTCCTACATTCGTCCGGCGATTTGCACAGATAGGGCAATTGGGCACCTTGACTCCTTGCATGGGTACCAGATACAACACACCACTCAATTCCTGAAACCCGACTCAACTACCCGGACTAATACGCTATTTACCCCCCTTGACATTTTCCAAACATCCACAAGGTGGTTGAATCACATAAGAAATCATGATGCACATGATGCATGTGTTTTCAAATAAATTTTCCCTAAATTTGTTCAATCCACAACAACATTAATAATAATATTTATCACACAATATATTCTTTAATTTCACAATTTTAACATCTCCAAATCTCGAGGATTTATGTCCACAAGTTATCAAAAGTCCATATCTTAATGCCAAAGTAAACTCAATGCATTCAATTTCACCATTCAAGAGTCAATTGAACACAATCCCCTTTATCAATTTAATTGGAAAACTAGGGTTTAATAGAATTTGGGGCTTTCCTCCCATTAGCATATAAAGAAGTCAATGTCCATCCCTAACATAAAGAATCAAGAAGAAACTTTTACAATATTTCTTAAAATTGTTAGGTACAAGCTCCCATTAGCTAAACAACCCACTTTATTTAACAAAAACATCTCATACCATATTATACCTAAGAAATTATCTCTCTCTCTCTCACACACACACATATATATATATCTCAAATCAAGAATATAATGAGTTAAAAGTACCCCTACCTCAAGATTGAAGGAAAAAAGGTGAATATCCAACTTCAAGCTTCAAGAAATGAGAAAACAATTGGTAGTACTTTTGATCTAGGCTTGTTCTTCAACCCTCTTTGAAGATCTAAGGTGGATCTTGGTAGAAATCAAGGAAATCAACTGTTTAGGGTTGGGGTTTCAGAAATAGGGTGCTAGAGAGAGAGAGAGAGAGAGAGAGAGAAGAGAGTTGGAAAAAGTGAGAAAAAAAGAGTGTTTGATCGACTTTTAAGTGAGCTGTCCCAACCAGACTGCTCGAGCGGTAAACGCAAGGGTCCAAAAGTTTTATAGAGCTACAGTGAAAATACTGGGAGCTTGAATTCTGCGCTCGAGTGGTCTTGTCTGCAAATATGCAAGATACTGGGAGCTACGCATTTATGCTCGAGCGAGCAAATGACCGCTCGAGCGGTCACCCGAAACAAACTGTTATAGTTGACGTGACGGATGCTTGACGTGGCGAAAGTTGCTGATATAGTAAAAGAGATGTCATGTGATTATTTTTAAAGGATAAGGATCCCAGAGAAAGGAAATGGTTATAGAAAATCAGGGGAGAAATCAGAATTCGAAGATCAAGGGAGAGCAATCCTTAAAATGTTAGGATAATGATGCAAAGAGATATAGGATTAGGGAAGATCAGAACTGAAAGCTGGATAGGTTAGGTATAAAAGAGAGCTGGACGAAAGGAAAATGATCATCAACAACCACTCACAAATTGTGAAGAATTATTTAGAAGTAGTTTAAGTTAGCCATTTTACGAGTAGATTAAGTGATAGTTTTTCCAACTCTCATTTCTCTTCTTTCTGTTGATTGCTTTATTTTTCATTTCTTTGTTCTTGTTTAAGTTCTTGTAATTAGTAACAAGTGACAATTTGATTGAATAAATACATATTCTATTCTGCTTTATTTCGTCTTTGTTCATTTACCTCCAAAGAAGTCTTTAATCAGTTTAAGGCATAGAACTCAACCACAAAATTTGATTTTTATTTGTGTTCATTTAAGATTTATTTAAGTTTATCGATCAATCACCGTCGATTGGGCTTAAACCAAATTTTTGCTAACATAAATTGGCACGCCCAGTGGTGTAACAACCTTGATCTATGATTAACTGTTAAACCATGATTAAGCATGCCTAATAAATAATTAAGAGGAAATTCTACATTAATTACATGTGTATTGTGTATATGTGTACTTATATCTGTTTGGCGTAGGAAGATCTGTCTGTGTTTTTATTTCATTAATTAACTGAAGGCCTTATTGACATTTGATCATGAAATTGACTTGGTTTATGTGTTATGTGGAATTTTTTGGATTTTATGATAGGTTTGATTGAAATTCAATTCGGAACGAATTAATTAGAATAAAATAATGCCCATTTGATTAGTGGTAAGCCTAGTTTAATTAAGCCCACTAACCAAGCCCATATAAGGCTTATACACACATTAGACTCTCTTGGTTCATCATCTTTTGAGGAGAAAAACGTGAGAGAGAGAGAGAGAGAGAGAGAGAGGGGAAGGAAAAAGTTGAGATCAAAGCTAGCGAAGGGAGATTAACTAGGAATTTTGGAGGAACTAGCTTGGAGACTTTGAGAATCGGTCATTTAGAGCCCAATTGAACACTTAAGGTAAGAATCCAAACCTTTAGATTTGTACTTGAGTTGGTTAATGCATGAACTTTAGAGAATTGAGCTAAGATATGCAAGAAATAAGCTAAAGAAGTGGAATTGAGACCATATCAAGCATGCATGTACATATCATGGTATTTTGAAGTTGTTTACCCAAAATTTTTCACATGCATGGCCTTACCTTGGCTATGTTTTGAGAATTCAACATGTTTTTGTACCAAACATCTTAATTGATCATGTTTTGGAAAGTTGAAGCTTATATCATTACATGCAAGTCATGTTCTTTAAGTTTCAAGTTGAATTTTGGACAATTGACTTACTCTTGGGCCTTGATTTTGCGAAATGATTCTTAATTCTTGATGTTTTACAAGTTTAGACATGTTTTCTCAAGTTTTGAGCCCAAAGGATGTGTTTTAAAGCTTTGAAATTGAGTTTTGCATCTTGAACATCAATCTGGAAATTCCAGAATTCTGCATCACCGCTCGAGCGACAGAAGCTACGCTCGAGCGACCACTCCTTGTTTTGCACTTTCGCTTGAGTGACCAAAAATTAGATAGAGCATAAAATTCATGCTCCTAGTACTTTTGCAGACATTAGCCTTCACTCGAGCGACTGCGCCTATGTAGACACCCTATTTTTGACCGTCCTCAAGACTTGGACGTCATCGTTTGAACACTCGATGATCATCCATGTTCGTGTTCGTTTTGAGTTCTTGGAGGTCTCGGTCGCGCGCCTTGCCTCAAGATCTCTCAACTTGTCTATTTTGTGCTTGGTTGTGGACCAAACACTTGTGTTTTGCTTCTAAGGGAAGAGGGTGGCTTGTTTGCCATACCCTCAACCCACCGGCCAAGACTTGAGGCCATCGGCCCTGTTTTCTTTTCATCGGCCAAAAGTATTGGCCGGTCGGCACTTTATTTGGTCGGCTGGCACTTTTGTTGGTCGATCGGCCATTTTTGGTGGCCGAACCCTGTTAATCTACTTTTGGCAGATATTTTGTGCCAGCTGGTGCAGCTGGCATCCATAATTCCCCCCCTCCATACACGTGTATGGAGGGATTTGAGCCTTGCTTAGCTTCTCCAAGAAGCTTTGCAAAATTGGATTTCTATAAAAGGAGAGCCTCATCTCCCTTTCCAGGGGTTCTAGAATCTGATATAGAGGATATATATCACTCTCTCTCTATATCTCCTTCTCTCTATAGTTGTGTGTGTAATAGTGTTCTAAAAGGGTGTTTTGTTCATATTTTTGCACTAAAACACCTAGTGGTACACTATCCCTTAGTTACTGAGGTGCTAAGGAGTTGATTTTAGAGTTTTTGAGTTGGCTTTGATCAGAACGAGTGCTGGAGTTGGTGTTCTTGAAGTGTTCTTCAAGGGTGAGAAACTACTCTTTTATTCTCCATTTTTGTTTAGGCTTTTAGCAATACTTACATACTGTTTTAAGCTTAGTGTCCAACTAAAAAAAGTTCTGTTTTTGTATGCTAAATATGTTTGTTTAAGGTTACTTTTGGGTTGGGGGTTGTCTACCCCCTCTTAGGCCTTGTTTGGCCTTATTTTGTGACCTTCTTTCTGAGCTTTGAAACCTTTTTGTTTTGACCTTCTCACCACTAAAATCTAGAGGATTTTCAGTGGTGAAGAAATGGTTTTGAAGTCTTGAATAGGGGAGGGACACCCCCATCCCTTTGTGTCTCATTTGCTTGCATTGTTGGCTCACCATTGTAGCATGTTTGCTTAGCATGTTTTGGCCCCATTTCAGCAAGTATTTGGTGTTATCTTGGCATGATATACCTCTTTTTTAAGTTGGTTTGTTGGTCTCTTGCATGCACCATGTACTTGCCTTGTAATCCATTCTATTGCCTTAACATGTATCTTTCATTTGGATCATCATGCTTGCATATTTTGGCTCAACTCCAAGGAACTTTTAGTCATGTTTCACCATGTTTAAGCTCTGTTTGGTGTTGATTTGATCATATACGCATTGCTTTGTATAGCCTTAGTTCATCCTAGCTTGTTAAGTTTTGTGCACCAAGTTGCTAGCATGCATTGTTTTGACTATTCTCATGATTTGGCATCATTTGAAATCACATTTCAGTCCATGTAGTGTAGCCACATGCTTATGTTTGCCATCTTGTCAATGCTTTGAAGAGTTGTTGTTTTGTGCCTTAAGATTGGGTCATTGTGTATGTCTCCATGATTAGGTCTTTGGGATGCCATCTCATTGGGTTTTGGGGCTTATTTTGACATATTATAACTCTGTTTTTCATTTCATAATTCATGCTATGTTTGGTTGTGATAGGCGTGGTGTAATGCTCCCTTTGTAGCCTTGCATGCCCCTTGTTTGTGCCCATCTTTTTGGCATGTTTTGGCCTCATTCCATGCATGTTCTAGCCTTGTTTTGGCCTGCCCTAGGACTGTCTTAGGTCACTTTGGCCCCTTGGGGCTTAGTTGATATGGCCATGGTGAGAGCCCCTTGACTAGCTTTGGGCATTGAGTCCATTAGCATGCTATGCTTCAGTTGTGTATATGATTTGGCATCATTCTTCACATGATTTCAGAGCTCATTGCATTGTCATGTTCTCATGTTTATCCCATTTTGCTCATGGTTGAGGATTGTGTATCGTTGCCTAGCTTACGGATCCATGTATGTGCATGCATGTCTCCCTTTTTGGTACCTTGATTTGGGTGTTTTGGCTACTATTTTTGGTACGGCTGAGGTCTATCCATCTTTAGTGTAAGTCCATGGATCATGCATTTGTGTATTGTTGTATGCTTATCGCATTGCATGTTGTTGCATCCTTATGGTTGGTGTCATTGTTGCATGCCTATCACTTTGTGTATTTCCATATCTAGGTTGCATTGTAGTATTGCATACTTGTTGCATTGCCATGCTGTTTGCATGTTAGGTTGCACCACATTGCACTTGGCATGCTCATGTTACATTGCCTTACATTCCCATGTTGCATTGTACTTGGTTGCGTGCATTGCATTGTGTTTGGTTTGGGGTGTCAAACCAAACATGAGGGCCGAGGGACGTTTCGTACTTGAAGTGACGAAACGTGCTTCAACCCTCGGTTGCCGACGCTCTTGATCAAGCATGATAGAGTTCTAGGCATTCATATGTTTTGTCGCATTCATTCCACATTGATTTGCACACTTGGCACCTTTGGCCATCATGCATTGAAATGCGTGATTGGTGGCCTGAGGATCGAGAACCATACCCCATTGAGTTCATGACATGATAGGGAGGGTGGTTGTGCACACATTATCTTGTAAATGCCTTGCCATGCACTGTCTGTCCTCTGCTGTAGCAAAGACAGAATTCTGTAGGAATATATGGCCGGCGGCCATTTTCGGTGCGGTCAGCTACCAAAATCTGGCCGAGAGCCTTATAAATGGTCGATAACCATTTTACTATGGCTGGTGGTCCTATCTCTTTGCCGGTGACATCACACAGTGCTTAGGGAGTGGTTCAGAAGCATCATTGGGACTTGTGCAGTTTTCAGAGGAGCAAAACAGTGCAAACAGAGGCAACATGTGGCATGGCAACGGGTTTCCGAGCGAGGCGATCGAGCATGCATCATTCAATCATTCCGAGGTGGAGCTGCGGCGGCCTCTTTTTGTAATTAATTTGTTAATTAATTAAGGGTTTGTAATAATTAATTAGCTAGGATAGTTGATTAATCATTTGGTTTGTATTATTTATTCGGACCCTCCGTCGAGAGGGAGAATTTTGTAATAAGTGTGCGTGCGTGTGTGAATGTCTTCCAACCCCACGTCTTTCTCCCTTTTACTTACCTGCTTTCAATGGTTAGTTTTAGGTCATGTTTCAATTAGCATACTTATGTTAGCATGTTTGCATACATTCATTTGTATTGCACGCACCAGGCTCGGCGTATCATACTAATTGCATAGTATTTCAATTCCAACTTGAATACGTGTTCAACAGCGTGTTATCAAGTTGCATTCACATGCCATTCTTAGATTAGCCGAGCCTATTCTAGTTGCATTTTTGCATGTGTTGCATTAGCCATCTTAACATGAACTAGGATCATGCATGATTTCTAACTAGTTTCTTGTTTTGGCTCGGAGTACATTGTGAGTGTTTATGCTTTAGCATCTTGCATGTGTGTAAGTGTTAACATGACAGCATGCTTACCATGAGGCTAATTGCTTATATGATATAACTGCCTGAATGCCTGTGGATGAAGGTTAGATTACTTGAATTGGAACAATTCATTGAAATGCGAGTTTTAAGCCCACTTGATTGTGGCAAAATCATGTTTTCTAAGCCCACTTGAGGGTGGCAAATCCATGTCTTAGCCTACTTGCGAGTAGCACCTTCAAACCATTTTCAAACAAACAAACATGAGATGATTTGTTCCAACTTAGGCGATCTAGTCTATACTTGTGTGTTGTACGCATCACATAGTAATTTTAGGCTAATAACCGGAATAAGAACGCATGTGTTTTAAAAAATGAGATATCATGTTTAGTACAGGCCGATCTTTGATCGGGTGAGCGGGGGTGCTCATAGCTGACCTTCCCCAATCGTACCCAAGTTCCCGAGCCGAGGCAACTTTGGTGATGACGGACACGTGGCCTTAGGCACGAGTCAGGGTTTCCTAAATTTCCCCCAAAATAAAATATTCAGGTGGCGACTCTGTATCTGGCAAAGCAGTCCATGTTTGACACTTCTTTCTTAAAAATCAGTTTTCCAAAACGATTTGCCGGATTTGGACTCTTTGGTGATTTATCAATCTCACATTGCACATTGTGAGATCAGATTAAGAACCGTGACAATTTGAGTTCGAACTGCAGTAGCAAAGCCCAAGGGCGTGTCTACAACCTATTTTTGAACCTTGGCTCGAGCAACCAAAAGTTGTGCTCGAGCATAAAATGAGAATTCCTAGAAGGTTTACAAAATTTTGCAGTCCGCTCGAGCGACCAAAGTTGCACTCGAGTGAAGACCCTGTTTTCAGAAATTTGACTAAGTGTTACAACACATATTTTGGTATCCTTATTGTACCTTAAGCATTTATAAGCCTTAATTAAGACATAATGAGGATAAGGAGTAGAAACACATCGAGATAGAAAAGAAACAAGTTAAGTGTTTTCCGAGCATATGTTTTAATGTGTATCTATTATGTGTTTGTGTAGGTCACGCACTATAGATCGTTGATCCGACTATTCTGACTCTTCTGCTATTGGAGCTATCTGTGAGTAACAATTCAGTAAAGCTATGTTTGATTATAAGTATTTGATTTGAAATAATATAATCTGTCTTTTGAAATACTATTTTGTGAATCATGAATGCATGTCCATTTTTCTAAAATGTATTTGTGGCATCCTTAGTTCCGTGGCCCTCGCCCGGGGGTAACAATATTGTGGCTTATGTTCATGTGACCCTTGCCCGGGGGTAACAATATCGAGGCCTATCTTCACGTGGCCCTCGCTTGGGGTTAACAATACCGTGGCTATTTGTTCATAAAAATGTTGACCTTTATAGTCGTCGATACCGACTATATATGTAGGTCTTACGACCAATTTGATTTGATAGCTAATGGATGTACCACATATAACTGCTTACGAAATCTGTATAAGTATGTGAATTTGAATCTGTTTCTGATACGAACTCTGATTTCTGAATCTGTTTTGGACATCATTCATAGCCCTTTACTCTGTTGTTCTTCACTAGGCTCCAGCTCATTCTATTATTTATGTATGTAGGTGATCAGGTGTAGAACTAGACTCAATAGATTGCTTGGAAATCTGTTTGAGTCAGCCAACCAGTATGCCTCTCGAGGAGGTTTCGAAATGTTTTGTGGTCGAGTTGTGTGAACTTGATTATGACTTTTGTTTTTCTTTTTTCTTTAAAGTTAAACTCGACTTTTGTTTTATCTGTAAAGTGGTGATGTAAGGCTAATGTATTTATGACATCATATATGTTTGTAAATATAATTTTTAAATTTCCTGTCCCATGTATGTCTACACAGCTATATAGACGTTATATATTTGTAATTACTTCCGCTAGCCCCTGTATTTTGTCTATTTTGTTCAGAGGTCTTTGGTAATCCCAGGATTACTGGCCAGTTACGATGCTAAACCTATAGGGGCGGGTTTGGGTCGTGACAGAGTGGTATCAAAGAATGTTTTCTACTGCACACACGAATCCATATGAGCTATAGGATGCCCTAGTAAGAATTAGGGGCATTACATCTGCATATGTGAGTATGTGATATCAAGTGAACATATCTAAACCATTAAAGAACTGAAATTGAACACTATAAAGAATTATCTGCTTGTGTTTATTAGTGCTCTGTTTACCTATAGCAAATGGAAAATCCAAGAAGTGATGGTACCGCTGAATCTTCAAAGACCTGGATGAACCGAATGGCGAATGATTGAAGCTTTAATAGAAGCAATGATGCAATAACAAAGACAACAACCTTTGCCTCCTCTGCCCTCTCCGATCCAAGTAGAGCTGGTCAACAATGACATTATCAATTTGACTTAGAAATTTAACAAGATGAAGCCACTAACTTTTCTGGGTGGTATTGAACCACTAAACGCTAAAATATGGATGCTAGAGACCGAAAAACTATTCAAAAAGTTTTGTTGGCAACCTATACTTTGAAATATGAAGCCCAACATTGGTGGATGCTTATCCGAGACATTAATGGGGCTTTAACCTGGAATTAATTCAAAGAGATCTTTTATGAGAAATACTTTCCTCAATGTTTTTGAGATAGAAAAGTGTCCGAATTCCAAGAGCTGAAGCAAGGCAAAATGTTAGTGGCCAAGTATGAGGTCAAGTTCACTAAATTAGCTTGTTTTGCCCCACACATGGTAGACATAGATTATGAGAAAGCTCAAAAATTTGAAGGAGGGTTGGATCTAGACGTGTTTGATCGGGTCGGTGTTTTAAAGCTGCCCAAATATGTGGATGTGCTTGATAGGGCCCTAATGGATGAAGCTAACTTAGCCGTAATGAAACAGACTAAGGCTCCAACAACTAAATGGAGAGGCAAGAGATCGTATTCAATTTCAAAAAGGGTCGATCATTTTCAAAGAAGCAAAACACAGAATCCTCTAGTAGTTCAAGTCAAAGTAGTGGCACAACTCCAACTTGCTCAGAATGCGGAAGAAAACACAAGGGTGCTTGCCATCAATCAACAGGTGCTTTATTTCGGTGTGGAAAAATTGGCCACATGATAAAAGATTGTCTGCTCATGTCCCAAAATTCCAACCATCCTGCATCAAGCTCAGCCGGATCCGTCTCTATACCAAGAACAAATGTAAGAGCTAATACAGGGAAATAACCCTTAAGGCAAGGCAGAGTGTTTGCACTTGGGCCAGGAGACGTCCAGAACACTGAATTTGTGGTGTCAGGTATACTCTCTATTTGTGCTCAAAATGCATATGTGCTGATGGACTCTAGTTCTACACATTCATTTGTGTCGCATGCTTTTTCTCGCAAATTGACTAGACCATTAGAACCCATTAATTATTTGTTATATGTATCTACACTTTCTAGGGGTATTATGTGTGCTTATGTGTATCCTGCGTGTGACATCACGATTAGGGATGTGTTATTATATGTTGATTTACTGCCATTGGACATTGCTCATTTTGATTGTATCTTGGGTATGGATTGGTTGATTAAGTACCATGCAACAATTCATTGTGTGAATAAATCTGTTGTCTTTCAACCACCTGGTTTGTCTGAATTTGTGTTTGCTGGGCATGGGATAGTTCCACATTCGTATATGATTTCTGCTTTGAAAGCTGTCAAATTGCTTAGAAAGGGATGTAGGGGTTATCTGTGTAGTGTTTTAAATGTGACTTTTGATAGTCCTAATGTGGAAGCTATTCCTATAGTTAGTGAATTTCCTGATATGTTTCCAAATGAACTACCCGGTGATTTGATTGATAGAGAAATTGAATTTACTATTGATGTAGTGCCTGGAACACAATCAATTTCCAAAACCCCTTACAGAATGTCAACTTTTGAATTGAAAACCCAACTTCAGGAACTACTAGATAAGAAGTTTATCTGATCGAGTACTTCACCATGGGGTGCTCCAGTTCTGTTTGTTAAAAAGAAAGACAAGTCCTTGAGGTTATGTATAGATTACTGAGAATTGAACAGAGTAACTGTCAAGAATAAATATCCATTGCCCCGAATAGATGATTTGTTTGACCAACTCTAGGGAGCCCAAGTGTTTTCAAAGATAGATCTTAGATCTGGGTACCACCAATTAAAATTTGAGGCATAAGACGTAGAGAAAACTGCATTCCAGACCAGATATGGACATTATGAGTTTTTGGTAATGCCATTTGGGGTAACTAATGCACCTGCAACCTTCATGGACCCAATGAATAGGGTGATTAAACAATTTCTTGACGAGTTTGTTGTTGTGTTCATTGATGATATATTGATTTATTCCAAAAGCATGGAAGAACATGAAAGTCATTTGAGAAATGTGTTACAAATTCTAAGAGAAAAGAAATTATATGCAAAATTCTCCAAATGTGAATTCTGGCTCGATAGTGTGACATTTCTGGGGCATGTGATCAACAAAGATGGCATATCAGTAGACCCGTAGAAAATTGAAGCTATTATGAATTGGCCAAGACCAACAAATGTGTCAGAAGTTAGAAGTTTTCTGGGACTTGCAGGCCATTACAGAAGATCTGTAAAAGACTTCCCCAAACTTGCTATGCCACTGACATAGTTGATACATAAAAATGCACCATTTGATAGAGAGTCCACTTTTCAAGAATTGAAGGCTAGGTTAGTGACAACACCATTCTTAACCTTGCCAAATGGTACTGATGGGTTTCAAATCTATAGTGATACTTTATACAAAGGCTTGGGATATGTGCTAAAGCAAAACGGAAAGGTAATTGCCTATACTTCTCGGCTAACTCCGCCCCCATGGAAAGAATTATCCGACCCATGACCTGGAACTTGCAACTGTCGTGTTTGCTTTAAAAATCTGGCATCACTGTCTGTATGGCACAACTTGTGAGGTGTATACGGATCATAAGAGTTTGAAATACTTCTTCAGTCAGAAAGAACTGAATATGAGACAGAGGAGATGGCTTGAGTTGATTAAAGACTATGGCTTATAGATTCTGTATCATATTGGAAAAGCAAATACAATTGCAGACGCTTTGAGCCGAAAATCTATTAGGAATTTGGCATGTTTACTTATTGGTCAGTGTAGACACCCCATTTTTGACCGTCCTCAAGACTTGGACGTCATCGTTTGAACACTTGATGATCATCCATGTTCGTGTTCGTTTTGAGTTCCCGGAGGTCTCGGCCGCGCGCCTTGCCTCAAGATCTCTCAACTTGTCTATTTTGTGCTTGGTTGTGGACCCAAACACTTGTGTTTTTGCTTCTAAGGGAAGAGGGTGGCTTGTTTGCCATACCCTCAACCCACCGGCCAAGGCTTGAGGCCATCGGCCAAAAGTATTGGCCGATCGGCACTTTATTTGGTCGGCTGGCACTTATGTTGGTCGATCGGCCATTTTTTCTGGCCGAACCCTATTCATCTGCTTTATGCAGATATTTTGTTCCAGCTGGCACAGCTGTCACCCATTATTCACCCCCTTCATACACGTGTATGGAGGGATTGGCCCCTTTGCTTAGCTTCTCTTAGAAGCTTTAGAATTGAACCTCTATAAAGAGGGAGCTCCTCCTCCCTCCTCAAGGGTTCAAAAAAAATGATTCTTGAGAGGATAGATATAGTATTGTATCTATTTTTCTTTGTTTAGCTTTGTTTTGAGTCTAAAAGAGTAGTATTGTCTTACTATTGTACACAAATACACACTAGAACACCATCCTTGGTTGCTGAGGTGCTAGGAGGTTGATTTTAGTGTTCTTGGGTTGGTTTGAACTCAAAAAACTTGCTGGAGCTTTGTTCTTGAAGAGGTTCTACAAGGGTGAGTTCCTTGCTTTAGATACCCCATTCTTGCTTAAGCTTTTAGCCCTTCTTGCTTATTGTTTTAAGCTTAGATTATAACTGATAAAAGTTCTAATTTTTAGTGCTTAAGACCTTTGTTTAAGGTCATTTTTGTGTTTGGGGTTGTTTATCCCCTCTTAGGCCTTGTTTGGCCTTGTTCTTGTGCTTTATTTTTAAGCTTTGAGATCACCTTGCTTTGGCCTTCTCACCACTGATGGTGTTTTAAGATCTCAAATAGGAGAGGGTCATCCCCTCTCCTTATTGTCTTGAATGCTTGCATAAATGGCTTATGTGGGTAGCATGTGTGCGTAGCTTGTTTTAGCTCCATTTTAGCAAGTATTTGGTGTTATTTTGCCATGATTTACCTTTGTCCAAAGTTGGTTTAGTGGTCTCTTGCATGCACCATATACTTGTCTTGTAATCCCTTGATTTGCCTTAACATGCATCATGTTGTAACATGTCATTTTAGCATGATTTTGGCTCAACTCCATGAAGCTTTTAGCCTTGTTGTAGCATGCTTAAGCTCTGATTTGAGTTCTTTTAACCATGTATGCCATGCTTTGTATAGCCATCATACATTTTAGCTTGTTAGCTTTGGGTGTCCAAGTCATTAGCATGCTTTACTTGGGCCATTTCGGTGATTTGGAGTCACTTGCTATGTCATTTCAGTCCATATAGTATGCTCATATACTTGCACCTATCACTCCTTTAATATTTTAAGGAGTTGATGTTTTATGCCTCATGAATGTATCATTGTGTATGCCATCATTCTTAGGCATTTGGGATGCCATCTAAGTGGGTTTTTGGGCTTATTTTGACATGCCATAACTTTGTTTTTGGTTGCTTAATTCATGCCATGTTTGGCTTTGATAGGTGTAGTGTAACACCTCTTTTGTGGCCTTGTTTGCTTCATGCTTTTGGTCCTTTGTTCTAGCATGTTTTGGCTTCATTCCTCGCATGTTTTAGGATCATCTTGACATGATTTAGGACTGTTTTGGGTTATGTTTGCCATATGCTCTTTGTTTTGTATAGCTTTGGTTCAAGTCCCTTCACAAGCCTTAGGCTTTGAGCCTTATGCATGCTATGCTTGATTTGTTTATATGATTTGGCATCACCCCTAGCATCATTTCAAAGCATGTAATGTTGTCACATTTGCATGCTTTTCACCTCTTTTAAGTGTGCTTAAAGGTTACCCTTTTATGCCTTAGTTTTTAGGCCAATTAGGATGTATGTTTGTATGAGCTTTTGTCCTCATTTCCATAGCATTTTGGCCACTGATTTGGGCCTATTTGAGAGCTGTCCATATTGGTTTAAGTCTATCCTTTGCATGTTGTTTCATGCTTGTCTTGCATGTTGTTACATACTTGGCCTATAGCATGTTGTTGCATGCTTAAGTTGTATTGCATTTGGCATGCCCTTTTGTTAAGTTGCTTTGCATATTTGCATGCATTATCCCTTGCATGTTGTTGCATGCTTGCCCCATATGTTGTTACATGCTTGCCGCACATGTTGTCACATGCTTGCCTATCTTTAAATGTTGTCACATGCCTTGCATGCTTGTCTAGGTTGCATTGCATTTGGCATGCTTGTCACCTTTAGCCTTACATGGCATGATCATTAACATGCTCATGTTGCACTAGTTTTGCTTGCATGTTTACATCCCTTGCCTCTTGATAAACCATGATAGAGGTTGGGGTCCTTTATGTGTTTTGTGGGCATTTCATTTGACATTAAAATGCACACTTGGCTCCTTTGGCTATCATGCATTGAAATGTGTGATTGATGGCCCGAGGGTCGAGAACCATACTTCCTTGAGTTCATGACATGATAGGAAGGGTGGTTGTGCACACATTGCTTTGAAAATGCATTGCCATGCTCTATTTGTCCTCTGCTGCAGCAAAATAGCATTCTGCAGGAAGAGATGGCTGGCCGGCCATCTTCAGTGCCGGTCGGCTACAAATTCATGGCCGAGAGCTTCATTCATGGTTGATGACCAATCCCACATGGCCGGTGTTCCCATACCTTGGCCGGTGACATCCCACAGTGCTCAGGGAGTGATTCAGAAGCATCCTTGAGACTTACACAGTTTTCAGAGGTACAGAGCAGTGTAAACAGAGGCAGCATGAGCATGGCGCTGGATCTCCGAGCGAAGCCGACCGAGCATGCATGCATCTTTCTTCCCGAGGCTGTTTTACTGCTTTAGTAGCTTAATTAATTTGTTTAATTAGTTAAGTGTTGTGTAATAATTAATTAGCTTGTTAGTTAGTTAATTTGTATTATTCTTTCGGTCCCTCCGTCGAAAGAGGCATAATTATGTAATAAGTGTACGTGTGTGTGATGCATGTCTTCCAACCCCCATTTCTTTCTCCCTTTTACTTACCTGCTTATGATGGTTAGTTTAGGGCATATTTCGATTAGCATTCCTTATGCTCGCATGTTTGCATCATTCATCTGTATTGCATGCACCGGGTTCGGCGCATTATACTAACTGCATTGTATTTCAATTCCTATTTGAATACATGTATCAAGTATTGCATCTAACATGCCATTTTAGAATAGCCGAGCCTATTTTAGTTGCATCTTCGCATGTGTTGCATTAGCTATCTCAACATGAACTAGAATCATGCATGATTTCTAACTAGTTTCTTGTTTTGGCTCGGAGTACACTGTGAGTGTTTATGCTTTAGCATCTTGTATGTGTGTAAGTGTTAACATGACAACGTGCTTACCATGAGGGTAATTGCTTATGTGATATAACTGCCTGAATGCTTGTGGATGAAGGTTAGATTACTTGAATTGGAACAATTCATTGAAATGCGAGTTTTAAGCCCACTTGATTGTGGCAAAATCATGTTTTCTAAGCCCACTTGAGGGTGGCAAATCCGTGTTTTAGCCTACTTGTGAGTAGCAAATTTCAAACCATTTCCAAACAAACGGATATGCGATGCTTTGTTCCAAATTAGGCGATCTAGTCTATACTTGTGTGTTGTGCACATCACATAGTAATTCTAGCTAATTAACCGGAATAAGAATGCATGTGTTTTCAAAAACGAGATATCATGTTTAGTATAGGCCGATCTTTGATCGGGCGAGCGGGGGTGCTCATAGCTGACCTTTCCCAATCGTACCCAAGTTCCCGAGCCGAGGCAACTTTGGTGATGACAGACACGTGGCCTTAGGCACAAGTCAGGGTTTCCTAAATTCCCTCCAAAATAAAATATTTAGGTGGCGACTCTGTATCTGGCAAAGCAGTCCATGTGTGGTACTTCTTTCTTAAAAATCAGTTTCCAAAACAATTTGCCGGATTTGGACTCTTTGGTGATTTATCAATCTCACATTGCACATTGTGAGATCAGATTAAGAACCATGACAATTTGAGTCCGAACTGTAGCAGCAAAGCCCTCGGGGCGCGTCTACAGTCAGAAAGACTTATTGTATGAGCTGGAAAGAAATGAAATTACAATTGAAACTGTATTACGTGAACAAGGTGGAGTCCTAGCTTCCATTTCTACATATCTAGCTATCATAGAGGAAGTTAAAGAAAAGCAGTTAGAAGATGAATTTCTGAAGAGGTTGTTGAAGAAATTAACTCTAAACCAAGGTTGGGATTTGAGTATGCAAATAATGTATTGAATTTTCAAGGTAGGCTCTGTGCACCAGATTGTTCAGAATTGAGAAAGCACATTATGACTGAAGCTCATAATTCCAAATTTGCTATGCATTCGGGGAACACAAAGATGTACAATGATTTGAAACAAGATTTCTGGTGGCCTATAATGAAAAAATGTATTGCTGACTTTGTCACTAGATGTTTGTATTGCCAACAAGTAAAAGCCGAGGATTACTTCAGCCGCTTCCAATACCGAAATGGAAATGTGAGCATATTACGATGGATTTCATTGTTGGTTTACCTTGTTTTTCTAGACGTATGGATTCTATCTGTGTAATTGTTGATTTTTTGACTAAATTCGCATATTTCTTACATGTTAAAACTTTTTATAATGCAGATAAATTGGCTAATATATATGTGGATGAGATTGTGAGGTTACACGGTACACCAGTATCTATTGTATCTAACTGAGATCCCAAGTTCACTTCGAGATTTTGGTAGAGTTTGCAACAAGCTTTGGGGACTGAATTGAGATTGATTAGTGCTTATCACCAACAGATAGACGGGCAATCAGAAAGAATGATATAGACTTTGAAGGATATGCTCAGAATGTGTGCCCTAGATTTCCAAGGAAATTAGGAAACTTATCTGCCTTTACCCGAATTTGTATATAACAACAGCTACCACTCAAGCATTGGAATGGCTCCGTATAAAGCTTTGTATGGTTGAAAATGTTGATCTCCAATTTGTTGGACTGAAGTAGGCGATAGACCGTTATTGGGGCCAGAACTGGTACAAGAGATGACGAAAAAAGTAAAACTGATTCAGTAACGTTTGAAAACCGCCCAAAGTTGCCAAAAGAGTTATGCGGATGTCCGGAGGACAAACAGAGAATATGAAGTCGGTGACCACGTGTTTATAAAACTAACACCAATGAAAGGGCAAACTTGATTTGGGGTTAAAGGCAAATTGGCTCAGCGGTACATTGGCCCATATGAAATTATTGAGAAAATTAACCCAGTGACGTATCAAATGGCCTTACCTCCAGTTATGGAGAATATGCACAATGTTTTTCATATCTCAATGCTTCGGGATTATTTGAGAGATCCATTACATGTGATTGAGCCAACTCATGTGCATTTGAAAGATGATTATACTTACGAGGAATAACCGATCCAAATTGTTAACCGAAGAATCAAAAGATTAAGGAACAAAGAGATTTCATTGGTGAAGGTTGATTGGCAAAATCATGGAGGAACTTATGCAATATGGGAAATAGAAGAAGATATGATGAAGAGATATCCAGATTTATTTCCATTGGACCTAACGTTATTTCGAAACGAAGGTAATTCATGTTTGAAGGACCAAACTCTTTTAAGGGGGAAGACTGTAATAACCCTGATCTATGATTAATTGTTAAGCCATGATTAAGCATGCCTAATAAATAATTAAGAGGAAATTCTACATTAATTGCATGTGTATTGTGTATATGTGTGCTTTTATCTATTTGGCGTAAGAATATCTGTCTGTGTTTATGTTTCATTAAGTGAACTGAAGGCCTTATTGACATCTGATTACGAAATTGACTTGGTTTATGTGCTATTTGGAATTTTTAGGATTTTATGGTAGGTTTGATTGAAATTCGATTCAGAACGAATTAATTAAAATAAAATAATACCCATTTGATTAGTGGTAAGCCTAGTTTAATTAAGCCCACTAACCAAGCCTATATAAGGCTTATACACACATTAGACTCTCTTGGTTCATCATCTTTTGAAGAGAAGAACGTGAGAGAGAGAGAGAGAGAGAGAGAGAGAGAGAGAGAGAGAGAGAGAGAGAGAGGTGTAGACCGCCTTGGAACTCCGCTCCGCGCGCGAGGGCGCGAATCGTTGTTCTTAGTTACTATAATTCGGACTCATGTCACGATTCTGAATCTAATCTCACAAAGTGCAATGTGAGACTGATAAATCACCAAAGAGTCCAAATCTGGCAAATCGTTTTGGAAAATCGATTTTAATCAAAAAGCGCCAAACATGGACTGCTTTGCCAGATTTTAGAGTCGCCGCCTAAATATTTTATTTTGGAAAAATTTAGGAAACCCTGACTTGTGCCTAAGGCCACGTGTCCATCATCACCAAAGTTGCCTCGGCTCGGGAAGTTGGGTACGAAAGGGAAAGGTCCTGAAATGAGCACCCCCGCTTGCCCGATCAAAGGATCGGCCTCTACTAACATGATATGTTGTTTTTGAAAACACATGTGTTCTTATTCTGGTTAATTAGCTAATCTTACTACGTGATGCGCATAGCATACAAGTATAGACTAGATCGCCTAAATTGGAACAAAACATCTCATGTTTGTTTGTTTGAAAATGGTTTGAAGGTGCTACTCGCAAGTTGGCTAAGACGCGGATTTGCCACCCTCAAGTGGGCTTAGAAAACATGGTGATTTGCCACTTCAAGTGGGCTTAAAACTTGCTTTTTGATGAATTGTTCCAATTCAAGCAATCCAACCTTCATCCACAGGCATTCAAGCAGTTATAGCAGTTAAGCACATAGCCTCATGGCAAGCATGCTATCATGGTAGTCATTTACATACATGCAAGGATGCTAAAGCATAAACACTTACAGTGTACTCTGAGCAAAAAAAAGAAGCTAGTTAATAATCAATGCATGATCCAGCTATGCCAAGAATGCCTAATGCAGCACATGCAAAATGCAACTAAGATAGGCTCGGCTATTCTAAGATGTCATGTGAATGCAACTAGATAACATGTGTTCAAATTGGTATTGAAATACAATGCAGTTTGTATGATGCGCTGAGCCCGGTGCATGCAAGACAGATGAATGATGCATGCATGCAAGCATAAGGATGCTAATTGAAATATGCCCTAAAACTAACTATCAAAAGTGGTTAAGTAAAGGGAGAAAGAAATGGAGGTTGGAAGACATGCATCACACACACGCACGCTTATTACAACAGTTGTGCCCTCTTGACGGAGGGTCTGAATAATAAGCTAACTAGCTAATCTAAGCTAATTAAACTAATTATTACAAATCAAACTAATTAACTAACAAGTTAACTAATTATTACAAAACAAATCAATTAGTTAAGTGCATCAACTAATTAAGTACAAAACCAAAACATTAGCTAGCTAAGTAGAGCAGTAAAAGAGGAGCCTCGGGGCGAGAAGTGTATGCATGCTCGGTCGCCTCGTTCGGAAATCCATTACGATGCCCCAACTTGCCTTTGTTTGCATTTGTTTTTAGAACACTGCACAAAGCTCTAGATAGCTTCTACTCCATCATGGAGACCTCCAAGAAGGTTGCCGACCACTTAGTGGTGTTGTAGACCACCTGTAGACCACTTCCACTTGGTGCAGACCAGAAAATTCTGCACAACTCCATTTTGCTGCAACAGAGAACAAGAAGAGGGACAACAATGTATTTGCAAGGTCTGTGTGTACAACCACCCTCCCTATCATTTCTCAAGCTCAAGGGAGTGCGGTTCTCGACTCTCGGGCCACCAATCGAGCATCGCAATGCATGGTGGCCGAAAAGCCAAGGTTGCACATTTCAATGTAAATGAATGCACAAATAACACATAAGGGCCTTAACCTCTATCATGCATGGTCAAGAGGATCGGCGACCGAGAAATGAGGCACGTTTCATCACTTCAAGTATGAAACGTCCCTCGTTTCTCCTGTTTGGATTGACGTCCAATCCAAATACATGCAATGCAACATGATCAACTTATCAAAGCTAATGGCATGCAAACTCAATGCAATGCATACAAACATAATGTAATGCAACAAGCATGCAAACGCAATGCAAACAACAACATTCAAACAATATGCTCAATGGACTTAAACTGAATATGGACAGACCTCAATCATGCCCAAAATAGTAGCCAAAATGCTGAAATGATGGCATGAAATGCAAGAAAATGCATGCACATGCAATGGTTTATCAACTAAGCATAAGAGCATAACTCTCAAACATGATCAAGAAGTGACAAATGTGAGAGTCTAGCTACACTATATGCACTGAAATCAAGTGTGAAATGATGCCAAATCATTCAAACAACACAAGTATAGCATGCAAGAGGGCCTGAGGCACAAGGCCACCAAGAGGGACTACACAAGAGGCATGTAATACATGGCACAAATGACTGAACCAGCTATGGACAGAGCTCAATTAGGTCAAAACAAAGACCAAAACATGCTGAGATGGGAGCTCGAAAGCCTAGGCATGTATGCATACAAGTTAGGCCACAAACAAGGCAATAATGCATGACCCTTAAAGGCACTCAAAGAGTGAAGGAAGTGAGAACATGAAAATGTTATATGCTCTGAAATAAGATGTTAAATGATACCAAATCATGCACATGTCACAAATGAAGCATGCTATGGTGCTCAAAACTCAAAGTTAGCAAGGCCAATTGCACTATAGCTATGCAATACATGAACCATATGGCCAAGACAACCCAAAACAGTCCTAGAGCATGTCAAATCAAAGCTAAAACATGCACAGAGTGTAGCCAAAACAAGCTAGCATGAAGGGCATGAAGCATGGAATATGCAAGGCCTATAAGGAGGATTACACTACACCTACCAAAACCAAGCATGAGATGACTTTGCCAACAAAAAATAGAGTTATGGCATGGTAAAATAAGACCAAAATTACACTGATATGGCAGCCCAAGTGTTTAGGCAAAATGGCATGCATATTGGCTCATGTTTAAGACATAAAGCACCAACCCTTCGAAGCATTGAAAGAGTGAAAGATATGAGGGCATGGCAATGAACCATGCTCTGAAATCACATAACAAATGATGCCAAATCATGCAAATAACCCAAGCAATGCATGCTAGTGACTTGGAAACTCAAAGCTAGTGAGCTAGAATGCACTATGGCTATACAAAGCAAGGCATGCATGACCAAAACAACATAAAACCAGAGCTTAAGCATGGCAAAACATGAGTAAAAGCTTGCTGGAGTTGAGCCAAAATCATGCTAGAATGATGGTCTAAAGCATGATGCATGTCAGGCTAGTATGGAAGATTACACTACAAGTGCAATGAGCATGCAAGGGGTAATTAAACCAACCCAAAATAGAGTTAAGGCATGCTAAAACAACACCAAAAACTTGTTGAGATAGGACCAAAACATGCTAGAAAGACATGCTAAAACATGAGGCATACAAGGCTAGTTTGTGAGGATTACACTACAAGTGTAAATAGCATGCAAAGGGTGACTCTACCAAGCCAAAACAGAGGTATGCTATACTGAAATAAGGCCAAAAACATGCTAAGATGGAGCCCAAACAAACTTAACAAACATGCTAACTTGGTGAGCCATCAACACAAGCACACAAGAGAAGAGGAGGGGGGACAAGCCCCTCCTATTTGAGGCCTCAAAACTAAGTTTCCATCACTAAAATTCCTCCAGAATTTAGTGGTAGAAAGGCCAAACAAAGGTGATCACAAAGGCCTAAAGTGATGGCACAAAACAAGGCCAAACAAGGCACAAAAGGGGGTAGACCGCCCCCAACACCAACAAAGCCTTAAACAAACATTTCAAACACTTGAAAATGAAGCTATTTGTAGTTTAAAATTAAGCCAAAATAAGCATGCAAAGGAGGCCTAGTAAGCAACTACAACAAGGCTTTAAAAGGATTAGAGACTCACCCTTGAAGACCAAGCACAAAGCAGCAACTCCAGCAACTTTTCTGAGCTAAAAGCAATCCAAAAGCACCAAAACCAGCTTCAAGGTGCCTTAGCTCCAAAGCAAAGGTGTTTCACTATGTGTTTGTGTGCAAAAGTGTGAAGAAAAGGCACTTTTAAGCTCAAATATGAGAGAGATGGAGAAATATAGAGATAGAGTGATATGTATAACCCTAATCCAAAATTTTGAACCTAAGGCAAGAGGGAGGAGGCTCCCTTATATAGAAAACCATGTAACAAGCTTGTTGAACAAGCTTTAGGCTCCAAGCAATCCCTCCATATGGAGGATGCTTTCTGTGCCCAACAGCTGGCACAGCTGGCAAGAAAATATCTGCAGGAAATTGCAGGAAAGCTGCCGACCAATTGAAGTGGTCGGCTAGCTACTTGCACTGGTCGGCCGACCACCAAAAGTGGCCTGCAAGAAGACCAAGTGGTCGGCAAGGGGCGAGAGGTGGTCTGCACCAAGAAAGCAAGGTGGTGGCATGGCTGCCAACCACTTTTGGTGGTCCAAAGACCACCAATACCAGTTGGCCGACCAGAAAACTGGCTGGCAGGCAGGAAAAGTGGTTTTCAGGGAGAGAAATTGGTCTACAACCCCTATTTCACCCTCCAAGCAAGGAAAACAAGGTTTGTGCCAAAAATAAACTAAAAAGGATGCAAGACAAGAGTCCGCGGGTCAAGGCACGCAGCCGAAAACCTCGAAAACTAGTCTACGGGCACCAAAAGTGGTCTACGGGAGGGAAACGTGGTCTACGGCCACAAAAAGTGGTCTACAAGACCTCTGTGTCCCTCTAGACCAAGGCAACAAGGCATGGTCCAAAAACCAATCCAAGAGGAGAACGTTAAGCGGTCTCGAGACAAGGCACGCGGTCGAAGACTCCGGAAATCGGAAACTAGCCTACAAAAGGGAAAAGTGGTCTATGGACCTCTCTCTCTCTCTCCAGGGAAGGGAAAACAAGGTTTGGTTTAAAACCAAACCAAAAGGAAAGCAAGACAAGGTGCTCGGCCGAAGGCTCCAGAAATCGAAAACTAGCCTACAAGAGGGAAAAGTAGTCTACGACCACAAAAAGTGGTCTACGGACCTCTCTCCCCCTCCAGGCAAGGTCAACAAGGCATGGTTCACAAACCAAGCCAAAACACAAAGAGTTCAGAGGCCAGGAGGCAAGGCATTCAGCCGAAAACTTTGGAAACTCGAAACGAGCACAAGCATGCGTGATCATCGAGCGCTCAATCGATGACGTCTGAGTCTTAAGGTCGGTCAAAAATGGGGTGTCTATAAGAGGGAAGGAAGAAATTGAGATCAAAGCTAGAGAAGGGAGATTAGCTGGGAATTTTGGAGGAATTAACTTGGAGACTTTGAGAATTGGTCATTTAGAGCCCAATTGAACACTTAACGTAAGAATCCAAACCTTTAGATTTGTTCTTGAGTTGGATAATGCATGAATTTTAGAGAATTGAGCTAAGAGATGCAAGAAATAAGCTAAAGAAGTGGAATTGAGACCACATCAAGTATGCATGCACATATCATGGTATTTTGAAGTTGTTTACCCAAAAATTTTCACATGCATGACCTTACCTTGGCTATGTTTTGAGAATTCAACATGTTTTTGTACCAAACATCTTAGTTGATCATGTTTTGGAAAGTTGAAACTCGTATCATTACATGCAAGTCATGTTCTTTAAGTTTCAAGTTGAATTTTGGACAATTGACTTACTCTTGGGCCTGATTTTGTGAAATGATTCTTAATTCTTGATATTTTACAAGTTTAGACATGTTTTCTCAAGTTTTGAGCCCAAAGGATGTGTTTTAAAACTTTGAAATTGAGTTTTGCATCTTGAACATCAATCTGGAAATTCCAGAATGCTGTATCACCACTTGAGCTAGGGATGTAAGAAAAACCGAAAAAACCGACCAAACCGATTGGATCGGACCAAATCGGCTATATTTGGTTTGTTTTTTTTAACAAGAATTGGTTCGTGCGGTTTTTCAATTTGATTTTTTTCGGTTTTCGATTCAGTATCGGTTTAAGCACCTTGTGCACTGATTTAAACCAAAACCGACCGCTTCAATATATATTATATATATATAATTATATAATGATATTAATAAGTATAATAAATTATTAACCTTATCATCTTTATAACCTAATTTTGTAAACTCTTGTTAAATATAATCTTAACTCTAACTTATTATTCTTGGAACCTTAGTATTTTCAAACTTTTTTTTCTTTTTATTTTTGTTAATTTAGGAATTGAAAAGTGTGTATTAAATGGATGGATTGGATATGTTTGAATAGTAGACAAATAACTAATTTAATATTTTTATACAGATTAATGATTATATTTAAAAGTGGCTCAAGTTTGAAAAATCCTAAAACGATTAAACCACACCAAATCGAACTGTTTCAATCGGTTTCGGTTCGGTGCGGTTTGATGGGAGAAGTGGTCTGCATCGGTGTTCAAAATAATAAAACCGACATTATCGGTTTGGTGTAATTTTTTACCTAAATACCGACCGCACCGAACCGATTACATCCCTAGCTCGAGCGATAGAAGCTGTGCTCGAGCGACCACTCTTTGTTTTGCACTTTCACTCGAGCAACCAAAAGTTGGCTCGAGCGTAAAATTCATGCTCCTAGTACTTTTGCAGACATCAGCCTCCGCTTGAGCGAGGGAACCTACGCTCAAGCAACCACGTCTATTTTTGATCCTAGGCTCGAGCAACCAGAAGTTGCGCTCGAGCGTAAAATGAGAGTTCTTAGAAGTTTTACAGAATTTTGCAGTCTGCTTGAGCGACCAAAGTTGCGCTCGAGCGAAGTCCCTGTTTTCAAAATTTTGACTTAGTGTTACAACACATATTTTGGTATCCTCATTACATCTTAAGCATTCATAAGCCTTAATTAAGACATAATGATGAGGATAAGGAGTAGAAAGACATCCAGATAGAAAAGAAACAAGTTAAGTGTTTTCCGAGCATGTGTCTAAATGTGTATCTGTTATGTGTTTGTGTAGGTCACACGCCATAGATCGTTGATTCGATTGTTCAGACTCTTCTGCTATTGGAGCTATCTGTGAGTAACAATTTGGTAAAGCTATGTTTGATTATAAGTATTTTCTAACTGAAATGATATGATCTGTCTTTTGAAATTCTATTTTTTGAATCAGGAATGAATGTCTATTTTTATGAAATGTATTTGTGGCATCCTTGGATCACGTGGCCCTTGCCCGGGGGTAACAATACCAGGGCCAATATGCACGTGGCCCTCGCCCGGAGGTAACAATACCGTGGCTTATGTTCATATGGCCCTTGCCTTGGGGTAACAATACCA
Source organism: Camellia japonica (assembly GCA_030407325.1). NCBI lineage: Eukaryota > Viridiplantae > Streptophyta > Magnoliopsida > Ericales > Theaceae > Camellia > Camellia japonica. Next base: position 159,428,839 of record JAPPVO010000019.1, read on the forward strand.
AGGCCTATGTTCATGTGGCCCTTGCCTGGGGGTAACAAGACCATGGCTATTTGTGCACAAAGATGTTGACCTTTATAGTCGTTGGTACTGACTATGCATATGGTCTTATGACCAATCTGATTTGATAGCTAATGGATGTACCACATATAATTGCTTACAAAATCTATATAAGTATGTGAATTTGAATCTGTTTTTGATACGAACTCTGATTTTTGAATCTGTTTTGGACATCATTCATAACCCTTTACTTTGTTGTTCTTCACTGGGCTCCAGCTCATTCTATTATTTATATATGTAGGTGATCAGGCGTAGGGCTAGACTCAGTAGATTGTGTGGAAATCTGTTTGAGTCAGCCGACCAGTATGCCTCTCGAGGAGGTTCCGAAATATTTTGTGGTCGAGTTATGTGAACCTGATTATGATTTTTGTTTTTTCTTTTTCTTCAAAGTTAAACTCGACTTTTGGTTTATCTGTAAAGTGGTGATGTAAGGCTAATGTATTTATGACATCATATATGTTTGTAAATATAAGTTCTAAATTTCCTATCCCATATATGTCTACACAGCTCTATGGGCGTTATATATTTGTAATTATTTCCACTAGCCCCTGCATTTTGTCTATTTTGTTCAGAAGCCTTCGGTAATCCCAGGATTATTGGCCAGTTATGATGCTAAACCTAGAGGGGCGGGTTTGGGTCGTGACAAGTGGGATCCTTCTAAGTTGGAGTGATGGTGAAAAAGAGAACTGAGAAAATTGAAACTACTAACACCAGCAAGAAAGTTGCTGATAAATCCGACCTTCTTGGGGATCTAAGTAATAGGCCTGTCAAAGATACAGGTTTCCTTATTGGTTTTCCTACATTTGGAGAAGACATGGAAGCCATTGCGGACAACCAATTAGTAGCAGCCAGGTATGGAGAAGGACTGAAGGATGGTCAGTATGTCACCGATGAAGGCCATTACCATGACCTGAGAACTAAGAAAATGGAAGAAATGATTGCTCAGCTTGGTCATACCTTTGAAATGAGGCCTGAACAATTCACAGAAAGCATGAGGGCCAAACTCAGAATGCTTGGGGGTTTCAACCCCACTCCTAGTCCTCCATCTCTAACAATGTGGAAACATAAGTGACTAAGGTACAGTTTCAATAAAACAAATAAAATTCATCAGGGTAGTGCCACCTTTATAGGCCTCGAACTCTCCAAGAAGAGGAACAAGAGAGGTTTCAAATGAACCCTAATAAGATATATAAAGAAGCTAAGACTAAGATTAGTTACGGAGGACAATTTGGTCCTTCTAGGCCTTCTGCTCATAGAGAGGCCATGGAAGGAAAATCACATTATAATCCAACTTTTGAGATATCTAATGAAGAAATAAATAGATGAATAACGGGGCAAAACTGGCTTCCAGGGTATGAAAAACCAATGAGTGAGAAGGCCAGGCTTATGCCAGGGGGGCAGTTTAGAAGCCTAGGGTATGAGGAACCTACCATCGACATACCAAGATTAGGGAATTACAACTTTGCTGACCAAAGGTTTAGGCAACCAAATTATGATAACCCTAGGCCAAGGGGTAACCAAAGACCTAGGTAGCAAAATTATCAGGAGTAGTGTTTTAGAAATCATGAGCAATAGTATGTAGAGTAGAGGCCCAGAGGGCCTGGGCCACTCCTTTAGCATTTTGAGGAATGAGGTTTTGGTTTTCAGCCACCTCGACAGTAGTACTTCTAACCTTATGAGGGGTTTGCTGCACCAAACCCTTAGGCACAAATAAATGAAGGGGTAGGGTATGGTGCTTATAATGAGAAGCCAAACTTTGAGCTTGCCTAAATTAACAGACACCAGATAATGAAGGTAATTCAAGAAATGTATGGCCTAGGACTAAGGAGGCCTAATAAGCCAATGTTTTGAAAACCATACCCCTATTGGGTGGATGAGACTCCCCTTCCCAAAAATTTTAAGATGCCTGAATTCTCCTTGTTTGCAGGGGAAGAGAGGTAGCCTACTATAGAACATATAAGAAGGTTCACCATGCAATGTGGAGAGGCTAATTCAGATAACCTAAAACTTAGACTTTTTCCATATTCACTATCAAAAGTAGTTTATCAATCTGCCAAAAAACTTAGTACCCATATGGCAGGACATGGAAAGCAAGTAACATGTACAATTCTATAGGACTAAACCTGATATAAGCAAGGTGGATTTAGCTAAGTTTAGACAAAAGAAAGGGTAATCCATAGAACAGTATATTGATAGGTTCAAAAAGGCTAGAAATAAGTGCCATGTTTATATACCTGAGATAGATGTGAAAAGGTTGGCCCAGAATGGGCTTTACTTTGAATTAAGGAAAAAAATTTGAAGGAATGGAATTTAGGGATTTATTTGAACTCTCATCTAGGGCAACCAGTTATGAGTCCATCCTTAGGGAAGAATAGCAAATGAGGGATGCTTCTCTAGGAACATATTACTAAGATGTAGAATTTGAAACATAAATGGACATAGAAATTGCCCAAATAATTTGCAAAACACCAATGATTTGTGAAGCCTTAAGAAAGGAAGAAAAATCAGTAAACTTGCCTTCTATTCACCCAGCTAGGAAAAATGTGTCAATAACACATTGACAGTACTCCTTTGATCTATCAAAGGCAGATGCTTTGTTCGATAAGTTGTTGGATGAGAAGTTTCTAACCTTGTCCTCAGGCCACAGTATCCCAAAGGAAAAAGATAGAATTGGAAAAGAATACTATAAATGACATAATTCATTTAGACATTCAACGAATAATTGTGTAACCTTTCGCAATTGTGTGCATAATCTAATCTAGAAGGGAATGCTGAAGTATGCTAAGAAGGACAAAGGAGTTATGGCTGTTGATGGAAACCCTTTTCTAGAGGTGGTGGACATAAATATAGTGTCTACCAATCTGAGTGACCAAAGTAAGAATCCAAGAGTATTTCTAAGTGAACTGTAAAGAGTTCACAACTTGAGGAAAGAACTTCTAACTAAAGGAAAGAAGCCAGTTGTTCATTAAGAACAGTTTGTTTACTTCAGATATGGGACTGAAAGGGAGAAAGCACAAGCTATTGTGGCCGATAAGGTGCATAAGCAAATGAAGGATTGTGGCCTGAGGTTTAACACCATGGGCCAAAATGATTTGTAAATATTAAATGGTGCAAAGTTGTTATATGATGGAGTGGATCCAAGTGTTTATATAGCAGAAGTGACAGATTATGGGGAGCAAGATGGGCCTTTTTTTTTTTTTCTTCCTTTTCTTTCTTCTTTTATATATATATATATAACCAAGGACTGCTAATGAATCCTTGCCTGGAAGGGGCCAATGCTATTAGAGCATATTTGAGGCAGCATAAACAACAAGAGTAAAATGGCTAGGTTTAGAATTTCAGGCCACAAAGAATTTATAATGAGCCAAGATTTATAAGGAATCAAAAGGTTAGGACATACTTATATGACCTGGAGTAGGATTGTGCAAAATATTGCCCAATCCGCTAAAATAGCACCGATCTGCATCAATACGCACCGCTCTAACCGCTAACCGCGGTTTAAACTTTAAAATTTATAATATGCCAACTGAATAGCTCCGCTCCACTACAGTTAATACATATATATTTTTTAACCTCTAATGAAGTATCAATGTAAAAATGAGTGTAAGAGAGATTTAAGATGTGAAATTTATTACAAATTAGTGGTTATATATATGAAACATATTACGTAAAATTACTTTGTGTTATATGTCTAAAAAAAATTATACAAATTAGTATTATATATTATGCAAATGTATGATAATTAGTTAGAATATTTTTCAATCTGCCAATCCGCCAAAAACCGCCCAAACCACAATTTGTCAATTCGCTAATTCGCCAACCCGCCATTTGGTTTGTAATTTTACTCTCAAACTGCCCGAACACATCACTTATGCCCCTAGCCTGGAGAAGAGGCCAGAAGAGGCTATTGTTGCTAGGCCATACAGTGGCCTAGCAGAACCTAGATTAGTTAGAGAGTCAGAATTGGAGCAGCCCAGAATGATCAAGCCTCAAGTGCCACTACACTATGGTTGGTAGGGAGTGGTACATCCAAAATTTTGCAGGGGTGGTTGGAGACCTATAAGAACAAAAAAGAGGAGAGAGCAAAGGAAATTCCATGCAATGATGCCTAGGCTCGAAAGCTAAGGCATAAAAGCACCAAGGGCTCAAAACATGACTTAGTCTAGGGAAAAAGGGGATGAAGAAACTTATACACCAAAGGATGCAGTGATACTAACTATAGGGAATAACACATAGGGTGTTTCTAAACCAGTAATGACATCTAATGAGGCCATACCTATAATAGAGGAGGCTCTGCTAAGGTAGAGAATTAGAGAGTTGGAAAAAGAGCTGCAAGTTAATGATAAGCCCATGAAAGACAGCCAAGAAGTGGCTCCAGAAATGAAGATTGCAGAGCTTGTCGACATAGATAAAGATGAAGTTAAATTTGAGAGCTTTGGGGATTTTGGAGAAAAAATGCCCATCCAGTTTGGTAGTCTTCTTCTTATTGATTGCAATGTGGTCATGGCCATTCCTAAAAAGTTTTAAGCTAGACTATACTAGCTAGCACACCTAGTAGGGGATGTGGAAGACTTGAGAGAAGTAGTGGCCCAAATAGCAGAACCCAAGGCCAAGGCATTAAGGTCAATAGAGGTGGTTAAGTCCGTCGATAGAGATCAGGTAGTACTACAAAAGCCTGGAGAGGAGTTAATTAAACTCTCGAGGCCTTTATATATGCAAGTACAATTGGATAGAGTTCCTGTCGACAATGTCTTGGTCGATAATGGAGCTATTGTCAATATCCTTCCTTCTAACACATTAAGAATGCTAGGAAAGACAGTAGATGACCTAATGCCTACTGATATTTCCATTAGTAATTTTGCAAGGGTTTTTCTGATGCCAAGGGAGTGATAGTTCTGAGGTTATAGATTGAAACAAGAGCCATGAGCATAACTTTCTTTGTGGTTGATTCCACCTCCAACTATAATCTGTTGCTTGGGAGGGACTGGATCCACTTGAATAGGTGTGTACCATCTTTGCTACATCAGGCTCTCATCTTCCTAACCAGTCAAGAAGGAGGCAAACAATGTGAGAAAGATGGTATGGAAGTCTATTGGGCTGATGCCAACTCTTTTGTGATAGATGTTCATAACATAGAAGTAGCACTGTATGAAAAAGGTCTGGGACTAGTTTAAGTGATTTATGAGGAAATAAAGACACAAGGAATGAGCATAACTCCTGAAGAATTTCAAGATTACATAGATGAAGGGTTTCGACAGATTGGCTGAGACTTGGGCAAACCCAGCTTGATGCAAATGAGTTAGGGTGAGCCAGTTATTAATTGGCTGCTAAACCAGAAGAATGTTAAATGATGAGTGCAGTTATTAATGATGAGGACATTAGTGTAGTTAGGTCTACTTTATTTAGATTATTTTGTTTTGTTTTTGTTATTTTTTAATTTAGAAAATAAGATTAGCCCTAAGGTTCTACCTTCTTGTTCATGGGCTAAATATGTGATCGACAATAGTCCTCTTAGCTATAAAGAGGTTCAGTTGGAACATTTACAAGAAGCACTTGCTAAATTGGATGATCTAAAGGCTAATGTACAGGATCCTTTAGAGGAATTTAACTTAGGCAATGAAGCCTATAAGAGGCCCGTCTTTGTTAATGGAAATTTATGTAATAAATATAAAGAAAGGCTAGTTGGCCTTCTTTTTGATTATATGGATTGTTTTGCATGGAATTATAATGAGATACCTGGTTTAGATAAATCACTAGTTGAACATAAACTCCCAATAAGAAATAATTATGTTCCACATAAGCAACCACCAAGAAGAATGACCAATGAGGTGACTTTTTTGGTTAAAGAGGAAATTGAAAGGTTGCTTAAAGCAGGCTTCATAAGGACTGCCTAATATGTTGAATGGCTGTCAAACATAGTTCTTGTTATGAAAAAGAATGGTAAGCTATGAGTTTGCATAGATTTTAGGAACTTAAATACTACAACTCCTAAGGATGAATACCCAATGCCTGTGGTTGATCTGTTAGTAAATTCAATAGCCAAGCATAAGATCTTGTCCTTCATGGATGGACATGCTGGGCACAATCAAATATTTATCAGTCCAGAAGACACCGATAAAATAGCTTTTAGATGTCTTGGTGCCTTAGCCACTTTTGAACGGGTTATTATGCCTTTTGGTCTAAAGAATGCAGTGGCAACTAACCCAAGAGCTATGAATTTGATCTTCCATGACCTGATTGGTAAGTTTCTAGAAGTCTACATAGATGATGTAGCCATCAAATCAAAAGATTTTTATGAACATTTAGAGCACCTTCGACAGACCTTTCAAAGGATGAGGTTTTACAATCTAAAAATGAATCCACTAAAGTATGCATTTGGGATGACTACTGGAAACTTTTTAGGTTTCCTGGTTCTCCAAAAGGGAATTGAGGTGGATACAAATAAAGCCAAAGCCATATTGGCAACACGACCACCAACTAATAAGAAAGAGATGTAGAGTTTCCTTGGCAAAGTGAACTTTCTAAGGAGGTTCATAGCTAATTTGGCTGGGAAAATTCTGGCTTTCTCACCTTTGGTAAAAGTCAGGTCTGACACAAATTTTAAATGGGGCAAGCCTTAGTAGGAGGCCTTTGATTTAATCAAAGAGTATTTAATAAGATCACTAATTTTGATGCCCCCTATAAAGGGAAAGCCACTGAAGTTGTACATTTCAGCATGTGAAGGATCTATTGGTTGTCTTTTGGGCCAAGATAATGAGAGTGGCCATGAGCAGGCCATTTAATATCTCAGTAGAAGACTAAATGATGCAGAAACCAGCTATAACTCAGTGGAGAAACTGTGCTTGGCATTATATTTTGCTGCCATCAAGTTGAGGCATTATATGCTACCTGCAAAAGTGTATGTGGTAGCACAGACTAATGTCATTAAGTATATGTTGTCTAATCCTATAATGAAGGGAAGGCAAGGCAAGTGGTTACTGGCTCTAATAGAGTATTGCTTCAAATATGTTCCTCAGAAAGCCATTAAATGACAAGCATTGGTTGATTTTCTGGTAGAATATCCCTGTTTGTTTGTCGATAAGGACTTGTTTAAAATTAATTATGCAGAAGGTACCCCTTGGAGGCTGATGTTTGATGGCTTCAGAACAGAAGACGGAGTTAGAGCTGGTGTTGTGTTTGTTGCCCCTAATGGGCAAATGCATCAACTTTCTTATTCATTGGATGAGCAGTTTGTTTTATCCAATAATCAAGCTGAATATGAGGCTTTGATTATAAGTTTAGAGTTAGCTATAGAGTTCAAAATCACTTGCTTGCAAGTTTTTAGTGATTCATAGTTGGTGATTAAACAAGTTCAGGGTGAATATAAGTGCACCAACAAAGCTTTGGAGGAATATCTAATTGAGGTCAAGTGGCTGATAAGTTTCTTCAGCAATGTGACTTTTCAACACATGTCTTGATTGGAAAACAAGGTGGCTAACGAAATGGCCTAAGTGGCTTCTAGTTTGAAAGTTTCTAAACGATGTCAAGAAAGAATAATAAGAATTCAAAAAAGGAACTTCTCTAGACTTAGGGATTGACAGGGGAATTTTTTGCCAATAATGAATTTAGAGATGGCAGAAGAGGATTGGAGGCACCCTCTAGTCAAGTACCTTATGAACCCCAGTGAAAAAACTAGTAGGCACATCAAATACCAATCCCTAAATTATGGCATCATGGGAGATGATTTATTTAGAAGGGCTCATGATAGCATGACCCTGTTATGCATTGGTTAAAATGAGCATATGAAAGTAATGGCTAAAGTATATGAAGGTTTATATATAGTGCTCATCAAGCTAGGAAAAAGATGAGACGGATAATCAATAGATATGGCTATTTTTGGCCAACAGTGACAAATGATTGTATGACCTATGCTAAAGGGTGTCACGCATGCCAAAAGCATGGCAACCTCCAAAGAGTCCCAGCAGTTGTTCTGCATTTTGTGGTAAAGTCATGGCCTTTTAGAGGATGGGCGATGGACTTGATTGGGCAAAATTTTTCCCCTTTCCTCAAAGCAGCATTCTTACCTGTTGGTGGCTATTGATTATTTCACTAAGTGGGTGGAGGCAGTGCCATTGAAAGTGGTGACCTAGAGTCATGTAATTGATTTCATAAAGAAATATAAAATACATAGGTTTGGCTTGCCTCAGTCAATCACAGTTGATCAAGCCACTATGTTCAATGGAGATGAGATCAAAGAGGTTGCTAGAGCATATGGCATTCAAACCCTCAATTTATCACCTTACTATGCTTAAGCTAATGGGCAAGCTGAATCTACCAACAAGATAGTAAAAAATACCTTGGAAATGATGATTGAGGAAAATCCTAGGGATTGGCACAATTTGCTATCCAATGTATTGTGGGCTTATAGGAATTCCAATAGAAACAACATTGGGACTACACCCTATGAATTAGTATATGGACATGATGCAGTGTTACCTTTGGAGGTGACAGTCCAGTCCAGTCGAGTGGTTTTGTATTATGGCATTCCTATTGATGAATATGCTGAGGCCATGATGATGGAATTACAGGATTTGGAAAAAAAGAAGATTATGGCCTACAGTCATCTTGTTGCTCAGAAAAGAAAGGTGGAGAGAGTTTATAATAAAAGTGTGAAAACCAAGATATTTTCAAAAGGGAATTTGGTTTGGAAGACCATATTGTCTATAGGCAGTAAAGATTCTAAATATGGAATGTGATCCCCAAATTGGAAAGGACCATTTAAGGTTTATAAGGTCCTTAAGGGAGGAGCTTATCATCTTGCATCCATAGAATGATTCCCACATAGGAGAAACATAAATGACAAATATTTAAAAAAGTATTATCCAACTATATGGGAAAGTGTAAAATAGACATAAAGGAAAGAAAACATGCATTAAAAAGAAGGAACAACAAATTGAGCCTCATGCTTTAAGGAAGATTTAGGGCCAGTCATTGGTACTTGCTCTTCAATCTTTCGTGATTTTGTTTCAGCTTTTGAGGATGAAGCATCATCTTGTCGACAGAGTCTTTGTCAATGTTGGAGGTCAGCACTACTGCTACTTGAGGTTTTACAGCTAGAATAATGATGGGCCCTAGCCTCGTCGTCCCCAAGAAGAATGTATTAAAGGAGTGTGACCATAATAGCAGTTGCAGCATGATGTGATAGCTTAGCAGATAATTCTGCTATAGATGGGACAAAAGTGTCCTCCTGAGGGTTTGTCTGAAGTGTCTTTGGAGAGGATACTGGAGTCTTCGGTTGTTAGTGTAGCTCGGCTTTTCGTGCCTCCTTTCGGAAGACGAATAAGTCTTACAGTATCGGACTCCCACGGTTCTGAATTTGATCTCACAAGTGCAATGTGAAATAGATAAACACCAAAAAGTCCCAATCCAACAAATCTTTTGGAAAAATCGATTTTGAATCAAATTGCCAAAAATGAACTGCTTTGCCAGATATAGAGTCGTTACCTAAATATTTTTGGGAAATTTAGGAAACCCATGACTCGTGCCAAAGGCCACGTGTCCGTCATCACCAACATTGTCTCAACTTGGGAACTTAGGTACGAGAAGGGAAGGTCATGAATTGAGCACTCCCGCTTGCCCGATCAAAGATTGGCCTCTATTAATCATGATATGAATCTTATTTACATTATATGCTTTTGTTTCGATTATTAGGCTAGCATTTACTATGTGATGCGCACAAAAGGTATAGACTAATTTGCAAGAATTGGAACACTTGATTCATGTTTGTTTTGAAAATTGTTTCAAGTATGTACCACTTGAAAAACTGATCACATATGAACATTACTCAAATTATTCCAATTCAAGTAATTAGCCTTCATCCACAGGCATTTAAGCAATTCATCAATTAAGCAATTAGCCTTATGGCAAGCATGATAGACATGGCAACAATCATACACATGCAATATGCTAAAGTGAGTAAAGGCTCACCTAGTATTCCAAGCCAAGAAGATGATAAAGTTAGAAAGATGCATGATCCTAACTAGGCAATATGACTAATGCAACACATACGATATGCAGTTACTAGGCTCGGCTACTAATGTGGCAAATGAATCAATTTGATAGCATATGGTCTAAGCAAATAGTCAAAGAAGTATTTAAACTACAATGCAAGCTAGAATGATGAACCGAGCCTCGGTGCATGCAATACGAATGGATGCAAACGCGGAGAATGTTAAACAAATCATGATGCCCTAAACTAACCATCATAAGCTAGTAAATAAAAGGGAGGAAGACGTGGGGTTGGAAGACATACACGTTATTACAACATTGCACTCTCACGATGGAGAATCTGAATGAACTAACTAATTAGCTAAACTAATTAACTAGCTATTACAAACTCAAATGAATAATCAGCTACACTACTTAACTAATTATTACAAACTGAATTAATTAACTATTCTAGCAAACTAAAATAATTACAACATGAGATGCATTAGCTATTCTAACTAATTAAGTACAAAGCCACTATTTTAACAACACTAACATATACAACACCAATCCCAAGGATCGATGGAGGCCTCATGCATGAATGCGGTTTTCACCCGAAAAAGCCACTATTTCTGCTGCTGAATGGCTCTGTTGCACAATAGAGCATTTGCACTCATTTCTATCTCTAGACTAACTCTGTTTTGCTTCTGAAGGACATTGCTTGATTCTGCATTGGTGGTTGGCAGAGGGCCAGCCGTCCACTGATGATGGCCTGCCGGTCACAAAAGATGGTCTGTCGGCCACCAATAGTGGCTTGCCAGCCACTAATGGCTGAACTTCCCTACTATAACAGAGAGCAAATAGAGCAGAGACAGTGCATTCTCAAAGGTTTGTTTGCACAATTTACCCCTCCTTATCATTTAAACAGCTCAAAGGAGTAGTAAGCTTGGTTCACAAACCATCAATCTATGCAATTTCAGTGCATTATGGCTTATGAACCAAAGTATGCAAGTTCAATAAATGCAATAAAACAAGACTCTCAAAACCACCTCCCTAGCATGAAAGATCAAGATAAGTAGTTGACAATGAATCTTGAACTGTTTACATTACTAAAGAGTATGAAACGACTAAAGACTCAAGGGTTCAATTAACGTCCGATTGAACCCAAACAAGTTATTATCTTGCACATTTTTTAGCCTCAATTTTATTACTTCATTTTAGATTACTATCCATTCTTTAGTCAATTGAGTCCAAAAGGTGAATTTAAGTCCTCTAATGGAAAGAAGGCTTAAACCAAGAGTTGCTTTAGGCAAGAAAGAGACATTATACCATTGGTAATGAACCCCCAAAGGGATTAAACCATTAAGCATGACATCTCAATCTCATGCTTAAACAAACAAGTAGTTTGAAACCAATTTCAAAGCAAAACAAAAGGCAAGAAAGGATGGAGGTTGCAGAGGTGATTAAGAGTGATCACAAGTATGGAAAGCCATAAATAAACACAATTAACTCAAATAAGATGGCGTCTAAGGCCTAAAACACCAAACTCATGAGGACAATTACACTACAAGCATACAAAACAAAGCTCAAATGCAACAAACACTTAGAAACAGTCCTAAAATAGTCTAAAAACAATCCTAAAAGATGCTGGAATTAAGACAAAAATGGCTCAAATAATAAGCTAAAACATGGATCATGCTAGACTAGTAAGCAAAACATAAGGAGGGAAGGCTAACCCCTCCAATTTTGGACTTCAAAACATGATTTTAGCCATTGAAATAACTCTGAAAATCAATGTTTAAAAGCTCAAAAAAAGATAGTGCAAAGGTGGGAGACACAAGGGTAAAGGCCTTGAGAGCAAGGTGTAAAGAAGGGTGAACTTCCCCTTAACCTTTATTGACCATAAAACCCAAGTTTTAGCCAAAAAATACAGAGTTTTTACAGCCCAAAAACAGTTGGAAAATAGTAAGAAAAAGAGTGAATACAACAAGTAAAGAGGCAAAGCCTTATACCTCTTGAAGAGGAGATCACTTTCAAGCAATAAACCAAGGCAAACACACCTTCAAGAGCTCAAACAAGGCTCAAAGATACCACAACTCAAAGATGGAGAGGTTTAGTTAAGAGTGTATAGGCAAAGGTGAAGGATATGTCAGCAAAGGTTAAGAAATTTGCGAGAGAGAGAGAGAGAGAGAGAGAGAGAGAGAGAGAGAGAGAGAGAGAGAATTGTAGAGAGAGGAAAAATTTTGTTCGAAAATTTTTCTAACCTCCAAATATGAGAGGGAGGTTATCTATATATAGAAAACATGAATCTCCCTAATAAACATCCAGCCATACACGTGGGAGCAGATGCAAGCATCTATACAAACAACTAGCACAGTTGTCACAAAATATCTGCAAAAGACATTGTTGGCCGGCCGGCCATCACTGATGGCCGGCAACTAGAAGTGATGGCCGACAGCCCAAAGCAGTGGCCGGCAGGCCACCAGGGGTTGCAAGCTTGAAAATCCAAGGTTTTGATCCAAAAACAAGCTAATAGGGGTGCAAGGTTTGGAGGGCTCAAAGTTGTGGCATTCCGCTGAGGACTTCGAGCACTTGAAAAGCATAGGCACTCATCATTGGGTGTGTAAGCGATGACGTCCAAGTCGTAAAGGCCGTAAAAAATGGGGTGTCTACAGTTGCCCCTCTTTGACAAAACTTGGAGTCATGAAGTGACGTGAGTGAATGTCAAAGCTCGCAGACGACCCATTTTGACAAGGCAGTAAGACTTGGACAAACAAACAAAATGCAGATACAGTTGGTTGAACCCGAGGGTTGCCTACATATCCCATTGCAAGGAATTAAACCAGCATAGTTCAGGGACAAAATGCAAAATGATATACAGCACAACAAAACAATGTAAGTGATATACAATGTAATGAAATAATCAAACCACAAGTAGTGCAAAACCACACAAATACCATAAAGAGATGGAGATACAAAATCAAACTATGTTTTATATAAAAAAGAAGTGGGCACAGCCAAACGACGCCTAACACAGGCCAAGTGCCTACACCCTCAATACTGACCTCAGTGTAGCATGGATGTTTACACATAACAGAACCATGTTTCAACGTGAAAGGGGTGTGAGCACACACAAAACTATGTTTTTCGTAGAAAGAGAAAGAATACAAGTAATTAGGAGGTATGATATAAGTAAGGAATGATCTGCTGGGGAAAGACAACAATCCTAAATGCTGAATGCAACAAGACAAAGTACAATGAAATGAATGCAATGAATGAAGTGAATAAAAGGCGCAGGTCGAACCACATTTTTCCTAGAAAAGGTATGGACACAAAACTAACCACGTCTAACACAGAAAAGGTATTGACACCCTCAATACTGGCCTCAGCGTAGCATGGGTACTTACACATGACAGAATTGTGTTTCAACAAGGGAAAGGTATGAACACATGCCAAACTAAGCTTAACATGGAAAGGATGCAGGCGCTAAAATGGAATGATCCAATAGAGGCTATATGCCATGCAATAGAGGTAATAGATGTGATGTAATAGATAATAACTATGATGTAATAGTTAGGAAGTGATGCCTTAGAAAGCACCTTACAGGGGCAATTGGTGATGTCTCACCTTATGCTGCTGTGGATCTTTCTCTTCTTCTTAGTTGCGCTATAGGTACTACTCTTCTCCCTGGCTATGTTCGAAACTTTCCCTATTCTCCAACATGGTGACAGACTAGGTTGGTTCAATATCCAGAATTGAGGCTCATACAAGCTACCTCAACCTATAGGGCTGCCATACAGATTTCAAGCCGAGGATACACCCCTGCATATTTAAACTAGACTTTAGTCTCGAAAATTCCAAACCTTTGCGTTCTAGGCCTCGGCCATTCAAACTCTAGTTTCCACCGTCTTAGTTGGTCTATTAGGAACTCACTACAAACACAGTCAGATGGCTATACTAGACCTCTTGAAGTCGTTCGAGCACGACAAATGCCAAAGGAATTGCACCTTTAGAGGATTTAAGGTCTCCTAGACCCAGGGAGTACACAAGACAGTGCGAGTGAGGGGAAGTACACAAGATAGTGCTATATAGGTGCACAAGACAATGCGATGCAAGTTGCACAAGATAGTGTGATATGGGTGAACTCGCAGGATAGTACAATGCAGGGGCACAAGACAGTGCAAGTGAGGGTGCACAAGATAGTGTGATGTAGGGGTGCACAAGATAGTGTGATATGAGTTAATGTACAAGACAATGCTGTGGAAGGTGTGATGTAGGTTAAATACACAAAACAGTGCGATGTAAGTTTGCACAAGACAGTGCGGTACAAGGTGAAATGCACAAGATAGTGCGATGTGGGTGCACAAAACAGTGCAAATGAGGGTGAATGAATACACAAAACAATGCTATATGAGTGCACAGAACAGTGCGATACAAAGTTGCACAAGATAGTGCGATATGGGGATGAATGCACAAAACAGCACGATACAAAGATGAATGCAAAAAATAGTGCTATGCAGGGTGCACGAAATAGTGCGATACGAGTTAAATGCACAAAATAGTGCGATGCAATTTGAATGGTATGTAGAGGAAAATGAGCAGTACATAGAGTAGTGCATCATGTACCTTATGAAATTGCCACAACTCATTGAAATGTAACACAAAGGGAGACAACTCGCCAAAACTCTATTAAGTGTAAAACAAAGTCAAGAATAAGAGCAACCAACCATGCAGTTCAAAGCAACCAGAGTATATGACCATGCATGCATAATCCAAAACACATGTATTAATCAAAGGGAATATGGCAATCCCAAGAGAGCTTTGAATTGGTCGGAGACAACTTTCGAAAGCTGAATCATATCAGAATCATCATGGGGGTGAGCTCACCCTAATCCAGGGGAAAGTGTCCAACAAATGGCTCTTAGCGGGTTGAGATAAAAGTTGGATTCAAGCCCCTTGTTCAATTGAGGACTCGATCAGATGCACTGAAAATTGCCCCTAGTGTCTAGTCATTGGCCACCGGTTGGGTTCATGCCCCTTGTTCGATTGATGGCTCGATCAGATGCATTGAAAATTGACCTTAGTGTCCAGCCACTGGCCATTGTTTTTAACATTATGCAGGCACGTGCAATGGAGATCATCAGATCCTAGAACAGCTGCCAACCAATCAGACTCATGCCTCTCTTCTGTTCCAGCATGTTGAGAACTTATTCTAGTCCCCTCCGAAGCTGTGACAGATTCCTTATATACAACGATCATGAATGCGTTGCCCCTTGTATGAGAACTCTTAGCTCGTTTATGAATTCTACACATGGACTTGTTTTTGAGTTTGGAGCGAATGCTCATGTAAGGAATTTTGATCATGCCACCCTGTTGAACTTTTGAGCGACAAACTCATTAGGGTGACTCGATGAAGAGCGCTTTTGAGCGACATACACGTTATGGTGACTCGATGAAGAGCGTAGACCAAGACAAACATCAGGCGTGACACAATAGAACTCACAACTGACCCAAAAGTAGAAAAAGACTCAAGGTAACTGATCATTCACAGTGCCCCTAGTTTTACTTATGCTCCCTTTAGAAATCAATTTCGCAAAACCCAAGTTTCATTTCCTTTTTTGCTCAAGATAAAGATTCTATGGATAAGTTCAAGTATTGAAAATTTCTCCACTTGTTGATTCAAGCTAGTTCTTTTTTACCCAATGCAAGTATGATATGTGCAACAGTTAGTGTAGCTCATGGATTGAAAGTTGACGACGTGAATTGGGCAAGATGATTGGGTCGAGATGAAAGAGATGGATATGGTTGAGACTGAACTTCATGATGAAGTTGCCTACGTATCCCAATATGGGAATTAGGTCAACGTAGTCCATGGCTGAGGTTTACTTGGGTGTTAACACTCTCCTTTTGCGCTCTAACTTTTGCCAAAGTCGCCCCTTCGGGATTTTCAACCTTGCGAGCTCTTTATTTTTTTGATTTCTCATTTTTTCAATGCTCTAACTTTTGCCTAGGTTTCCCTTTCAGGTTTTCGGCCTAGCAAGCCTCTCAAGGATAACATTACAGCACTTGTGGTGAATTTCATCAATAGTCATCCTTGCCCTAACACCGGAACTCGCTTCGCCTTGATTTGAGCTTGGTTCTCCATTCTCTTATGCATGTCTTCCTCCTTTCTTTTTGCTCAATTTTCAGAGTTGATTCTTCTCATAATGTGGTATCTTCTTGCATTGGCTTCCCCGAATTCAAACAGAAGTTCCCTTCTTCATAGTTGATTGGATTTCATTCCAATGGATGCCCTTGGCTTGATGATTGACTTCTTTCTTTTTCTTCTTTTCTTTTTTTTTTTTCTTTCTTTCTTTTTTCTTTTTTGTTTTGTTTTTTTGTTTTGTTTTTTTTGTTTTTTGGTTTCTTTTATCCTTTTCTCTTTGAAATAATGAAAACACCAGGGGAGTAATTCTATAATTATAAAGTCTGAAAGCTGCCTTGTACTTGCAGGTCTGAAAGACGCCTTGTGCTTGCCAAAATGATTGCCTAACGGCGAAGAGAATCCCCAAGGCAATGTAAAACACCACGTAGAATTCTGAACCTATCTTCGCAAGTTTTTCAAAAGAAACAACTTAAAATTTTTGAAATCATGAATGACTTTGCGTCGATAAGTTAGAACTCACTCAAACCATTCAGGGGATCCTTCTCAATACTTGAGCTTATTAACAGAATCTCATTCAACAAATTTCAAGCCCTTTTCTATTTGCAAAGGGTCACACATGCATCACTACAGGCATAATAAAATGATCAGAAACTTGACTCCCACTTTCTTATAAAGATGAAGACCTGAGGGTACACGAGAGCGACTCAAAGGAAAAGACTCAACTAACGCAACAACGCAAGAAAAGACAAAGAAAATAACACTCACAACACAACTATTTGCAGGATATAACTCAAAACAAAATAAGCATTTCTGAGACAAAAGAGGGTTTCCCTTTTCCAAGTCCATCTGTAGAATTTCAAAAACAACTTCAAATAGCTTAGGGGAAGGTCTAGACCTACCTTCAATTCAACAATACACATCCACACCCAGAAGGATTGATTTTCGACTTTCAAATCGGGTCTCACAAATTGAACCTCATAATTACGTTGTCCCCACACATCTTCTTGACTGAAACAATTGCTTTTTCACACAATGCCTCTAGTTCAGAAGGTCCTTCCCATGTGCTTTCGACAAATACGCTAGTTGAGACTGATATTCATCATTCCAACCACCAGTGCTGGCATCACTACTTTATCAAGCTTGAACTCACCAAGATCGAGTAAACTTTCTATCTCTTCAAAGATTTTGTTCTTTTTGCTCTGATCGGAATCAGAAGATTCAGGCATGAAGACAATGGGCTTGGGCTCATTAGTGGGTATGATATGTTGGCTAGGGTAATGGTTGGTTGTTGACAAGCTGTCGGTGGGTTTTATGTTATGGAATGGAAATCTATTACGGTCAGGAAGAGGGTTATTGACAGCTTTGGGATTTTCAAGTGGGGTGATGACTTTGTTGTCGATCAAGTCTTGAATTTTACGGCGAAGGCGGAAGCAACAGTCAGTATGATGACCGTACTGCTAATACAATGTGTAATATTCGGTAAAGTCGTGTTTAGGTGGGAGAGGTCGAGTATTGAGCAGTTTGAGATACCCTTTCTCCATCAGTACCTTTAATGCACAGGTTAGGCTCATATGGAGTTGGGCGAAGGTTCGTTTTTTGGAGGAGGAAGCATTAGGTTTAGAAACATTGGCAAATGGGTTGGCGGGTGTTGGTCGAGTATTCATGGGCTTGGGACTGGAATTAGGATGGGTATTTTTGGTAAAACATCCTTTTTCATTGTTTGCCCCCTGATTCAAAATGCTCTCATCCTGAGCGACAAAAGTGTTATCCACAGTCTGTGCAACAACTTCAAGCACTTGTTGCTTGTTCAACCCTTTAACCTTCAAAGTCTTAATAGCCCACCGAAGTTGTGCATAGGAATCAATACTGGTCCCGGCTTTGTTCTTGCCACTTGCTGTTGCTTGGCCAAGGGATTGGGTGGTTATATTGAAGCGAGGCCTATTTGTTATTGATCTGTCATCACCCAAACTTAAGATAGTTTCAGGTTGGCCCTTTTCAACTGCAGCTCGCCCCAAGATTGAGGAGCGTTTTGATAGGATTGAAACCCCAAATGTTAAATCTGCCATCGTTCCTTGAGGTCTTCAATCATTCCAACATCTCAATAGTAGTGGGTTCGGCCATTTGGCGCTTTTGGCATACCCGAACCGGATTGGGTGCATCTATCATGCACAAATCAGTGCTTTCTGGAATGAACACCTTAGGTTTGGGTAAATAGGCTGGGGTGATGTATATTTTGGGGTTGAAGGAAGGAAGCAGTGTATGGATGAGGTTAAGGTAAGGAGGAGATACTTGGTCATGGATGAGAAGTGAGTTAGTGGTAACATTGGTTTCTTGGGGTGGAGCTATTGTCTGGTTGTCGATGAGATTCTGAACCTCATGATGAAGGCGGTAGCAATGATCAGTGCCATGATCGCGCTGCTGATGATACGCATAGTATTTGGTGGGGTTATGTCTAGCAGAGAGTGGGTCAGGAAGTGGTTGGGGATCAAGGGGTTTGAGATACCCTCTTTCCATCAGGATTTTTAGTGCGCTGGTTAGGCTCATATAGAGGGGGGTGAAAGTTCTGCCTTGAGCTCGAGTTGGGCTGGTTGTTTGTGGACTGGTTGTTTGTGGACTGGTATTAGAAAATGGGTCGGCAATTTTAGGATTGGCGACAACAGTATTGATTACAATGGGTTTGAGAATAGTGTTCCTGAAAAACACCCTCCTTGTTGGTTCACTTGTTCTGGAGATAATACTTTTGTTAAATGCACTCTCAATCTGAACCCCTGATTCATGCAAATTTTTGAAAGTGAACAGTGGAGAAACTATCAATTTTTGCCACATATCAGGCTCAAGGTTCTGCACCACTATCCGCACTTGGTCCCTTTTAAAACGGCAATCTGTCATTTGTGCTGCCTTTGCTCTCCACCTTGCAACAAATTCCACAAAAGGTTTTGTAGGATTCTGGTGGGTTGTTTCAAGCTCTTGAGTGGTCATTTCAATTTGGGTATTGTAAGAATACTGATTGACAAACGCCTCAGCCAAATCTTCCCAATTCTGCTTCACTTTATCCTCTAACTTGGCGTACTAAGTGGTTGCTATACCCGACAGGGTTCTTCCATACAGAGAGAGTTTCTCAGGCTTAGTCAGACCCATCAGTTTCAAGACGTCCAAGAAAAGCCAGATATGTACCATAGGATCTCCAGACCCGTCGAAATAGTCAACGTGTGGCATTTTGAATCTGTCTAGAAGCCTTATGGCTGCCTCGGTGTGCCCATCCTCAATGTTAGGAATAGAGGTAATTCCCTGTGTCTTTTTGAATTACTTCTCAAGGTTAGCAATTTTTACCAAGGTCGGATCGAGATCATTAGTATCAAGGGGATAAAGCCTCTCATTAGGCTACACTAGGGGTCTAAAAACTTGAGCTTGAGCCAACCCTTCTCGAGGATCCAGACCGTGCAAATCTTTAGTTGGCGGAGGTGGATTAAAGCTCGGTTGGGGGCCCAGGACTAGATGTGTAGTAGATGCCCCAGATGGGCATTGCATTTCAGCATTGGTCCCATCTTGCATGGTAATTCCCTAGTTTAACGCTGCTATCATGGCCATAACTTCTTCTGGACTCTATGTCATCACGGGTCTGCTGAGTTGGCAATCGGGGAAATGGATGAGTGTAAGCTGAGAGCTGACTAACAAAGATTTCGACCTGGTTATATTTGATGTATTTGAACTAGATTAGTCTTGACAAGTTTGACTGGATTGAGCTTTTTTAGAATTGATCTTTTGGCATTGGATGGATCTTTTCTGAGCTAGCCTTTTGGGGGTTAGATGGATTGGGCCTTTGCTGAATAGGTTTTTTATGGGATTGGATGGATTGTGATGGGTTAAGGCTGGTACTGCTCCTTCTCTGGCTCAAACAAACCTGGCATTAAGAAACAAATGCCTCTCATCAGATCAGGATACTAGGTATGCCAGTCAAAACAAAGCAAGAAACAATATTGGACCGTGGTTCTGGTTTTGCTGAAAATTCACCTATATCAAACACAAACCCCAGGATTTCAACCCAAATCTGATTTTGATATGATCCTCAAGTTTGAAAGGAATCGCCTCAAGATTAAGACTCTCCCAGGATTGTATTATACATTTCCAAAGATTTCACATTTTGCACAAAAGCATTCAAAACACCCCTGTGAGAGGTTTAGAGTTTCCCTGTCCTAGCTTTGGAATGATCTATAGCTTTACTACTCAAACAAGCGGTATCACATCATCTTGCATATGGGAGAGTATCCAGTCCTAGTTTTGAAAGGTCATTAGAGCGTACTATATGCACTAGGCTAATTGGTCCAAAAGGGTACCTCAGCAAGATTACCTAATATGCCTCTCACACCTAACAAGGAGAAGTGAAAGGAGGATCAAATGGTACAGCGGTAGTCCAGATCCAAGGGTTGTGTTCCCATCATGGCAGAGCCCGTGACCGGTTAGCCTTTAAGCACGCTTTTCGGGCAAGTCTCTAGCAAACCGTCCAGGAATAGCAGATGGCAAACACAGTGACTTAAACACACCAACACAGATGCAATGCAAAGAAACATATAAGTGTAGATAAAATTTCATATCATGAAGTTCGAGTCAAGTTCTCTAAATTCCCTAGCAGAGTCGCCAGAAACTGTAGCTCGGCTTTTTGTGCCTTCTTTCGGAAGACGAATAAGCCCTACAGTATCGGACTCCCGCGGTTTTGAATATGATCTCACAAGTGCAATGTGAAATAGATAAACACCAAAAAGTCCCAATCCAACAAATCTTTTGGAAAAAATCGATTTTGAATTAAATTGCTAAAAATGGACTGCTTTGCCAGATACAGAGTCGCCACCTAAATATTTTTGAAAAGTTTAGAAAACCCATGACTTGTGCCAAAGGCCATGTGTCCGTCATCACCAAGATTGTCTCGGCTCAGGAACTTAGGTACGAGAGGGGAATGTCATGAATTGAGCACCCCCGCTCGCCTGATCAAAGATCGGCCTCTACTAATCATGATATGAATCTTATTTACATTATATGCGCTTGTTCTGATTATGAGGCTAGCATTTACTATGTGATGCGCACACAAGGTATAGACTAATTTGCAAGAATTGGAACACTTGATTCATGTTTGTTTTGAAAATTGTTTCGAATATGTACCACTTGAAAAAGTGATTACATATGAACATTACTCAAATTATTCCAATTCAAGCAATTAGCCTTCATTCATAGGCATTTAAACAATTTATCAATTAAGCAATTAGCCTCATGACAAGCATGCTAGACATGGCAACAATCACACACATGCGATATGCTAAAGCGAGTAAAGGCTCACCTAGTACTCCAAGCCAAAAAGATGATAAAGTTAGAAAGATGCATGATCCTAACTAGGCAATATGACTAATGCTACAAATGTGATATGCAATTACTAGGCTCGGCTACTAATGTGGCAAATGAATCAATTTGATAGCATGCAGTCTAAGCACGTATTCAAAGAAGTATTTAAACTACAATGCAAGTTAGAATGATGAACCGAGCCACGGTGCATGCAATACGAGTGGATGCAAACATAGAGAATGCTAAACAAAACATGATGCCCTAAACTAACCATCATAAGCTAGTAAATAAAAGGGAGAAAGATGTGGGGTTGGAAGACATACACGTTATTACAACATTGCGCTCTCACGAAGGAGAGTCCGAATGAACTAACTAATTAGCTAAACTAATTAACTAACTATTACAAATTCAAATGAACAATTAGCTAAACTACTTAACTAATTATCACAAACTGGATTAATTAACTATTCTAGCTAACTAAAATAATTACAACACGAGATGCATTAGCTATTCTAACTAATTAAGTACAAAGCCACTATTTTAACAACACTAACATATACAACACGAATCCCGAGGATCAATGGAGGCCTCATGCATGAACGCGGTTTTGACCCGAAAAAGGCACTATTTCTGCTGCTAAATGCCTCTGTTGCACAATAGAACATTTGCACTCATTTCTATCTCCAGACTAACTCTGTTTTGCTTCTGAAGGACATTGCTTGATTTTACACTAGTGGCCGGCAGAGGGCCTGCTGTCCATTGATGATGGCCTACCGGCCACCAATGGTGGCCTGCTGGCCACTAATGGTTGAACTTCCCTACTGCAATAGAGATCAAATAGAGCAGAGACAGTGTATTCTCAAAGGTTTGTTTGTACAATTTACCCCTCCTTGTCATTTGAACAGCTCAAAGGAGTAATAAGCTTGGTTCACAAACCATCAATCTATGTAATTTCATTGCATGATGGCTTATGAACCAAAGTATGCAAGTTCAATAAATGCAATAAAATAAGACTCTGAAAACCACTTCTCTATCATGAAAGATCTAGAGAAGTAGTTGACAATGAATCTTGAACCGTTTATATCGCTAAAGAGTATGAAACGACTTAAGACTCAAGGGTTCAATTAACTTCCGATTGAACCCAAACAAGTTATTATCTTGCACCTCTTTTAGCCTCAATTTTATTACTTCATTTTAGATTACCATCCATTCTTTAGTCAATTGAGTCCAAAAGGTGAATTTAAGTCCTCTAATGGAAAGAGGGCTCAAACCAAGAGTTGCTTTAGGCATGAAAGAGACATCATACCATTGGTAATGAACCCCCAAAGGGATTAAACCATTAACCATGACATCTCAATCTCATGCTTAAACAAACAAGTAGTTTGAAACCACTTTCAAAGCAAAACAAAAGGCAAGAAAGGAAGGAGGTTGCAGAGGTGATTAAGAGTGGTCAAAAGTATGGAAAGCCATAAATAAACACAATCAACTCAAATAAGATGGTGTCTAAGGCCTAAAACAAAAAACTCATGAGGACAATTACACTACAAGCATACAAAACAAAACTCAAATGTAACAAACACTTACAAACAATCCTAAAAAAGTCCTAAACATGCTGGAATTAAGACAAAAATGGCTCGAATAATAAGCTAAAACATGAATCATGCTAGACTAGTAAACAAAACACAAGGAGGGGAGGCTAACCCCTCCAATTTTGGACTTTAAAACATGATTTTAGCCATTGAAATAACTCTGAAAATCAGTGTTTAAAAGCTCAAAAAAATATAGTGCAAAGGTAGGAAACATAAGGGTAAAGGCCTTGAGAGCAAGGTATAAAGAAGGGTGAACCACCCCTCAACCTTTATTAACCTTAAGACCCATATTTCAGCCCAAAAATACAGAGTTTTTACAGCCCAAAAATAGTTAGAAAATAGTAAGAAAAAGAGTGAATACAATAAGTAAAGAGGCAAAGCCTTATACCTCTTGAAGAGATCACTTTCAAGCAATAAACCAAGGCAAACACACTCTTAAGAGCTCAAACAAGGCTCAAAGATACCTCAACTCAAAGATAGAGAGGTTTGGTTAAGAGTGTATAGGCAAAGGTAAAGGATATGTAGGTGGAGGTTAAGAAATTTGCAAGAGAGAGAGAGAATTATAGAGAGAGGAAAAATTTTGCTCTAAAATTTTTCTAACCTCCAAATATGAGAGGGAGGTCATCTATATATAGAAAACATGAATCTCCCTCATAAACATCCAGCCATACACGTGGGAGCAGATGCAAGCGTCTGTGCAAACAGTTGGCACAGTTGTTACAAAATATCTGCAAAAGACGTTGGCGGCTGGCAGGCCATCACTGGTGGCCGGTAACCAGAAGTGATGGCCGACATCCCAAAGCAGTGGTCGGCAAGCCACCAGGGGTTGCAGGCTTGAAAATCCAAGGTTTTGATCCAAAAACAAGGCAATAGGGATGCAAGGTTTGGAGGGCTCAAAGCTGTGGCATTCCGCTGAAGACTTTGAGCGCTTGACAAGCATAGACACTCATCATTGGTTGTGTAAGTGATGACGTCCAAGTTGTAAGGGTCGTAAAAAATGGGGTGTCTACAGTTAGGGGTTTTCTTCTTTCAAAGACAGGTTATAAAGGCTAGGTAATGAAAAATAGCTTTGGGAAAGAGAAGTAATGAGCCTGAGGGGTTTTAGTCCCATAAGTGGTCAAGAAAGGCTTGTTGTTTTTGTTTGGTTTTGGGCGAGGAACCCAGAATAAAATCATTCAAGGCAAAAGACCTTTTACTTTGAATGAAGGGGGTATTGATGGTGCTAAATTTTGGAAACCCTCTATTGACAGGTTGCTGATGTGGCAGGATGGTTGTTATGGCATAAGTTGTTGATATAGCATAGTAAAAAGGATGTGACATATGATTATTTTTAAAGGATAAGGAACCGCGAGAAGGGAGATGGTTGCAAAAAATCAATGGAGAAATCAGAATTCAAAGATCAAGGGGAGCAGTCCCTAAAATGTTGGGATAAAGATGCAAATAGATAGAGTATCAGGGAAGATCAGAACTGAAAGCTGGGCAGGTCAAGTATAAAAGGGAGTTGGACGAAAAGAAAATGATCATCAACAACCACTCACAAATCGTGAAGAATTATTTCGAAGTAGTTTAAATTATCAATTATAAGAGTAGATTAAGTGATTGTTTTTCCAACCCCCATATCTCTTCTTTCTGTCGATTGCTGTATTTTTCATTTCTTTGTTCTTGTAACTAGTAACAAGTGACAATTTGATTAAATAAATACATATTATGTTTTGCTTTGTTTCTTTTTTATTCATTTAACTCCAAGGAAGTCATTAATTTGTTTAAGGCATAAAATTCAACCACAAAGTCTGATTTTTATTTGTGTTCATTTAAAATTTATTTAAGTTTACAATCACTATCGATTGGGCTTAAACCAAATTTTTGCTAACAATATTCAATTAATTTGATTTTTTAATTTTATGAGTGATCTACTCAATGAACCTTACAATATGAACGATATGAACGATTTAAATCAATAAAATAGGCTCGAAACAAGTCTCCATAAACCCTTCTAACATTGGTGCTCCTATACCCCCATTCATGGCACCCTTTTTCTGAGCTCACAGCATGAATGTTTTTTTTATTATTTTATTTTGTTTTTTTAGTTAACAGTAAAACGTTGCTGTTTGTGGTCACAACACCCTCCTCCAACCGAAATTACAGACACATATAAAAAAAGTTTCTTAGAAAGTCCAATATGTACCATTATTATCAAAATATTCTTAGGACTTGTTTGTTTTCAAAGTTAAGTTGGGTGTGATTGTTAGTGTGAGGACTGTTAGTGAGGACACTATTAGCGTGGGAATTGTTAGTGAAGAGACAAAGAAAAATTATATTTGTTTGTGATACATTTTAGTGAGGGGATTAACTATATAAAATATCATAAATACCCTTTGGTGTTTTTGATATATTTTAATATTAAAAAATCATATTTTATAAATATTTTTTTGTACTATATTATTTTAATATATATATATAATGACATGATAACCAAAAAAAAAAAAAAGTGCACAAATACACAACACACAACATGACTAAAATAATATTTTTCCAAGCTATTCCCCTCACTAGTTTTGAAATCTAACCTATTGGAGACCTTTGCTAATCCCCTTCTCCAAGATCTATCATAGTCCCGTAGGACTATAAATCTCCTTTCCCTATTTTGCAAACAAATACCATTATAGTACTAGGCCAATCCCCTCCTCTATCACCCAAAACAAACGGAATCACTAGTAGAAATACTAAATAAAAATCTATTAAAGCAATAAAATGATGATGTGAGCCCCCTCCTCTATCACCCAAAACAAGTGGGATCAATAGTAGAAATATTAAATAAAAAATCTATTAAAGCAATAAAATGATGATGTGAGCAAAGTAAAATTTTTCCGTCACTTTTAAATAGAGCATCAACAAACAAAAGACATATTATATATTGTCATAGCAAATCAGAGTAAAAGTTTAGTTTCACTTTTAAATAGAGCATTAACAAACAAAAGACATATTGCCATAGCAAATCAGAGCTATACTGTCACTTTTAAATAGAGAATCAACAAAACAAAACAAAAGCCACTTATTATCAGGCAAACCAAAGTAAAATTAATCTAAGGACAAACAAAAATATCATTATTCAATTAAATTCAATAAAAAGCAATCATAACAAATAAAATATGTATTGTTGAATTTTCAATTTACTTGAAAAAATCTTCAATAATGATTCACTGTTCAAGAAACAAATGAGATACACATCAAACTCGTGATCTCATCCAATCTAAGCTACCTTGAAATTCACTTTTGGGGTGCAAATAGAGCCTTTTTTTAAAAAAAAATTATTATTTATATATATCTTTAATTTATGAGAAATAAATTTCAAAGGATTTTACACATTAAAAAATTATTCACATGTCCTTTCAACACTACACAAATATGTTAGGGACTTTTCACTAATTTTTTTTTTTTTTGGTTCTAAATTTTAAATTTATTAAAACAAAAGTAAAAAACAAAATATTACCAAACAAGTCAAAATGATAAACCTAAGCTTCCACATCAGGTCCTTCCAGTTTTCTCCAAAACTAAGACCATCTCCAACGGTTCATCAAACCCAGCATCAAATTTAAAATTTGGTGAAAAAGTTACTATTTGATGCTCCAACGGTTGCACCAAATCGATATCAAAATGAGATTTCACCAAACAATTTATCAAACTGAGCACAGAATACTGATTTCATCAAAACACTGTTTGTGATCGTTGGGGGAGACCAACCGGTCAACCAACCGGTTGCCCGGTCGGTTGACCAACCGGTCGTCCAAGAAAAGGTTCAAACAGTTCCAAGAAAGGTTCAAACAGTAAAAAAAAAAAAAAAAAAAATTTTTTTTGCCTTACCGGTCGACCAACCGGTTGTCCCGGCACAAAAATTTGATGAAAGTTCACCATTGGAGCGAGTGATATCAGATTTGGTGAAATGAGTCATTTTTGACTCTGATTTGATGAAAAAAGAAATGCACCGTTGGAGATGCTCTAACAGATATCTATCATTTCTGATGTATTAACAAAGATAACCCTTATAAATAAATAAATAAAAGAGATTAAAAAGTAATATTATCCTTATAATCATTAGACTCAACTACTATTAATGCAAATGAAATTGGTATTAGGTCCACCTAATAAAAGTTCTAACGAGCTCCGGGTTTTCTTAATCGAAACATCATAGCTTCTTAAAAGATATGATGGGTTGGAATTAGAATGTCTAATCTTGGTTAGTTATGAATAACCATGATTTTTAAAAGTCCTAGGCTAAATAAATGAAACATTATTTAATTAAATTTTTTAAAAGTTAACACTTTTGAAAAAAATTTAAATTTTTTTTTTGAAAAAAATCTTAAATAACAATCTAAATAGCGTAATGATTAAACTCTCTCTATAAAAAAAACATAAGTTCTAGGATTGTTTTGGGAAGTGATTTATAAGTTGATTTTTTAACTTATTATAAAAAAAAAATACAAAAAATAAAGAAGTGATGTGACCTAAATAAATATCAACTTAGAATTTTGTTTGCTTCCCAAAGTTGAAGTCATTGTAACCATTACACCTCCTGATTAATATTTGTTCAGCTACTACCACCACCAACTGTAACATTATCCCAAAGTTCAAAGTTCAAAGTTCAAACACACATCTTTGGGTGTCGTGTTATTGTTGGCAAATTAAGGACCTACCTTGTCAAAATTTAAAAATTAATAGTTTAAATGTAAAGGTTATATGTATCTCTCAACTTCTTAAAATTTGTAGTGAGTTAAAAAAAAATTTGTTATAATTGAAAATTTTCCATTAAAAAAAATTACAAAAGTTCATGGGTGTGTTTGGTTTGTGTTTGTAGAGTAGTTTTTGAGATAAAAAGTACGAAAACTTGTTTGGTTTGTCTTTTTTCAGAAATAGTTTTAAAAAATTGTTTTTGGGAGAGAGTTTTAAAAAAAGTGATTGATTTGATGTGTATGTGAGAGAAAGTAATTTTGGAAAGTAGGTAACCAAACAAAATTTTAAGATTTTTTTTGAAAAAACTTGTTTGGTTTGATTACTCTTGAAAATTTGTTTGTAAAGAATTTTTCCCAAAATTTTTTTTGAAAAACAAACCAAATTTCAGTGATTATTGTTTTTTTATTATTTTATTTTATAAATCTTTCTACACTAGATGGAGCTGAAAAGTAAAAAGATTTATATGAAATTTCTAAAACTTCATTAAAGACAACAAAATTTGAAAAAAAATATAATTATTTTAATTATTGCTAAACAAAGACTTAAAGTCATATTTGTTTCATAAGTTGTGAGCAAAAGTTACATTAAACTCTTTGGACTTGTTTGGTACAACTTATTTGAGCGGCTTAAAACTTTCTTCTTCTTCTTCTTCTTTTATTTTTTAAATTTTTTTAAGAGTATGTGTTATAGTGTTTGTGCAACTTCTTCTTATTATGACAAAAATAGCTTAAATATTACATGTAAAAAAATTAAAATTAAAAGCATCATTCATTTAAACTATTTTCAAAAATTATAATAAAAAGTTGTATCGCACACTCTAGTGCAAACTCTCAAAATTATAAATTATAAAAAATCTAAGTAGCTCCTGTAAACAACATCAAACATGGGCATTAGACATACTCACAAATTGATATATATATATATATATATATAGGAAAAAATCCATTTTATCTCCCTCTAATATAGTTTGATATCACTTTATCTTACTGTCTTTAAAAATAGTCATATGTTTCTCATGTGATTTTAGACTAAAATGTAACCGTTAACACCGTTAACTATAGACATAAAATGACTATAATACCCTCAAACTCTAGATCTTTTGGTTTTTTTCTCTCTCTCTCTCATCTCTTATATGCATAATTTATAATATCTATTATTAATTCTATTAAATCACTATTAATTATAAATTATAAATTATTTATTGTAATTCTTAAATTTTTATTCTAATTTTAATTTAAATATATTTTAGATCATAATTAATCGTAAATATTTAACTATTTATTGTAATTACTAACTTTTTAATCTAATTTTAATTTAATTATATTTTAGATCACAATTAATCTTAAGTTCTTAATTATTTATTCTAATTTCTAACATGTTAATCTAATTTTAATTTAATTACATTTTTGATCAATTATTGTTTATTTTATATTTTATTTTATTAGATTTTAAATCAATTCTTAATTATATTTTAATTTAATTAACATATTAATTTAATTTTAGACTTGTAGAAAATAGGGGTAAAATTGTCCTTTTGTTGTATTAATTTTATTCTAATTTTTCAGAAAATAAAATATACTCTAAAAATGGCATGTGCAATACATCTTCTGTTAGCTTGGATAGAAAAGCTAATAGTATCACTTTAGTCCAAAATTACGTGGGGACTTTCTAACTATATTTGAACCATTTTTTTTTTTTTTTTTGGGGGAGGGGGGGGGGGGGGTGTTGGTAAAGTGCTCCAATCCTAAACCACAAGAGAATGAAATGAATTTAACTCATATATATATATGGATTCCCATAAATTAGTCAAGAATTTTTTATTTTTGAATCTTTTTGTTTCTTTATTTTAATGCATTGTTAGGCATAAAATTATGTGAGAATTGCGAGATACGTGAATCTCAAAGCATAATTTTTAAATTATGTAAAAATCGTCAAATATAAGAATTTTGAATTTCATGATTGAAAATATATTAAAACAGATACAAAAAGATTTGAAGATAAAAAATCTGAACTCTCCACAAACTACACCAAATGGGAGCCATTGCGTAATTTCCTTGTAAGAGAAGTTGGCCAAACTTCTTAACAAACCCCAAATGCATATGTGGGTAAGTTGGTTGAGTTGGGTCAAGTTCTCAGGTTTTGTATTGTGGGTAACTGTACATTTGAAAGTGATTTGAGTGTAGTTTGCTTTAACAGAATTCCTTATGACATTTGACCAAAGTTATAAAGTAGAATAGAAAAAAAGTCTTTTTTTTTTTTTTTAACCAACCCAAGTCATGCAAGAGAAGTTCCTTAATTGTGTTCATATGATGATTTTGAGGCATAATCTACATGGTCATTGATGACAACCATATGTCTTTACCTTTTGGCTAATGTTAACAAGTGTTTCAAGACGTTAGAGAAAGACTTTAATGTTATATTGTATTAACTTGTATTGATTTTAGTAAATTTTTAGTTTTAGAATATTTATAAAATTGTTTGCATTAATTATTTAACTATTGCATTGTTTGTGTCATTCTGATACTTAATGTCTAAATTATGTCCAACCTAGTCCCTAGAGTGTAACAAATGTTTTAATTTGGTTTCCCAATCTAATTTTGTCAACAAACTCCATTAATATGTGTAATTTTGAAGACCAAAATGACACAAAACACATTTTTTAGGATCTAAAAGTGTAATTTTGTAAGTGATTTTTCAAATTAATGACACAAATCACACAAATTTTAGTTATTTTAAGTGAATTTTTACCTTTAACCATGATATTAATAGAGTTATGTTGAGAGATCAAATTCAAATATTTTTAAGAGTAATGATATAAAAATAGAAAATCCATACAAATTTTTTATACATAATAATGTAACTCAATATTCATCTTTCACTTTACAATTAATTGTGATCTAAAATTTAATTAAATTAAAATTAGATTAAAAAGTTAGTAATTACATCAAATAGTTAAATATTTAGAATTAAGTGTGATCTAAAATACATTAAATTAAAATTAGAATAGAAATTTAAGAATTATGATAAATAATTAAGAATTTATAATTAATTATGATTTAATTGAATTAATATTAGACATTATAAATTATGTCCATGAGAAATGAGATAAAAATAAAATAACAAAAAATATAGGATTTTAGGATATTATAGTCATTTCACATCTATAAGTTCCCGTTTTAATAGTTGTATTTTAGTCCAAAACTACATGGGAGTTTATGGTTATTTTTAAAAGACCAGGGATAAAGTGCTATCAAGTTATGTTATAGGAAAGTAAAATAGATTTTGCCAAAAAAAAAAAAAATTCATTCACAAATTCAATATTCAAACAAACCATTCCTTATGTGGATGTTGTTTGTGTGCGGACCGTAGACCTATTTCGGCCCATACCCGCTGGGCCTAGTCTGAAATATTATCCAAATCATTGCGCTTATAAAATGCCACTGTATAAATGGACATTGTTTGGAAAATTAAGGGTCACTCCTAAATTAGACTTATTAGTAAATAAATTTAATCAATAAGATCGGTCCGTAGGTATTCTTAAATAAAAGGAAAAATTACTAGTAAATCCTATATGGTAGAAAGTTAAACCATTTAGTCCTAAAAAATTTTTTATACACTATTTAGTCCTATTTTTTTGATAGGTTTTTTAAGGATGATTTTATCTATTTTCTGTTTACATGAATACCCTTGGTGTGATTTGTTACCTAAATGGTTGATTCTATTTTTGGGTGGATAAGGCAATGTCAACGTGTGGGGTGGGATTCTGATTGATTAACATTCATCTTATTGTATATGGAGGAATATTGTGGGCTGTGTTTGGTAGTGTTGTGGGCTGTTTTCTCTGTCGGCAACCATTGTTCCTCACAGTGACCAGTTCTGTTGACGTTTTGCTGGGGGTTTTTATGGTGTGAATTATGTTATCGCAACAACGATTTTTGGTGGGTTCGTTTTGTTGTAAATTCTGCCGGCCCAACAGGTGGGTGTTCTCTAATGGTTTCGTTGTTTTTTTTTACATTTCTTTGTTTGTTTCTGCATGGTTGTGATTGGCGGGTGTTGGTGTTTCGTTTGTGGCTCATTTTGTAACGTTTTGGTTCCCTGTTAAACGCAATGCTTGTTGTGTGTATGTGGGGTTTGTTAAATGAACATTACAAATGCCATGCCGACCTTAAGTCCTCAAATTGTGTTCTTTTTTTCCTGATGTTAACTGGGTCGGAAATGTTGTCGTCTTACGTATAGAGGATGGGATGCTGGTCATGTGTACCCACGGACAGACCAGTGTTCGGTCCTTTTTTTTTTTTTTTTTGCGATGTTATTTGGGTCTGAAATGTTGCCGTTTTAGGTATGGAGGATGGGATTCTGCTAGTGTGTACCCGGATAGACTGGTGTTTTGTTTCGGTTGCATCGTGGTGTGACGTTTGCATAGATTGTTGATGATATTTGTAGGAAATTTGATGGGTTGGTCCCAGGGGTGGTCTGTTTGTTGTTCGATGTTCCTGGGTATAAGAGGTTTAAGGTGGTTAGTGATGATGACATTAACAACATGTTGTGTCTAGGTAAATCGTTTGGCCTTAATCACATTGAGGTCATTGTTCAGGCTCAAAGTGGTGGGGTGGGTGGTAGTTGTGGTTTGCTGGATTGCACGAATGATGGTGGGAATTATCAGGATGATATTCGGATTTTTGGTGTTGAGGATCAATCAGATTTGTTACCGACATACTGTCCTAACAGGTCAAAGACATTTCTGTCGGCTCAATGGGCGTATGGGATTACCCATGTGAGACAATGTTTTGATGGGAGAGCAAATGAATTCCGAGAAGTTCTATGCAAGTATGCCATGGAACGTGGATTCCAATTCAAGTATGTTAAAAATGATTCGATTTGAATTACTATAATGTGCAAGTTTGGAGGGCAGACAGGGTGTATATGGTCAGTTCATGCGAGTATGTTACCATCAATACGGGTGTTATGCATTAAGAGGTTCGATAGTGTGCACTCTTGTGGTGCTGTTGTGCGGACTTATAGGAACCCTCGTACGGGTTCTGATTTGGTGTCTACTGTTGTTGCGGATCGGGTGCGGGATCAGCCATTGACCCGTCCTACGGATGTGGTGTTCGATTTGAGAAACGAGTATGGATTGGAGATTAGTTGCCGTGTGGCATGGTTGGGTGTTGAGAAAGCGAGGGGTGAAGTGTATGGGGATCATGCTATGTCGTTTGACCAACTTAGGTGGTATACCGATTCCGTAATAAAAAAAAATCCAAACAGTTACATTAACCTTGAATTTGAACAGCAAACGGGGAAGTTTGTTCGGTATTTTATATCGTTCCGTGCGTGTATAGATGGGTTCAATCATTGTCGGCCTTTGCTGTTTTTGGATGGAACGTTTTTGAAAGGGAGATTTAAAGGTAATTTGCTTACCGCTACCGCGAAAGATGGCAATCAAGGTAATGTTGTTTCAATTATAATTTTCTGTATGGTTTACGTGTTTCAAATGGTATTTACTATAAGTTCATTTGCCCACTCAATGTTTTGTTCAAACATGTTGTCATGGGATTGACAGCATGGTGGACTCGTAAAACATCTTGTCGTGATCAATAACTTTTTTTTAAAAAAAATGTTTCATATAGCATATTACACATTGCACAACTTTTTCTTGACATATGATATAACACATTGCAGTACCTTTTATTCATATGTAATTTTTCATTGGCATCCAAATTGTTGGGGTTGATTTTTCATATGTTTCATGATTTGTATGTAGGATTATTTCCTGTGGCATTTGCTATTGTTGATTCTGAGAATGCAGCCAATTGGGAATGGTTTCTACAGAATTTGAAACAAGTTGTCAGTGGTGGCCGAACATTAACGTTCATATCTGACCGTCACATTGGACTGTTGTAGTGTTTGCCAAACGTATTTCCGTCGGCACATCATGCATATTGTTTGTTGCATCTTCAAATGAATTTACATGATCGCATGAAATATGTTAATGCATCGCAGAAGATTGGATTGATGCGCAAGTTGCGCGAATGTGCATACGCGCCCACTATTAATTGTTTCAATGAGAAGATGGAAGTACTCAAGAAGTGTAGCCTGACTGTGATTGAAGGTTTTACGAAGGACTTGGACCCCAAACATTGGTCTAATGCTTATTTCAAGTAATTCGCGATTTGTACATTACTATCACTTTCATTTGTTGTATAAATTATTCTTTTTTGTTAACATTATTGTAGATGTTTTCCATACGCCTTTAAGTGTGTTATTTTTCAGGGGGCAACGGTATGGTGAGATGTGCTCAAACGCTGCTGAATCTTTTAATAATTGGGTCAGTGATGCGCATCATCTTCCTATTACTCGTCTAGTTGATATGATAAGGGTCAAATCATGGAGCAGATGGCAGAACGCAGAGTTAAGTGCAATACATGGGTTGGTATATTATGCCCTAAAATGGAGAAGAAATTGGTGAAGGCGTTTAACGATAGCAGGCCATGGTGTGTTAGTCAGGCTAATGACGAGGTCTACGAGGTTCACTCCAACCCGTCGATGTTGGTTGATGTGGGTAGGCGTACGTGTTCTTGTTTTCAGTGGCAGATAAATGGGTTCCCATGTTCTCATGCCGTTGTCGCATTCCGTAATAGCAGGAGAAATATTTACAATTCCATTGACCGAGCATTTCACATCGACACATTTCGTTCTTCATACAGTGGAACAATATATCCTATCCCTACTGTGGAGAAGCCAAATGTCGACGCAGCTGAATATATGATAGCACCGCCAACAGTCAAGCGTCCGCCGAGTAGGCCCAAACGAAAGAGGATTCCATCTAAGGGCGAGGTAGTTCAACGTATTCGGTGTGGGCGTTATGGGAAATTCGGCAACCACAATAGGAAGACATGCAAAGAGCCGATATAGATGGGATGCCATGTGGTTAATTTTTTTTTTTACCCTGGTTGGTTTTTAAATACATGATAGTACTGCCGTATTTTCTTCCAAACTGGTTTCACAATTCATGTTAGGCCCCAACTATTTTTAATGTTTTCAGTTTTAATGTTTTTTCTAAATACAATGTTGATGGTGGTGTTTCAATCCCACAAGCGTGTTTTGCATTTTTTGGGCCTCAACTCGCAGTTTGTGTATTGTAACAGATTTCTGTTTCTTTACATTACTAATCAGTGTAATGTGGTCACAACTTAAAAAACATGCACCGTGACACCACTACTCCAACTGCCCTATATTATACATACATTCAAATCACACTGAACAACTACACAAGTCAATATATGATAGGCAAAGTTTAGCAAAATTTACAGGGCACCAGTGAATAATACGGAGCTATTTTGCAGGTCTATCCAGCCTTCTTGTAGGTTACAATGTAACAGACAGGTAGCGTGGACAATATGGCCTAACAATGTAACACACATGTATCATTAACAATGTAGCTCAACCAGATATATGTGTAGTTTAACTTTGCCAATCTATTTTATTCAAAAAGAGCTATTATTTAAATTACTTGCAAACTGGTTTCACTCTGCCATCAAAACCAAAAAAAAAAAAACTGGCCATACTACCACCAGAAAACCTATTAATCCACCATTCACAATGCTAATAATGTATCAGTTGACACTTGAACCAAAAAAATATGCCAAAAAAACATTCACTGTTCGCACACGGGAAAACATTTTTGTTCGACTGCCTACCTAAAACATAACTGCCACTCTAGGGGGTGTGGTTCCTACTGAAAAAGGGGGTGCTGATCACATTTTTTGCTGCCATTGCACGTAGTCCTTTTTCTGGGGAACTCAAAAACATTTCCACCATAGCAGTGCGCATAGTAGTGGGAGTGAGGCCGTCCATTGTGTTGTTGACGTCTGCCCCACGGATATACTGTCTGATAATGAAGCACACGAAGATTCCACAGTCTGACCTGCAGTCACATAATATGTTAATTCACTTCCACACATTGATTGGGTTCGAGCAAACAAGATAATAAAACAGTACTTACAGCTCTGGGACTTGTTGTGGACAATCCACAACAGATATAAGTGTGCCATTCAAATCCTCTGCCTCAACATCATGATTTCCAATTCTTGGCTTTGCAAAATTATTATGGTATTTAGCCGCCCACTGTTTCTGTTCACAAATTTAATGTTAATACTAGTACGTGGCTGGTTACGTGAACATATCAACTTAACCATTCATCACTCATGCATACTCAAACTCAAAACTGATATAGTACCATGTTACCACTACAATTTCTTAACAAAAAAATATACCACCTACCACTTTCAAAGCCTCGTTGTAATACTCATCTCGTACAACACGTCTTGGCCTCATAGAACTGTAATGTTTCCAATCCCCGCTGTCTGAATCGTGCACCATAACAGTCCAGTGGTTGGCATGGTATATTGGGTATACAGTGTATCTGGAACCTCGTGCTGCCTTTGTGTGTATGTTTAAGTACTTTGTTCGTGATAAAGTGCTTGTGTTACGCATCATGCCCTGCACATACATTCAATGTCCACGTACCCCCACAATTTGAAATTGTTTGTAGGAATACATGTACGGGTTGTGTGTTTACAACACAACGGGAGGTAGTGGGGTTACTTACTGCACACACGCTACTGTACACATATGCCGTTTCTTTATATTCTCTCCTACCCGACACCATCCTATGCATGTCTGTCAACATAGCTCCGTACGCATCTATTACCTACACCACGTAGTGCACATTACAATTTGATTGTCTCCATTTACAACAAAATTACATAATCGTGCCACACAGTGTATTTGCTGACATAGTGGCAATATATTAAAAAAAAATTCCAAATCAGTAAGGAATTTAATTAGCAAGGACAAAGATGTGCATACATTCCCATGAATCGAGTTTTCCTGCACCAAATCTTTGATGTCAGTGAAGTGAACTTGTATCCCATTCTCACCGCCGTCCCATACCACTAACCTGTACGCCACAAACCAAAACATATTAACAACATACTGAACGTTACAATGATAACATACGACAACTTTCTTAACAAAGAACTTACCCATCTCCTTCTAAGCTGTACATTTTCTCCAATACCTTCTGGTCTTCATCTTTCAACATGCCCCACACAATGTGTCTCCGACTCATTCCAAAACCATTCCATGTTTTACGTCCCACATCAACATCCTCGATAGTGTATATCTCCCCTGGCTTCGTTGATTTACAAATCCTCACCTTGTCACTCAGTTTGACCCTCCTAAATACATTAGGGTACTCGAAATCACACAGCCTGTACTCGCGCCTTGGCTTTTCTTTCACACGTCTGACCATTAACGTAATCTTTGGTCCAGAACTTGGTTCGCTGGACTTGTCATGACAAACATCTTCTGTGCCTTCAACATCAACACCAAAACCATCACACGCATTTGGAAATGTCTGGACAATATGTGAATTCCTCTTACCATCAACGTCTGCAACAGACGAACACACATACCCATTGGCACAAGTAATACTCACATCTTCAACGAAGTCATTGATTTGTACAACTTGGTGCGTGGGACTGACTAAGCCTTCGGTCTGCCTTGCATGAGAAGATGATTGTTGCACAACTTCGCTACTTGTCTTCGTGGCCGCTCCATTACTGTCGCCCGACCGACTGTTACAAGTTGCTTGAAGATTTGATTCACTGTTCGCGACGGACTGCGTAACATTGTGCACCTCACGATCATCAAGACTATCTTCTAAATCGGTTATTCGCGTGTTTGCTTGTTCCACCGCTTCGTGAGGCGTGCAATCTCAGCATCCTTCATGGTCATAACACTGTCAAACCCTATCAGCATATTAGCAGCCTGCACCCCTAGTATCTTCTTCATTGATTCCACACGCTGTTCTAATTCACGCACTCGTGCGCACTTACTTTCAATGTCCCTCTCCAACAGACTTACTTTCATTTTAACATTTTCCAAGTCATCTTTCATTCCCGTCGGTTCTCGCCGAATGGCGTCACCATTCGCTGTGCTTGACAGTTCTAGAAGATCCGGAAACAATACCGGCCATACTTCTCCATATCCCAATTTTTTCCCCTCCACCTTTTCCATACTAGTCAGCGTGCCGTTGTTGTGTTTCTCATTTACATCTACTCCTTCTATCCTGACATAACCACCCTCTGTTGAATCAGTCTGCCAACAATTGAAGCTAGGATCCATATTTCCCCCATCCGTCACTGGATCCACATCCATCACATTTGGACCACCTTCAGTACGATCAATCAATACCGGCTCATGCTTGATAATATGACACTCTCTAATTGTCCCAACAAGTTTATCGCAGTGCACCTGAAAAAAAAAACCAAACATTACACACATTACAATACCTTCATTGTAATGCAAACAACGCGCTTCAATTTGTTTTCATGTCATACCTCAATACACCCTTCAGCCCACAAGTTTATCCCTTTCAGTTTCCTTGCGACGGTTCCAAGGTTCCATCAGCAAAATCTTGGCGTCAACTTAGGCCGTTCCAGAGTCACTATGGTTGAATGTTCACATATGAGAAACTGCAAACACAATTTCACACAAAACAATTAATTCCATCA
Organism: Camellia japonica; assembly: GCA_030407325.1. Classification (NCBI taxonomy): domain Eukaryota; kingdom Viridiplantae; phylum Streptophyta; class Magnoliopsida; order Ericales; family Theaceae; genus Camellia; species Camellia japonica. Next base: position 159,467,232 of record JAPPVO010000019.1, read on the forward strand.
GACAAGACATTATCAATTTCACATCTGGGAACAGTGCATGATGTTTGAAAGTTTCATTTCGTACGTGCCAACAGCACCACAACACACCCTGTTACCCTCTCTGGCTTGCCGTGCATCTCATTCAGAGAATTGATTAGTGTGTTACGGATAGTCGTAGCCCAGTCGTACTGCTGTACTGTCTCCAGTTTGTCAATCACACGAAAAAACGACCAGTCTATATGTTCACCGGTTGTTGCAAAAAATAATTTCGCACAGATGTAAAGACAGAGCAACTTTGCCATGTCTTGTTCATCACGCTCCGTGCGGCCACTGATTGCTTCCATTAGCAGATTCTTAATAACTTTGGACGACATGCGTCCAACGTTCGGGCACCTCATTTGCATGAAAGCTGAAGGCCCTTTCTGACCTTATGACAAATCCAACTTGTCTTTTCCACATTGTATCCCAAAAATCAAACGAATGTCATTGTTCTTCAAGGGTAGCTTTGCTCCACCAATGTGAAACTTTTCATCTTTTGGGTTGTAAGTTTGTATAATTCGGCACACCGTGGCGTCGCATTTTTTGAACGACTTTGGATTTAGTTTGTGAACACGGATAGCATCTACCATTGCCGCGAATGGTGTTTTCCAAATTTCTCGAATGTGACCATCCCCAAATTCCAACTCTAGCACGGTGTTAATCACACATGATATGTTTGACCGATACATTGCCTTAGATGTGTCAACATCTGCCTTCTTACCAACACTAACACTCACCTTCTGTTTCTTGTATGGCAGTCTCGATTGCCTCTTCGGGGCTTTTCTGGTTGATGTTTGACCGGCCTGCCGCGACCACGATGCACTAGCGCTCCGTTTCCCATTCCTTCCCCCACAGCTACCTGCATTGTGTGCCACATATACATTTCAGATTGTAATCCTAACCAACACCAACATACACAAAACAACATGCATAACCTTACCACATTCTTTTGAAAGAAACAACATCTACAATCCATTCTACCACTAGTCCAATAGTTACATGTGAAACAAAAGAATATCGCATCTCACTACCATCACACGACACAACAACACCATACGGAACACATCATAAATATAATCATTCCCACACACCAACCACAAACACCTCCTTGCTTTCTCCATGCCAAACATTACAAAATCATATTGGCCACCCAATTCATCGACGACGAATTACATTGCACATCATTGCATATCACATGACATCGTTATGTGCCCAACACCTTCCATGACTGTAAACCCCACTACTTTTACTTATAACTATGCACAAAACATCATGCAAAACATTACACTCCAACGTTATTGAACGACTACCATTGCGTAACGTAAAATTTAAAAAACATCGCAAACCTATAATTACACAAACTAGACACATCATAACAGCACTCAAAAGCATACCAAACACATACAATGAAGGACAACAACATTACATTACAAACACATACAGCAAAACCCACAACATTTCATTGCCACAACCAAACAAATGCAACCCCACAAAACCACTAACCTTACATATCAAAAACCAAACAACTACAACTTCATAAAACCACTAAACATTTCATCTTTAAATTCACCAAACCTAGTAACATTACATTTGAAAAACCAGACCAAGGTTTTGAAAACCGGACCGGACCGGTCGGTTCAACCGGTTGAACCGTCGACCGGGTGAGGTTCTGGTCCGTCAACCCTCCCAAACCGTTCAAAGTCAAAAACCGGTGTATTTAAAGAGAACCGTTTAAACCGCCAGTCGAACCGTCGAACCGTCCGACTCGTCCACGGGTCAATCAAACCGGAACGGTTTTGTTAAAAAAAAAAAAACCCAAATCTGTCTCGTTTCTCTTCAGCTGCAGTAGTAGATCTTCGGCAAAACCTTGCACAGCCGCATCTCTCTCTCTTCATCAATCATCATCACCATTAACGAATCACTCAACTCAACTCAAGCTCTCAAGTTGAAGAAGACACCCACTGCTTGCTTTCCCCCTATTGATTATCAATAAAGAAGAAGACACCCACCGCATCTCTCTTTCTTTCCCTGCTGCTGCTTGCTCATTGAATGAGGAAGATTTTGATCTCTCTCTCTTGAATGAAAGACCACTCTGAGAACCCATTTTAGAGAACCCCTGTTTTTGGCCCTTTGTTTTGAGGCTGAGCAATGGTTTTTCATCTTTATAAAAATTGAGAATGAGAGTAGAGAGATAATGTGAGTGAGGGGCTTTTTTTTATTGTTTTTTGAGTAATGGGTTTTCTATTTTTTTTAATTTTCTTTATTGTTAGCGTGTGAAGTACGGGATGCTTTTTATTTTATTTTATTTTTTAGAAAAACATAACTGAAAATATTTAAGAATTTAAAAAAAATTGAAAATTTATTATATATTATTAATTTATATTTTTAAAAAAAATTATTTATGACGTAATTATGACGTTACGGTTCGATTCGGTTCAACCCGACGGTTGAACCAGTGACCCGTCCGCCCAATCCCTTTTCCAGTTCGTTCACCGGTCTGGTTTTTAAAACATTGAACCAGACAACTTCATATGTATGAACAAAACCAGCCCAACAAATTCCTTTCTCCCCCCCTCCGGGGCCAGTCATGACATCACATCACAAACATCACCCTTAACTACACCAAAAACAAAATGAATGCAATTCCACAAATTATCCGACAACATTAACACACTAATACCCGCAATAATCACCCCTCCCAGTGACGACAACCAACAATAAAACTCAAATTTTACAATAATGGCGCACAAATTATCCTAAATCCTAATGTTCACAACATATTGCACACACCAACATACTCACACACATTAACCAATTCAATATATACGAAATCGACGCCTATCACAAACAAATCAACAACGTACCTGACGTCATTTTCAACTAACACGGTATGCGTCGGTGACCAGTGAGCAATGTTCAGATGGTGTACGCGAACAGCAGGAGAGAACAACAATGGCTTATCAGTTGTTCATATTTTCTAGGGTTTACAACGCTAATGGCTTTGTAATTTAGGATACCAATCTACAACGCGTCGTCGTCGATTGCGACAAATGACTCACACCTCCACCAACATTACGCCATTAACATCGGAAACTACAGTCATTTCCATCTACGACTCTTCCATTCAAAACACTTCGACCGGATAACACGAACACATTGCATTAAATATTTCGGTATAAGCGTAAATTCCACATTGTGAAAACCCACGTTTGCCCTGACCAAAAGTTCCCACATGCGAGGTAACGCGGATAATTTGGTCATTAACATTGGGTTAGGACCTAATGGTTCATAAGAAAAATAATAGGACCAAATAGGTCACAAGATACAAATTTGAGATTTATTGGTGCATTCCCCTAAATAAAAATAAAGGATTTATTTCACTTTATACTCTTAAAGTATAATCATATTATCTATTTAGTTTTTAAACTATCAATTGACTTTATTAAGTCCCTAAAGTATATAAATCAAATTTTATATAATTCTTAAACTATCGATTGAATCTATTAAGTTGTTAAAGTATTTGATTCAAATCTATTTAGTCCCTAAAAGGATTACAAAAATAAATTATATGTCTATAAGTATTATATATTAGTAAAATACTCTACATATTAAAATTTTATTATCAAAAAAAAAAAAAAACCTAAAACTTTTATTTATCTTTAAAAGGTGTTTTATTTCATTGCATGTTTAAGGTTGTTTGGCATCCCCTATATTATTATTATTATTATTATTATTATTATTATTATTATTATTATTATTATTATTATTATTATTATTATATCTTTCTTGGGTCATATCATCTCTTTACTTTTTTACATTTTTGTAAAAAGTCAAAAAATGCACGTATTTAGATCATCCCAAACAACTCCTAAATTAGTATTTGAGTTTGGTTTATCAATCTTATCAATAAAATTATATGAGTATTAGATATATTGAAAAAGTAGAATTAGATGATTTAAATAATAACACTTTGCTAAAAATAATAATAAAACAAAATAATACATTTATTAAGTTATAAAAACAACTTAGCAAAAAATTAAAAACAATCAATTCAGAATTATAAACGAAATTTGACATATAATACTAGATAAAGACAATGCATAGCCATTATAGAAGCTAAATAAGAAAATACTATAGATAATTACTCTTACCCTTGTAAAAGAAATTCACCATAAAAACTGACGCACACTTTTCAAAGACAAGATTAAATTTTAAATATTTTTTGAAATGAAATTTAACTAAATATGGTCTTTTACTAATTTATAATACTTATGGGTGCATATTTTATTTCTATAATATTTTCAAAGACTAAACAAGTTTGAATTAAATATTTTAAGAACTTAATAGATTCAATCGATAGTTTAGGGACTATATACTATAGGAATTGAGTAGTCTCAATTGATAGTTAAGGAACTAAATAGACAACGTAACTATAGTTTAAAGGTAAAAAGTTTGAAACCCCTAACTTTTGTAAACTCTATTAAGTTTCTAACTTTTGAGTTGTTATAATAAATGTAATGCCTCGGGGTCTTGACCCTACTGAACGTGCCCTTCGGACCTACTTTCTTTTCCTTTTGGTACCTTAATGGTCTATATTGCATTCATGTTTGGGAGTTCGAACTTGTTTAATCCACTTAATGTTAGACTGATTTATATATTTTGAGTTTCGGGCGTAGGGACGAAACTGAGGGGATTGGGATCACCTCGAGAAGTTCAGGCCAAGTTGGGTAGAACCTCATGTGTGGGGGCTTAGGCCGCGCGTGCAGATTGGGGGCCACACGTGTGGGGTTGAGCTGGGTTGAAGTTTTGGTTTTGCATTAATTGTACGTGCGGTGGAAAAATTCCTCACGTGCAAGAAGGGCTCCACACGTTCGGTGAAGGGCTCCGCACATGCAGCCAGACACGTGAAACTACCTCAATTTTCATGCTTTTTAGCCATTTATTGATCATTGGCCCCTTTTCCTCTCATTTTCTGAATATATCTCTCTATACAATCTTTCTCTCTTCTTCTCTCATCTCTCTCTACCCAAACCCTCAAAACTTTACATTTCCTTTTGATCCCATGAATCCATTGAGTTTTGGATACTAGTTCCTTATACCAAAATGACGAGCATATCGGGGGCCTCGTTTTGACCGGTGGAGATCGAATTTCGGCGAAGTTGATTTTTTGGCTTTTCTTCTCTGCTCTGTTTGAGGTAAAGATTTCTTTGATCTTTTTCAATACCACATGTGGTAGGTTTTATTGCATAAAAACCATGTTTGTTATGAATTTTTTTGAAAATCATGAAAGGGGATCTAAGATTTGATATTGAGATTGAGATTTTGTGAAATTGAATGTTGATTGGGTTAATTGGGGAGTAGTTTAACATGTTCATGTTGGGAAAGAGGTAAAACCCTAATTTTTGTAATAATGCCTAATAGGTAAAAAGGGTTGAAATTGTGAAATAATCATGTCATGAATTAAGGATTTTGATTAATGATTTGGTAATCAATTTGAGATTAAATTGGGGTCTCATGATTTTAGCATTTACTTTGTGTTGGGTTGATTATAGTTGAGTATAACGAATTGGTAGTTTGTTAATTGCTAAAAAGGCAGGGGTTAACCATGAGATTATAATCATTGGGTTACACTTGTTGAGTTGAAATTGAGTGGATTATGGTTTTGTTATCCATGGATTGGGTTTTTGGTTAAATGAAGCAAATGAGTTTTTTTTTTTTGAAAAATATAGTTGGTGAATTGTGAATTGGGAATTGTGGAAATTGATTTTGGAAAGAAGAGGTAATTTTTAACTCTCTTGCAAATTGAGAAAGAACTTTAGGTATAATTTGAAAACCTTTGAATATTATTGTTGCTGTTGGACTTAATGCCTCATAAGAATTGGATAATTGTATCACATGTATTTAATACATATTGTTTAGAGGTTTTGTCCTTGATCATCGGTGGAGGATGACATTGTGATATTGAAATGATTATGTGTATGTAATGCACTGAAGTTGATTATGCTTGTTGTACAAAGTGATGGTTGGAAAAATGTGCATGCGCTGAGAATATGAGGTACCAGTACCTTTCAGCTAGCGCTTGGAGAACTTGGCCGCGCTAAGAAAAAAAGGTACGAGTACTTTCCAACTAGCGCCTGGAGAACTTGGCAGAGGTACCATTACCTTCCAGCCGGTGTCTGGAAAATTGGCATTTTATTGAGAAAAGATATATCGTTGGCTTACCGTGCTTAAGGCAGGTAAAGTGGAGTTGTTTATTATTATTGTTTTACTGTGACTGTGATATGTCTTGTGTTATGATGATTGTGGCTCTGGGAGACCGAGTTGTCTTAAAAGTTAAGTAGGTGATGGTTGGGTGTGTGTTGTTTTCATCTCTTGAGTTAAATGGTTATGTGTACATGTGGGTGTATCAAATTGATTGTTGATGGTATTTTCCTTAACCTTGGGTTTAAGCCATGGAAATGGGATGAATGTATTTATGCATTGAGGTTGTAAGAAACAAGGAAAAGAAAATCGGATTTGTGGGAGCCGAATTTACTTGGATGAATACAGACGAATGGACCAGTCCGGTCCAGAACATAACCTCTATTCGGCATTGATCCTAGTCAATTGAAGAGCCAAATAAACTGGCCGGCATTCCAACCAGTAGAACAAAGGCCGAGTAGAAGTACATGTAAAGGATCAGGGATGGGCCAGGCCCTAAGGCCCAAAGATAATACTATAAATACAGGATCTTCAGTCAGAAAAAGGTATGTGAGAACTAGTAAACTTAACTTAAGATACAAGAGAGTATATACTGACTTATCCGTCAGAGTGCTAATTCCGGCACCCCCGACCGGAGTGTTTATTCCTTTTCAGGTGACTAGCTGAAGATCACGAGCGTCCCCCAGGATCTGAAGAGTATTTCCAAACCACATCTCCACAATTGGTGTCGTCTGTGGGAATACTCAAATACATCCATGGCGGGTGCAATGGAAGACCCTCCGATAGTCACTGACGAAACCACACAGAGAGACGACCTCACTCCAACAAACATGCTTGGACCTGAGACGATCGCCGCAAGGCGCGCCTTGAACATCACCTCACCCTCGACTTCAGCGCATGAGACAATGCAAGCGATCATGGAACAAGCAAAGCAAAACGAACAGAGGTTGGAGAATATGATTGCTGAGAACGAATGTCTCCGTTAGGATTTGGCCTTGGAAGTGGCAAAGTCCAAACAAGCTGTACGCCCAGATCCGGAACGACCTTTGAGGGCAGGTGGTTGACGGCCTTGAGCCTGACAACAAGACACTGATAGCGACTCCGAATCATTATCCCCGGAGCCCAAGAAGAAGGGACGACCCGAAACTACCAGTTCCTCTGAAGAAAGTCCACGTATAAGGCATAAGCGAAGAAGAAACAGTTTAGACGAAGAAGACCAGCACGATCCCTTTGTACGACGGATTGCAAGGGCAGTGCTACCCAAGAAATTCAAAGCACCGTCATTCACCTTATACGACGGTAAATCAGACCCCACCGATCACATCCACCATTACAAACAAGCCATGACGCTGTATGCAGACGACAAGGCTCTCATGTGCAGAATATTTTCGAGTAGTCTCGGACCACTAGCTGTCAGGTGGTATTATAAACTGGAGCCGGCTTCGATCAAGAGCTTCCACCAACTCCAAAAATCCTTCAGGGCAAGGTTTATCACTAATGAGGTCCAGACAAAGCAAGCCGACTCCCTCTGGGCAATGCAGATTCAACCGGGAGAAACCCTTCGTGCGTATTCGGCGCGGTATTGGGAGTGTTTTAATTTGGTAGATGATGCTTGCAATGACTCCATAGCCATTACCACCTTCAAGATGGGATTACATACCAACAGTGCCCTCCGCAGCTCTTTGACCAGACGGCCCCCCAAAACAGTCTGGTCGTTGATGAAGAGAGTTGAGGAATACTGTAAAGTGAAAGATGACGCCTTGCGGGTTAAAGCCGGGAACGTGACCAACAAGACAGCTCCTTCTGCAATAGTTGAGCCGTTAAACTCTCTACCATCTCAGAGCCCTGAACCGCGGCATCGGGCTAAACGAGACAAGAGACGGGATTCTCGCCGATCGAACAACCAATGCCCCCACCGAGCAAATGAACAACTGCAAGTCGATGGCAGGCGCACAAGGCATGCCGACAAGAAATACACAGAGTTGTCAGAGCCGATCAACGCGGTTATGTCCAAAATCCAACATCTTTCATTCTTCAAATGGCCGTCCAAAATGGTGGGATCTCCCGAAACCAGAAGACGGGATAGGCGGTGCGAGTATCACAAAGATCACGGCCATGATACTGAGAGTTGTTACGCATTGAAGGATCACTTGTAGGGCTGAGCAAGGAATCCGTGAAATTCGTAATCTGATCCAGTCCAGTCCAATCTGATAGGTTTGGATTGGTTTTTTGAATCCGTGGTTCGGTTCCGGATTGAAGAATTAAAAATCCGTAGTCCACGGATTGGTTCCGGATTGAACCCCACGGTTCCAGATTGGAACTGATCCGGACCGTATACAAATAGTCTATATTTTTATTGTACATCCTCCCCCATAGTATCTTCTCTTATTCTATATAAAACCTAAACTCAAACCTAAACCCGTATAATATCTTCTTTTATTACTTTTGTTTGTTAGTTTTTAGTTTTAGTTTATAATGCTCTAAATTCTTATGGTAAACCCAGTTTTCTTATGGTCGTTTAAATTCTAGAACAGTATATCGCTATTATAAAAAACATGTTGCTATTGTGGAACTAATATAGCGCTATGTGTATGTTTTTATGAAATTAAAGTGTTATATATATATATTTATTATTTAATTATGTGAATCCGTGGTCTTATACCGATCCAATCCGTGTTTAAATGGATTGGTTCCATGATTTAAACGGATTGGATCGGTTCCAATTTTTCAGGAACCGTAGATAACGGATCGGTCCTGGTTTTACCTCAATCCGGTCCAATCCGGACCATGCTCACCCCTAATCACTTGGAGGAATTGGTACAAGATGGTCGGCTACAACAGTACATCCGAAAAGGCAGCTCAACCAAAGCAATAGCCTTAAGACAGGATTCTCCTCCACTCGGCGTGGTTCACATGATATATAGCATGCCAATGTCATCCGCGGTGCACACGATTCAGTCGAATCCCGACCCTCAAAATCAACTCACTCCAGCTAAACGGCCCCATGAAGCTGCGTGTATTGCTTTTGATAATTTAGATTTGGCCGGAGTGACACTCCCCCACATCGATCCCTTGGTAATCGAGTTATGCGTAAACCGATTCACCGTTGAGCGCGTGCTCATTGATCCGGGGAGCACATGGGAAGTTATGTATTACAAGACATTCACCAAATTCGGCTTCTCCGAATCGAATCTCTCTCCGACACCTTATCCACTATTCGGCGTCAACGCCAATACAGAATACCCGTTAGGGAAAATCACACTACCCGTTCGAGCAGGCTCCCGAATAGTGGAAGTGGAATTCTTGGTCGTCAAGCTACCGTCGCTGTATAATCTCATTATGGGGCGAACTTGGTTGTACACCATGCAGGCCGTGCCAAGTATGTATCATCAGCCACTACGCTTCCCGACAGAATGCGGCATTGAGCAAATCCGTGGCTCCCAGAAATCAGCACAAGCATGTTATCTCCTCACTGGAAAGACGCCAAAAGAGTTGCAAGTGAATTCCATTGAGGCGCCGGATCGGGAGAGCCTCGACGATGTTGGGCGGCTCCTAAGTGAAAAGGCCACGGAAGCCCTAGATCGAGTTGAAATTGACGGAAGCCCAGACAAGTTCTTCATGGTCGGCGCCTCCCTGAATCAAGTCGATAGACAACAGCTAATTTCTTTCCTGATCAGCAACCTTGATGTCTTTGCGTGGACTCCATACGAGATGCCGGGTATAAATCTGTCCGTTTCATAGCACCGTTTGAATGTTGACCCTAAATGCAAGCCGATCATTCAGAAAAGCCGGCGGTCAGCCGCAGAGCACACTGTCGCTGTTGTCGAGGAGGTTGACAGGTTGCTTGACACTAGGGCAATCAGGGAAGTGACCTATCCTACATGGCTCTCTAATACAACAGTTGTAAAGAAGAAAAATGGGACTTGGCGAGTGTGCGTTGATTTCACGGACCTAAACAAAGCCTGCCCCAAGGATTGTTTTTCCCTACCCAGAATTGGCCAACTTGTAGATACGACGGCACGCCATCAACGTATGAGCTTCATCGATGCTTACAAAGGCTACCATCAAATCGCCATGCATCCGGAGGACCAAGACAAAACTGCATTCCTCACCCCAAGAGGAACCTACTGCTATAAGGTTATGCCTATTGGGCTGAAGAATGCAGGGGCAACTTACCAAAGACTGGTCACTGCCATGTTCAAGGAGCAACTCGGCCACACTATTGAAGTGTACATTGACGATATGGTGGTCAAGTCCAAGGAAGAGCAGAATCATATAGCCGATCTGGAAGAGACATTCGGCATTCTACATAAATATAGAATGAAGCTGAACGCTTCCAAATGTGCGTTCGGGATCGGCTCTGGCAAATTCTTAGGTTACATTGTCAACCACCGAGGAATCGAAGCCAACCCAAGGCAAATCACAGCAATCCTAGAACTCGGCTCCCCTCGATCAGTCAAGAAAGTTCAGAAGTTAATGGGGATGGCTGCCGCACTCAACAGGTTCATCAATCGTTCCACGGACCGTTGCCGGCAATTCTTTCATACACTACGGTAGGGCAAGGCTTTTGAATGGTCCGCCGAGTGCGAAGCTGCTTTCAACGGCCTCAAGACCTACCTCCGATCAGTTCCACTCTTGACAACACCTTCGGCCGGTGATCCGCTCGTTTTGTATCTGGTAGTTTCCAATCGGGCCGTCAACACCATACTGATAAAGGAAGAACTAGGGAAGCAGTGGCTAGTGTATTATGTGAGCAAGGCAATGGTTGACGCCGAAACACGCTACCTTCCGTTGGAAAAACTCATTCTGCCCTTGTTATGGCAGTAAGAAAACTGATGCATTACTTCTAGGGGCATAGCATCGGGGTGCTAACAGATTACCCCCTCCGATCAGTACTACGAAGTGCAGAAGCATCAGGACGCGTTTCAAAGTGAGCTCTTGAACTCGGCCAGTACGATATTCAGTTTCTACCTAGAACCTCAATCAAGGGACAGGTGCTTGCCGACTTTGTTGCCAAATTCACATGGGGTCTTACCGACTTCAAGTCTAATGACATTCGACCTAAGCCGAACTGGAGAATTTATGTTGGGGTCATTTGGTAGTTGTACTGTGATGGATCATCCAATCAACGGGGCAGTGGAGCCAGAGTAGTAATCATGGCACCCGATGGCGCAATAATTGAGTAGGCCATTAAGCTCGGCTTCGAAGCATAAAATAACGAAGCCGAATACGAAGCCCTTCTAACCGGTTTGCGTAATGCACATCTTCTGGGTGCTCGGCATTTGCTTGTATTTTGCGATTCAAAACTGGTGATCAATCAGCTAAAGGGGAGTACACGGCAAGAAATGACCGTATGGCGGCTTATATGAAAACGGCTAATTCCTTGCTGGCAAAATTTGACCATCATCAATTGAATCAGATAACACGTGATCAGAACACACATGCAGATGCCCTGGCTTGTCTAGCCTCCGCCATTAACTCAGAAATTAAACGGACCATCGAAGTAGGTTTCATCCCGGAGCCGAGCATTGGCCCTTCGGAGGAAGTCCAGGTCAATGTTATAGAATTTGGACCGAGTTGGATGAATCCCATTGCTACATTCCTGTTTTCCGACCAGCTCCCAGAGGACAAGAAAGAAGCGCATAAGCTATGAAAATGTAATGACCCCAAAATGCATGTCACAATTATCCGTAATTAATTATGCATTAATATGAATTAATTGGGAAATATCTGTTTGACTTAGAAAAATATCTGTTGAGGCTACAACTTCGGGACTGAAATTGACGACCATAATGGGTTCGGAAAACGAAATTGAACACGCCTATGTGATACTGGGAATTTTTAGAGCTATTTGGGAAACTTAATTGAGAACTGAATTTCATCTGATTCGCTAAGCCATGTTTGGCTCAAGTTTTTGGCACAATTGTTTATATAACTAAAGATAAGGATGTTGACCCTTGTTTGACTCAATACAAAGAAAAGAAAATATCTGGGAAAGAGAAAGAGAGGAAATTCGTGAGAAAGGGGAACCAAAGGAGGAAGAAGAGAAAAGAAAGGGAAAACAAGTTAATCTTCTCCAATTAATTAATCAAGGTAAGGATCTTCTTCTAATGTTTTGAAATAAGGTTGATACATGTATAATCTCATGGCAAGTAAATGGAATGAAAGGGAAATTATGTTTATTTTGAGCATACATGGCATAAATTTATGATTCATGTTTATATTTGGCATATTTGAGGGAGACCTCCATGGATTTTAAGAATGAAGCTTTTAGGTGCATGTTTATGGTTTTTCATCTTAATTCAAGGGTTGCTCTTTTATATGATGCATTTAGGTTTTGTTGAGAAGTTATGAAGTTTAATTCAAGTTGTTTTTCAAGTGTTTGGGCCTTGAGTTTCATGATTTTGAAGTTATTTTTGTAAAAGAAGAAGTCCCCTTTCAAAACAGAATTTTCGGACTGGTTTGGCCAAAATGCATTCTGCAGTTCCATCGCTTGTGCGGCCAAGGCCACCGCACGAGAGGACATGTACCGCACGTGCGGCCAGGGCCACTGCACATGCGGCCAAACAGTGTTTTTTTCCAATTTTGCTCTTTTGATGTTTTCTGACTCTTGGGACTTCATTTACTTGATTTTTACATGTCATTTGCATCATTTAGCATCTCATAAACATGAAATAAAATTGAGAAAGAATAGAATGGCATGAACTACTTGATTTAATGGCTATGTGTATTAAGGAATTGTGTTATAAATGTTGGTATTTGTAGGTCAAATCTCGAAGACCGCGCAACCGGTTTTGGAAACCCACTGTGAGTAACATTTCTGTAAAGTTATGTTAATATGAACTATGTTCCAAACGTGTTACGTTAAGTTATGATTTCTAAATGATATTGTTTTCTGTGAACGAATGTCTTATTTTGTGAATTTAATATGGCATCTACGGATAGTCCCAGGTCATGGGGGACGACACATTAGTGCGGGTCCATGACATACACGAGATCTCGTTAGCCACTTCATTGTGGCGATATGTGTTAATCGGTATCCGTAACCGATTCTCTAGTCGGAAGACGATATGTGTTATCCTGTGAGATGTACCATTATGTATGTTCTGATATGAGTGATTATGAATGATTATGGATGATTTGTTTTACATATATGTTATGTGGGATTCGTTCACTACCCCTTTACTTTAGTGTTATTCACTGGGCTTTAGCTCACTGTTTTTATATATGTATTATAGGTGAGCGTTCTGGGAGTCAAGCCTAGGCGGAGTCTTGAGCCGAGCCGTCGTTTTGGAAGCCTACCAGGAGTTTTGTGTGCCTCCGAGCTAGGGCTAGGCCTGGAAGGCCGTTAGCGAGTTTGTTTTTGTTGTACACTCGTGGCACGTGCCTATGTCTTGTATATGATATTTTGTTATATGCATGTAATGTAGGTGAGTAAATTAACATTTTTGGCATGTAAATATTTGTTCATATATATGCACAGCTCTTTGGACTTATGGTATTCTGTCTTTGCTTCCGCGAGCCCCGATTATTTATGTTTTGTACAGGAAGGCCTTTGGTAATCTTGGATTACTGGCCGGTTGCGATGCCAAACTTTTAGGGGCGGGTTTGGGTCGTGACAGAAACAAAGCTCTTCGATGCTACTTGGATCCGCAAGGAAAGCTTTACAAAAAATCCCTTTCTGGTCCATACTTGGAATGCGTGCATCTGGACAAAGTCAAAGAGCTTCTGACTGAAATACATGAAGGCAGTTGTGGCGCCCATTCTAGCGGGCGCTCTTTGGCTCATCCAGCCGTGACACAGGGGTATTACTGGCCGACAATGAGAGCCGATGCCGAATGTTACATGAAAAAGTGTGAACAGTGCCAGAAGTTCTCTCCTTTGACCCACCTGCCTGCTGAAGAGTTAAGCTCCATAACCAGTCCTTAGCCGTTCGCCCAATGGGGACTTGACATCGTCGGACCACTGCCTCGTGCCCTGGGTAACAAGCAATTTTTTATTGTCGCGACAGATTATTTTACAAAATGGGTAGAAGCGGAGGCACTAATGCACATCCGAGATACCGACGTGAAGCGTTTCATTTAGAGAAATATCATAACACGATTCGGCATTCCAAGAGCACTCATTTCAGACAACGGCACCCAGTTTGATTGTGGCGTCTACCGAGAGTTGTGCAGCAAGTATGGTATCCGGCCTTACTTTTCCACGCCGGCTTATCCACAAAGCAATGGTCAAGCTGAAGCCTCTAACAAATCCATCTTAGACGGCATCAAGAAAAGGCTGGAGAAAGCTAAAGGCAAATGGGTCAAAGAATTGCCGAGTGTGTTGTGGGCTCATCGAACTACGCCAAGGTGATCTACTGGGGAAACGCCATTTGCTTTATGCTTTGGAACCCAGGCAATCATACCTTTGGAGATCGGCCTCCCAACCTTGAAATCGAAAGTTTTTGATATGGGCCAAAACGACATGATGCTGGCCTTGGATTTGATTCTGATTGAAGAACGAAGAGACCGTGCCCTTGCATCCATGGCGCGATATCAGCAACAGCTTGCTAAGTCGTATAATCAACGTGTTCAGCCACGCCGCTACACACTAGGAGAGTTGGTTATGAAGAAAGTACTCCCAGCTGCTAGGAAACCGGCTGATGGAAAATTGGGTCCTAACTGGGACGGCCCCTATCAGGTCGATTCGATCGCGGGAGTAGGGGCATATCGGCTCAAAGACATGTCTGGAAGGAGTCTACCACGGCCTTGGAATTCAACGCACTTGCGTAAATTCTATCATTAAACCTGACCTGTGGGGAATGATACTTGTTTTGAATGGCTCACCATGTACACATTCCAGTTTTGTAATGCAAAGATTCTTGTTTACTCACTGTGAAATCCAGTTCAAAAGTGTTCCGATTAAAGCCTCCGGATTCGGAGCGCCCTTCGTGGATATCACGATTGGCCAAATAAAGTCTCCAGATTCGGAGCCCCATCGGCGCATGACGCCTTTGGGCCGATAAAGCCTCCGGATTCGGAGCGCCCTTCGTGGATATCACGATTGGCCAAATAAAGTCTCCAGATTCGGAGCCCCATCGGCGCATGACGCCTTTTGGCTGATAAAGCCTCCGAATTCGGAGCGCCCTTCGTGGATATCATGATTGGCCAAATAAAGTCTCTGGATTCGGAGCCCCATTGGCGCATGATGCCTTTGGGCCGATAAAGACTCTGAATTCGGAGCGCCATCAGCACATGATGCCTTTGGGCCGATAAAACCTCCGGATTCGGAGAGCCCTTCGTAGATATCACGATTGGCCAAATAAAGTTTCCAGATTCGGAGCCCCATCGGCGCATGATGCCTTTGGGCCGATAAAGCCTCCGGATTCGGAGAGCCTTTCGTGGATATCACGATTGGCCAAATAAAGTCTCTGGATTCGGAGCCCCATCGGCGCATGATGCCTTTGGGCCGATAAAGCCTACGGATTCGAAGCGCCTTTCATGGATATCACGATTGGCCAAATAGTCTTCGGATTCGGAGCCCCATCGGCGCATGACGCCTTTGGGCCGATAAATCTTCCGGATTTGGAGCGCCCTTCGTGGATATCACAATTGACCAAATAAAGTCTCCGGATTCGGAGCCCCATCGGCGCATGATGCCTTTGGGCCGATAAAGACTCCGAATTTGGAGCGCCATCGGCACATGATGCCTTTCGGCCAATAAAGCCTCCGAATTCGGGGAGCCCTTCGTGGATATCACCATTAGCCAGTCTCTAGATTCGGAGCCCCATCGGCGCATGACGCTTTTGGGCTGATAAAGACTCCGAATTCGGAGCGCCATCGGCGTATGATGCCTTTCGGCTGGTTAAGCCTCCGGATTTGGCTGGCCAAATAAAGTCTCCGGATTCGGAGCCCCATCGGTGCATGACACTCATGGGCTGAATAATATTCCGAATTCGGAGCGCCCTTCACGACGAAGGTTAAAACATACAAAACAAAACATTTACACATCAAAGTGGGATGCCCTGTTAAGTTGAGCCGGCAAAAACCATTTACACATCAAAGCATATAAACATTCAAAATGAAATGCTTAGTTAACTTGGGCCGGCCCAACCGCATGAACAAAACAAAACATGCCAACATTCGAAATGAGATGCCTAATTAAGCATGTAAAAATTCAAATGAAATACAAACATTTAAAATAAAACATTTTATTCAATTAGACAATAATTACATAATCTTGCACGCAATTTGCGTTTGAGCATTACAATGTCTATTTTTGTCCGGTGTCTCCCTCGTCGTCACTCTTCTCAATTTCGAAGGCGGAAAAGGGGAAGTGATCACGTTGGTATAGCGGCAATGCTGAATCAATGCCCACTGCTCAGAGAGCTTCCTCGGCTTGAAGTGCCTTGATCCAACCGTGCTTAAATCCACGATTTTCACATCATCAAACTTCCTCGGTGAGCTTTTTCCTGGTCTTCTGTATCCCTACTTTCCGGCCTTCATGGAAGCCTTTTTCATAGGCCTCCCCTTTGTGGACTCTATTGCAAACATGCTCGCCGTATCACGATCGGCAAGTGCAGTGCTGATAAGCTGTTGGGTCACCCTTTCTTCCACAATTAGGTTAGCCTGTCCAGCTGGTTGTGTCTGAGCGGCCTTGACCTTCCTTAGCTCACGCTCAGCCGATTCCGCGCGAGCTTCCAAGCTTCAAATGCGTTAATCCTTCTTCTCTATTTCTCGTCGCGCAGCACGAAGGCACATGCCGATTTCATAGGCGGTGTACAGCCCTTTCACCGCCCCATGAATGCCCTCTCGAAACACCTCGAAGTCAGGTCGACCAACTATCGACTACTGTACTTCCGGTGGAAAAATCTGTTGTGCAAATTCGACCGCCACGTTCAGGTCCTGGATGATGGAATCCACCTCTGTCATCGGTCTGTTCCCAATGAAAACAGAAAAGCTCAATGGGCGTGGTGGTCCGCTGGCCTCACTTCGCGAACGAGGGGAGCTTCCTCGCTGGCGCTTCTCCTTCCTTGGCGACTTGCTTCGTCGACGCGGAGAGTGGCGCCTCTCATGCTCTGCAGATGCCCTACCTCCCGTATGGGGAGGCTCTCCACCTCGATTCACTGATGAGTCCAGCTCCGCCAAAGTCCTGCCTTCTCCCTTACTATTAAAAAAAAGTCTGGTTGACATTCACACTTTTCTGGCCACGAAAGACGAGCAGAATCGAGTCGCTTTATGAAACCCAGATGGAATCTCTCAACCCCTTTTTAATCACTCAGGAGTGCACCCCACTCCCAAGGTGACATCATCAATGCGCGCACTCTAACAACCACCAATATTCAGCATTATTGATTCATTTTGATCTAGAAGTGCTATTCGACTTTCGGAGTTCATACATTGGTTGGGGCAAGGGCAGATTTATTAATCTAATCGGCTAAATACCTAAGCCTAATGCCGACCGATTTGTGCCGCAGCCACTCCATGAACTAATGATATTCGACTTTTGGAGTTCATACATTGGCTAGGGCAAGGGCAGATTTATTAATCTGATCGGCCCAATACCTAAGCCTAATGCCGACCGATTTGTGCCACAGCCACTCCATGAACTAATGATATTCGACTTTTGGAGTTCATACATTGGCTGGGGCAAGGGCAGATTTATTAATCTGATCGGCCGAATACCTAAGCTTAATGCCGACCGATTTGTGCCACAGCCACTCCATGAACTAATGATATTCCGCTTTTGGAGTTCATACATTGGCTGGGGCAAGGGCAGATTTATTAATCTGATCGGCCCAATACATAAGCCTAATGCCGACCGATTTGTGTCGCAGCCACTCCATGAACTAATGATATTCGACTTTTGGAGTTCATACATTGGCTGGGGCAAGGGTAGATTTATTAATCTGATCGGCCGAATACCTAAGCCCTACGAACTAATGATATTCGGCAAGATCACATTTATTAATCTGATCACATTCATTAACCCTTAGTTATCTAATCAGCAAGTGAACACGAACGTTTGTCTACCGCACAACAGACATCAATAGTTTTACCCAAAATACCAAAAACAAAACAGTAATCTTCATTGATAACCACCATTAAATACAGGAAATAATGCAAGGTAAGGGAAATATTCATTCATAAATTGAATACAGCATAGTCATCATTTTATACGTGAAGATTACCCCAAGCAAATAGTTGTCTACTAAGAAAACAAAACATGTTTACAAAAACATACATTAGAATTGAAAATACCTAACAAAACTAAAATGTCTCCCAAATCAAGCCTCGGGATCAGACTCAAGCGGCTCAACGTCCACTTGCTCGTATGGAATTGGCATGGCCAATGTAACGCCAGCGGCAGCAAGGGCTTTGAGCCAGCCGTGTTTGAATCCCCGATTCTCGAATTTGGGGACTTCTTCTACATAGTCTTCAAGGGCGGTGCTCTTCCTAGCCTCGAACGCTGCGGAAGCCTCAGAGTTGGCTTTTTCCTTAGCCTTCTTCAACTCTTCCAATTCGGCCTCCAGCTTGGCAAGCGCCTCCTTGGCTAACTTGAGCGATTCCTCACTTGCGTTTGCCCTCTCCTCAGCGTCGGATTTGAGCTGGTCAGCAGTCCGAGCCCTCTCATTTTTAGCTTCGGCTCGTGCACTTTCCATTGTAGCTCTCGCCGCCTCGAACTCGGCCCTGCTCCTCTCACCTTCGACTTCTGACTTCAAGCGGCCAATTCTTTTAATGGCATCATGCTAGCGGCGACCTAGTTCGGCTATCCTTCCAACCGTCTGCAAAACAAGTTGGGATCGTCATATACCAAGAAATATCGTATGCAAACCAAACCAAATAAGGAGTTAAGATCAAGTCTCATACCAGAAGGGCCAACTAGGCAGCTAATGCTACTGCTACCAAATCTGGCTTGGCACGAAAGGTTGCCTTGTCAGCCGGCAAGGAGACCGACGCAGCCAGGCTCAGGGCCACAGCTGGATGTTTCAAAGCCGACGCTTCAGAGGAGATCGGCATGTTTTTTATCTTTGGTTCAACAACAAAAGGAGCAACCACACACGACTCCTCTAAGCGTGGCCATTTATCAACGGGGCCCTCCTCGGAGCCGGCCTCGCTTTCAGCGGTACGTTTTTCTCCATGATCTTCTAAAATCGGCCGTTCTTCTGTAATCGGACACTTGGCATCCTTCTCCGTCTTGGCCGCATGAACTTAAGTCGTTTCTTCTACAATAATGGGTTCGGAAGATTCACTCGGGGCAGGTCCAGAACGGGTGGCCTCCGCTTTCCGTCGGGCGGCCATGCGTTCGGCATTTTTCTTTCGCGCCAACTGCGGGAGACTTTCCCCAGCCATACCCTCAGAATAAGCGCTGGGAAGGTCTCCCAAATTTGTAAAAATATCTTCGAAGGTGTCCCCTCGACATGATGTGGACGGAGGGTCAGACGAGTTCTGTCCGGCTTCTTCAAAGGCTGCGTTAATAGCTTCGTCAACTTCCGCTGCCAACTGGTCTGGGTCCTCGGCGATTGGTTCGGCTGCTTGTTCTTCTACGTGTTCAGAATCGGATGTTTCTAGACCAATCTGTCTCAAGTTTTTGAAGCTGGGAAAGATGAGGGCTGTAAGATGGTTGTCGCCTCTCGGGATCGGAATGTTGTCTGCCACCGAGAATGTCGTGTAAGTCGGCTCGTACCGTAGGAGAATGTGGGCCGCCCTCCTTTGTTTTTGAAGGTTTGGATGGCCGACGAACTGTAGCGCGGTTTTAATTTCTGCAAGCACAAGGTCGTCGTTTGAAACTAACACTCTCTTCAAGTCGTTGCCTACATAAACAAAACGATTAGATGTATATAGTGCTGAATACAGATATGGAAATAACAGAAACAAAAGTGATCTAATCGGCCACCTAGTTCGCCTTTTCTCCTTGGCACAAGGTCTAGGCGATCTTCACCTTTGCCGAATTCCCAATTGCCGTGGACAACGACCATTACGTCATCGACACGCTTGCCAAAGCTGGCAAGCATAGTCACTAAGTGATGATCAGTATCCTTGGCTCTAAGAAAGTAGCATCCTAGCCAGCCAGTAGATTTGGTAGGTATACCTAAATTAATCCTAAGACGCCGATTTAGCTCTACTATTCCCATTATGATGCGAAAGAAATTCACGTTGGGCTGTGAAGGGATTAGACCCCAGTATCAAAGAATGGCCCTCAAAAATGGGTGAAGGGGAAAGCGGACTCCGCCCTCAGCAATTGATAGGAGAGGAAAGACGATTGTGCTCTCATCATCCCTCTCCATATCAGTGGTGTTGTTTGCCAAAAGTGATAGATAGACGCCATCGGGGATGGAAAAATGGCGTCGAAAGCCAGAGATTCGATCCGCTGAAAGGAGCTCCTTCAGATGTTTTGCCATTTTGGCCAACCCAAGGATTATGGAAAACTAAAAGCAAACAAGGAAGCGGGATCAAAAATGAAGGAGAAGAAAACTTACAGGAGACGAAGGGAAAAACGAGAAACAAGGAGTTGCAGTGGCCGCGAAGTGAAGGAGTTGCACTAGAAGGCTTGCCAGATATCTTTGGGTATTCAGAACTTACATTCGAAGAGACAATTTCAAATCACATTAAATGGAGGCAGTGTACGAAGGGGTAGGAAATCCTTATAATGACCAAAAAGCGTGCACGCGTTCTGACATACATTGGGAAGAGGATTAACTGCCGAATTTTTGACTTCCCAGGCTAGAAGCCAAACACGCCGACTAACTGATGCTAGTGGGGTGTTTGGGAGGCAATTGTGGGAGCCAAATTTACTTGGATGAATAGAGATGAATGGACCAGTCCGGCCCAGAACATAACCTCTATTCGGCATTGATCCTAGTCAATTGAAGAGCCGAATAAATTGGCCGGCATTCCAACCAGTAGAACAAAGGCCGAGTAGAAGTACATGTAAAGGATCAGGGATGGGCCAGGCCCTAAGGCCCAAAGATAATACTATAAATACACGATCTTCAGTTAGAGAAAGGTATGTGAGAACTAATAAACTTAACTTAAGATACAAGTAATCAAGAGAGTATATACTAACTTATCCGTCGGAGTGCTAATTCCGGCACCCCCGACCGGAGTGTTTATTCCTTTTCAGGTGACTAGCTGAAGATCACGAGCGTCCCCCAGGATCTGAAGAGTATTTCCAAACCAGATCCCCACAGGATCTTGTGATTTGTTTCAAAGGCAATGCGACTATTTTGTCATACCTTGTTAAAGATGGAAAATACAGTCATTATGTAATATCTTGTTAAAGATGGGAAAATGAAAAGTAAATGTGAACTGGTTGTGTTGTTGAATAAATCGGATGATTTTGAGAAAAGTATCTATGTATGTATACTTTGGCTATAAACCGTCACAATATGTATATGATATGATGTCAAGCATTCATGATCATTGCCATCTGTATGCCATTATTGTTTAGGATCATGTTGGGATCCCTACTGGATTTTATGTTCATCCTATGATGCTAATTCTTTTCAGGTGATGTTAAGAAGTGCTTGAGATCAAGGATCACCCTTAGTTGTTGGCCACGGGGCTTTTTTATTTGTGGGCGGAATGCCGTTATTGTAAAAGGGTTAAACCATTATTTTTACTTTTAAAGATGTAAGCCTACGAGCAATTTATTTAGTTATGTTTTTGTTGCATTCATTTTGTATTCGGATGAGAGAATCTTTATTTATTCTTTTTCGTTGATGTAAAGAGTTTTCGTATGTTATCTCTGGAATTGAATTAATTTAATGATTTTGGTAATGGCTTCCGAGTTATAAAAAGTGGGGCGTTACAATAAAGACCTAAGTTTCTCGTTTCTTCGCAAATTAATCCTAGAACCAAAGACGCATCGTGAATGAATCCATACGAACCCTAATCGACCCTGATAGGTTAGTAATCATTTCTACACCCTAATAGTAATGAAGCCTCTAACCTTTGTAATTTTGTTTAGACCCTTACTTTTGAATTATTCCAATAAAGATCCTCGATTCCTTATTGTTTTCAATTTTAGCTATAGAGTCGAAACTGTGCGCCAACCGAAAATTCGCAAACCCTGATTGAACTTAGGAACTCAAGGATCATTTCCAAAATCCCTAATGATAATTAAATTAATTCCCTAATTATATTTTTCGTTCAAAACCCTAGATTTCTGGTTTTCATTACGATTCGCCGTTTAATCCGAAACGAAGAAACTTTATCCGACTTGAATTTCAAATCCTAATTTAATTAAATAATACACTTTAATAAATGTTCCAATTTATAAATGAAGGCTTTAGCCCTCATATTTTACTTGAATCACAATTTGACCCCAAGTTAGTGCCATTATATATATTTGCACCTTTTATTCATCAAATCTTTTTGTACACAATATCTATGGAATTTATACACAAAATAAATAGGAAAATCCCCCAAATCAGGAGCACATGGCTAGCCATCATACCTCTCATAGGCTATAATCATTGTACTTTAGAGACAAATCTCTTGAATCATGGAAATAATTATGACTTTTGGTACCAATTCTATATATGCATGTATATATGCATTGTACTTGTAACTAGAGTAAATTAATTAAGACCTACGCCTAACTAGATCATGATTAAGTACATAATTAAGGTCCTAATCATCCACTATTCCATTTCATTCAAATAAATCAAAGAACTATTCAATTGAATTGGAAGCAAGGGTATTTTAGACAATTCACACCATTTTTCTTATAAAAACATCATCACTCTCCACATTTTGAAACACAAACACACACTCAAAGCACACGGCTGGGAGAGAGGAAAGAAAGGGAGAAAGAGGTTGGTGGTGGAGGAGAGGAAAGGAAAATTATGTAAATCATCTCACCTAGACGCCAAGTAAGCCACAACACAACTCTCTCTTCTGTTTTTCTCTTTCAAATACATATTCTTAGAGGTTCTAAACATTAATTTCAGATGTGTTTCAATGGCGTTCTTGTGTTAAAAATGAAAAGAGTTGAGCCTTGTTCTTCCCTTACTTGTGTTTTTTTTTTTTAAACGGTGCAAAACTATCTTTTTCTACACCCATCTCTCATAATTTCCAAATGCACACCTTCAATCCAAATTTCTGAGTTTAATATATGTTATGTAACATGTTTTTATCACAATAGAAGTGCAAAATTATTCATGGTTACCTTATTTTCTTGCATTTTCTCTTATTTCAAGCTTTGTGCTCAAAGAACCGATATATATAGCCTACTTCCAAATATTCTAGAAATTTTCAAAACAAAACTCATTAACCTCATTTTTATGTCAAAACCTTCCTTTAAGTGTTAGCTTTCATGGAATTTTTATTTTTATTTATTTTATTTTTTTTATATTAAAAAATAGTGAGTAGTTTGAGAGAAAACCTGATTTTCGTAACAATTGACTGTAACATGCCCTGGGGGTACTCACGTGCGTTAACAATTCGGACCCTTGGTCTCTTGAATCTAGTCTCATGAGTGCAATGTGAAACGTAGATGAGAGTCCGCATTTGGCAACTTTTAGAAAATTCATTTTATTACAAAAAAATAATTTGCCCGAAATAGACTGCGTCATCAGATCTCAGAGTCACCACATAATATTTATTTTGGGAGAATTAGGAAACCCGTGACTCATGCTAAGGCCACTGTTCGTCATAACAAAGGGTGTCTGGCTCGGAACCTTAGGTATGAAGGGGAAGGTCATTAATTGAGCACCTCCGCTTACCCGATTAAAAGATCGGCCTTTAATAATCACGATATGATTTTTATTAGTTTTATATGTTCATATTTCGATTATTTATTAAATCCTAAAATTTACTATGTAAGGCAAAGCAAATATAGACTGTGTCATGCAATTTGGAGCAATTTGATTTTATTGTTTTGAAAGTGTTTTTAGTAGTGAAATTATGAAAATCAATTTTATTCCAAATTAAATAACACAATCTTCACCGACTGGCATGGATAGAGTTATATCAAATAGGCACATAGTCACATGGTAGGATGCTAGACATAGTAGAAAATCACACACAGACAGGATGCTAAAACATAAAAGCTTACATATTTACTGACGTCCCGCAAAAAGGTACAAAACAAAGTTAGTAAAATATGTATGATTCTATATACAAGATCCTAATGCAATTCACTCATGAGATGTAACTACAGATCCAACTTCTAATTTATGACATGTGAATTATCTCAAAACATGAAGTAGCACAAATTCACATAATAATCAATTAAACTCATAAATGCAAATTTAAGCCGGATCTTATGGCATAAAGCATGGATGCAAAGCATAAATATGATGACAAGAATAACATACCACATATGTACAGATTATGGAAAATAAAGAATGGGATAGAAAGAAACGGGGCGGGAACTTATTACAACTTTGGAATATTACATATCCGAATAGAGGGGAAATATGATAATATATTACAACAATTTAATCCTTACAAACACTCTCTAATTAAGTAAATATAGAAAAACATAAGTTTTAGGAGGTCTAAGAGATCATCGAAACTGTTCTGTGCGACACTGGGACGCTGTTGGGTTCTGTCTAGGAGAAGGAGGCCGATTGACTAAAAGAGGAGCTGGCCAACCAAAAGATTGGTCGACCGGCCAATTAGGCTAGGCCAAGTGCTTTATTTTGTTTAAACACCAGAAAAACAAACGGGAAATATGGATGTGGCTCAACTAACCACTTCCAATTAGCTTACAACAGGTTTATAACAGGAAATCAAAGCAAGAAAAACAATAGAAGAAAGAAAATGCAAGAAAATAAAAAGTGTGCACAATTTACCTTCCAAGGAAAGGATTTGATTTCCGAACTTCCTTTTGATCACCCTCAAGGTTATGGAAGTGTGTTCTCAATTCTCAATTTGAAAGTTCGAAAATTCTAGTTGGAATGGTGTTTTTGGGTGTTTAACAGTGTGTGGGGGGAAAAAATTATACAACTCTGTTTTTCTCTTAAATTGATAACACCCACTCTCTTTTTGATCAAGGCTCAGGAATATAGCTTTTACAGAATTCTTAGGCTTGGTTTGATATATGGAAAGATGGTATATGTAGCTTGCTTTTCGTGCTCCTCGGAGGGGTTTAGTCTCTGCGGATACGATAGCCTTACAGTTCGGACTCCCGTGGTTTTGAATCAAGTTTCACAAGTGCAATGTGAAACAGAAAAACACAAATGAGAGTCCAAATCTGACATATCTTTAGAAAATCCATTTATCATCGGAGAAGATAGAAATGGATTGCATTGCTAGATTTTAGAGTCACCATCTAAATATTTTAGGAAATTTAGGGGTATGTTTGGTTTGTGTTTGAGAGATGTGTTTTAGAGATAAAAAGTACGAAAACATGTTTGGTTTGGTTTTTTGGGAAATTTGTTTTGGAAAATTGTTTTGAGAGAGAGTTTTGGAAAAAGTGATTGATTTGATGTGTGTGTGAGAGAGATTGTTTGGAAAACTTGTTTGGTTTGTGTGTTTTGGGAAATTTTTTTGGGAAAATTTGTTTGGTAGAGAAAATTTCTGAAATTTGTTTGTAGAGAAAATTTCTGAAATTTTTTTCAGAAACACAAACCAAACCTACCCTAGGAAACCCGTGACTTATGCCAAAGGCCACTTGTCCATCAGAATCAAAGTGTCTCGGCTTGGGAATTTATGTATGAGAGGGGAAGGTCATGAATTGAGCACCTCACTCACCCGATCAAAGATCAGCCTCTACTAATCACGATGTAATTTTTCTGTACATTATATGCTCTTGTTTTGATTATTAATGCTAACTTACTTGTGAGACACACAAGTATAGACTATTTCACCCACTTTTGAATACTTTGATTTCGTATTAGTTTGAAAAGAGTTTTGAATATGCTACTTGAAAAAGCAAGCTCATATGTACATTTAATCAAAAATCATCCCAATTTAAGCGAAATAGCCTCATTCCATAGGCATGAATTGAGGTATATCAAATAAGCACTTAGCCTTATGGTAAATATGCTTGATATGGAAACACAAACATATATACAACATGCCAAAGAAAAAAATGCTCACCTAGAACTCAACCGAGGCAAGCCAATAGAGAAGAAAATAATTAGAAAAAATGCATGCTCTAATATACAAGTGACTAATGCAATACATGCAAAATGCAACTACGAGGTTCGATTTATTTACATGTCATGTGAATCAACTCAAAGCATGCAATAACGCGCACGTATTCAAGTAAGTAGGAAATGACAACAATGTTAGAGTGATGAACCGAACCCAATGCATGCAAAAATGAATATTAAGCATGGCAATGATATGAAACCAAAAATATGATACTATATGCAACCATCGTAAGCAAGTAAATAAAAGAGAGAAAGAATGGGGAGTTGGAAGATATACAAAATATTACAAGCGTCCTTTATACAAGAGGGGTCCGAATGAATGCCCTAATTAACTAAATATTACAACACCGGAATGAATTAACTAAACTAACTAATTATTACAAATTCGAATGGAGCCGACTAATTAATTACAACACATTAATATTAAAGAACTAATTTAATCGAACGGGAGACGAGGAGCCACATGCGCGTAACCGAGAACATACTCTCGGAAACCTCTCTATTTGTTGCCAGAATCTATTCTGTTTGCAGTCCGAAAATTATTCTATTTTGGCCTTAGATTCTGCTCTGTTCTGCCACAAAAATGCCACTGACTATACAAAAAAAGGTGGCCGGCCGGCCGACCATGGAAAGTGGTCGGTCGGACATAATGGTGGCCGACCAGCCTCTATGTTTGGGGATTACCCTGCTGCAACAGAATTGAAACAGAGAAAAAAAAAAACAGAGTGTTTCGAGGAGTTGTTTATCCTCTTTACCCTTCCTTATCATGAAGATGATCAAGGGAAAAGTAGAATCGGTTCACAAATCATCAATTGTCGCAAGTTTGTTGTGTGATAATCTTAGAACCGATAGGACAAAAGCTTAATAAAAGGAAATGAAAGACCAACAACACCTCCTCCCTACCATGGAGTTACCTCAAGGAAATGGGTGGACATTGCTTCTTGAATCATTTAACATCACTAAAGAATATGTAATGAGTCAAGATGCAATAGGTTTAATGTAACGTCCAATTGAACCCAACTCAATTTTATTACCATTTTTTTTACCTCTTTTACTCCAATTTTATTAGCCTCTTTTACATTACCTTTCCGATTCTTATATTTTCTTCCTTTTTGTCCAAAAGTGATAATTACGTCCACTAAGTCCAAAACGTAATGAAGAGTATCAAGCATTGACTTAACCCGAGACATGAGCTTTTCAAACCCTTTTCTACGGGGCATATTATAAAGGAGGAATCAAACTCATTTACGAGCAATAATGAATTTGGAGTCAAACCCGAAAAGGGCGATAATGACTCTAAATTCAAACCTGATAACAAGTTATAATGAAACCTTCCTTTATGATTTCCAGGTGTCTAAACTAGAAAGTTAGGCCCTTAAAAGTAAATGCACTGGCGATAAAAAGAAGTGTCAAACAAGAGATTGTGCTTAGCATGAGAGAGATGTGATACCTTGGCAATGCACCTCTGATGAGATTAAACCATTAAGAATGGAAAGTCTCTTTCTTATGCTTGAACAACAATCTTTTGTTAAACATAACTCTTTAATCAAAATAAACAAAGAATGGAGGGAGGTTGCAGAGATGATTATGCAAAGGTGATTACAATAGTATGAACATGTATGAAAGCTATAGAAAAAAGTGCAAGAAAAGGCTATCAACTCAAATGGATTGAAAGCTTTTTCCATATGGACTTAGAACAACACATCTACAATATTCAAAGCATTATTTAACATACAAAACAACACAAAACAGTGCTGAAAATCAGGTTTTTGAGGCAGCAAAAAGTGAGGAAAAATAGGCTAAAGCCAAGAGGTTTCAAACATCCAGCAAGCCTAAGGAAGGGTGGCTAACCCCTCCATTTTTGTGTGACTTAAAATCACATTTTAAAGCTAAAATAAAATCTGAAAAATAGTATGAAAAAGCAAGGGAAAGAGATGGGCAAGATGGAATAAAAGCTCAAAGTATACCTCTTTCAAAGAGAGGATGCTCTTTAGTTTACAAACCACAAGATGAACTCTCTCAAGAGTTGAAGTTTTGCGTTCAAGAATCCTAGCAACAGGCCTCAAGTTTTGACTTAGGAAGTGTATGTATAGTGTGTGTATTGCAAGAAAGAGAGGTAGTGTGTTGGGCAAGTTTTGGCACTTGGAGAATTTTTATAACCCCAAACCATGAGGGATGGTCATGTATTTATAGAAAAACAATATCGCACGTCGAAAATATCTGTAATGAGTCAGCTGGTGCAAGGCATGTACATGGGGACAGTTGGCAGCCAAAAATATCTATTTGTCATTGAACATGGCCGGCTGGCCATGAAAGCGGACGGCCGGACAACCAAAAATGGCTTGCCAACTACTTGTTGGCTAGCAGGTCTCTGAGTGGTCAGGCTAGAAAAAAATTGGGTTTTTGGTTCAAAAAGAGGGTTCAAGGTTTAGGTTCTTAAGCTTGAAACCGAAGCCTTTTGCTAAAGAAAATGAATGATTTATATAGTGTAACAATTCATCATCGAGAGTTCAAAGTGAGGTGCCCAAGTCTTAAGGGTGGTCAAAATGGGGTGTCTACAATTTCCACTCTTTGACAAAGCTCGAGGTCATGAAATGATGTGAGTGAATGTTAAAGCCCAAAGACGACCCATTTGACAAGGCCGTAAGACTTGGGCAAGCAATCAAAATGTAAAATGCAATTGGTTGAACTGAAACATTGCTTACGTGTCTATTTGCAAAGAATTAAACCAGCGTAGTTCAGGGGCAAGATGCGAATGATATGCACAAAGAAATACTTGGAAGCTTGCTTACATGCTTCGCGAAGCCGGTTATTTAAATCCATGATCACGGAAGACAATGCAATGAGAAATAACAAGATGACAATGCAATGAGCAATAATAAGATGACAACATATGAATGAAAACAAATTTAACCGTGCCTCACGCGGAAAGAGTAAGCAAATAAGAATTCCAAACATGTTTCATGTGAAAAGAGGAAAAACGGTGAAACCAACAAGCATATCTAACCATATTTCATACAGAGAGAGGGAAGGTTGTAACTAGGGAAAGCAACATCCTAACCCATTTCATGCGAAAGGGTAAAAGCTCCATGCCAAACTACACTTTGAGCAGAAAGGGTGGAGGGTGCATGCTAAGCTACGCTTCGCATAGAAAGGGGAAAAGCTCTATGCCTATGCTTCGCGTAGAAAGGGTGGAGGGTGCACGCCAAACTACGCTTCACGCAGAAAGGGGAAAAGCTCCATGCCAAACTATGCTTCGCGCAGAAAGGGCGGAGAGTGCAAGCCAAATCACACTCACATGATAAGGGGAGGGGCTACAAGCCAAACTACGCTTCGGGTAGAAAAGGGGAAAAGATCCGTGCCAAACTATGCTTCGCGTAGAACGGGTGGAGGGTGCAAGCCAAATCACACTCACGTGATAAGGGGAGGGGTGAAAGCCAAACTATGCTTTGCACAGAAAGGGAAAAAGCTCCATGCCAAACTACGCTTCACGGAGAAAAGGTGGAGGGTGCAAGCTAAATCACACTCACGTGATAAGGGTGGGGAGTACAAGCCAAACTATGCTTCTCGTAGAAACAAGAAAAGCTCCATGCCAAACTACGCTTCGCACAGAAAGGGTGGAGGGTGCAAGCTAAATCACACTCACGTGATAAGTAGAGAGTGTACAAGCCAAACTACACTTCGCGCATAAAGGAAAAAAGTTCCATGCCAAACTACACTTTGCGTAGAAAGGATGGAGGGTGCAAGTCAAATCACACTTACGTGATAAGGGGAGGGGTGGATGCCAAATCACACTCACATGATAAGGAGAGGGGTACAAGCCAAATCACACTCATGTGATAAGGGGAGGGGTGCAAGCCAAATCACACTTACGTGATAAGGGGAGGGGTACAAGCCAAATCACACTCACGTGATAAGGGTGAACATAATAAAATGAAAAGCACAATGCACATTCATACAACATAATTGCAATATAATTGTTGTAATTGATGCGAAACACAATATGATGCATGTTCCATGCAACATGATAGGCAACATAATTAAAGATAAACAAAAAGCAGTGATTTTGAAACCATCTCAAAAAGATCTCTGTCTTATAATTCGAAAATCCTCAAATGCTCAAAAAGGGATACAACTTGCTCAGGTTTGAATTCAGGGCACTTTCACACTTCGGAAAAATGACAAGACTCGAAATGATGCAACTAGAACATAATCTTGGGACTTTCTGAAGTTAAAATAACCTCAAACACTCCAATCTTCCTTCTTAAGATGAATACAGGACAACCTATACATAGATCCGGCAAGACTATAGCGAAAATACCTTGGGGGCCACTTGGGGGGTCGGCCGGCCAAAACAATGGGCTGGTTATACACTTGTTTGGCCGGTCGGCCAACCACCCGACCCGAGTTCGGGGGCATTTTGGGGTTTTCGGCCCATAGCTTATTTCAAACACAACAAAGGCTCATTCAAACTCATACACACCATCCGAAAACACTCTTCCTCTCTCTATCTCTCTCTCTCTCTCTCTCTCTAGATTTTCACTTTACCCAACGACTTACGCAAACTTTAATCGTAAAATCCTCTCGGCCCTTTACACTTTGAACCGATCAGATTTTGTTTTGGTTGAGGTTTTGGGCTTTTCATTGTTTTTGGCTCATTCTTACGGGTTTTTCTTGTCCTTTGGTACTTTCTCTCGAGTTTTGACTCTTTTTTTTATCGTTTCTCTCTCCTAGGGTTTGACTTTGGGGTTTTCACCTACTTCTCTCATTTTTCCTTATTTTCTCTCACTACCCACTATTTTTTCATAGTGGATGATATTCCACATAAAGGTGCTCCTCCCGAGGTACCCGTACTTTCACTTGTTGCTGGTGTTGAGGAGTCGATGATAGATGAGGCTAATTGAGTGGCAGAGGACATCGCCACTGACATTGTGGGGGAGGAGATCTATCCTTCTAAGCCTGAGCCTGAAGTACTACCGTTGGGGTTGAGGCCTTTCGAGCCTTCCACCTACCATCGACGCACGCATGCGATGGCCCTTGGAGGTATGCTGCGTTTTGAGGACTTCGTGGGGGGCATGCCTGAGGACTTTCTTTTAAGGGAGTGTGCCTCTCATCTCTCCCACAATGCCGCTGAGGTAAGAAACTTTACTCCTTTTATGCATTTTGCTTGCTTTGATATTTCATTACAGTCTTTCATTTGCCATGTACTTAACAAATTACTCTTTCAACACTAGGTGTTGCTCTCGCTTGGAGAGGCTATGGAGTAGTGACAGCTAGAGATTGGTATTAGGAGCTTCATACTTGAGTTAGACAGCTAGTGGATAAGGCAAGCTTCGGCCTATTCTGCTCAAGGCTTGCAAGACTACAAGCTAGTCGAGCCTTATTCGGTGCTTTGGTGGAGAGGTGGTGGGACACCACTAACTCCTTCCACTTCTCCTCCACTGGGGAGATAACAACAACCCCGTATGACTTCTCCATGATCACGGGGCTGAGAGTAGGAGGTGATCCGATCCCCTTCGACATTGACATGGACCAATGTGAGGTAGCTTGGATACATCTGCTCGAACCACGTCCTCCCCTAGACAGGCCAGCCGTGGTGCACTATAGCTGGTTCTACGACCACTTCCACGGGAGCCAGCTAGAGACTGAGGAGGAGCTCGAGCAGTACATTTTTAATCTACCTCCTCGATACCACCTTGTTTACGAACAGGTGGAATACCGTAGGTCTGTACCTACTGAGTGCCTTGGTGGTCATGCCATGAGTACGATTCTATGATTGGGGTGGTGTTGGCCTCGCCACCCTGTACGGATATATGAGCTTCGGTTCCGGTAAGAAGGGGAACAAGGTTAGAGGCTACTGGAGAGCCTAGGAGGTACTACTGCACTTTATGTCTCCATTTCTGTTATACATCATGCTTTCTGCTTTACACATTCTGTCTTTATTTCTGTTGTACATTGTGCTTTTTGTTTTGCACTTTCTGTCTTTATTTCTGTTGTACATTATGCTTTCTGCTTTGTACTTTCTGTTCATTTCTGTTTCTACCTGTTGACTCACAAACTAATCTTTTCTTGCAGCTCTGGGTCTATGCATATTTCCCCACCCTTGCCGCCATTTTGAAAAAGGAGGTAGAGGCTGTTGTGCCCTACTCTAAGCGGTACGGTGGTAGGTGCCATCCTTGGCACTGTGGTGTTACCGTCTTCGCCTATTCTCATTATTTAATCGATATGGTGACAGCGTGAGAGGTACTCGAAAACTCATACTCATTTCTGCTCCATTTCCATTTTTCATGCTTCGGCCTATATTCTAACAACTAACAACAACTGATAACTATGATTTCTTTATTTGTAGGTGACCAGGCAGTCGTGGGTGATGATGCTAGCGGGGACAAAGGATAAGTATGCCGGGTCTTGGGACACCTCCATGCTACGGATCTTGTTGGAGGGTCCTTTCTACAGGACATGGTATCTGGGGGAGAGATTTGTATGCCAGACCCTGGGTCTACCTGCCCCTGTTGTTCTCGCTCCTCCACCCGCATCGATGAGGACAACCAATGGTCTACCTGTCGAGGCCATTGTTCAGTTTATGGTGGAAAAGGATGTTGTTCTTTTCCACGGGGTAGGGGATTATGTTGAGTTCGTTCAGACCCACCTCATGTCACCCCTGACCAGAGCTTATGTAGGAGGTGCTGCAGATGCACCCGCTGCCAGAGGAGCTGCTGCTGCCCCTGCTGTATATGTTGCGGGTCTGCCAGTGATCCCGACTGCGATCACACATTGGCAGCCGAGTGGGACAACCTACCAGATTTTGATCAAGCACCCGAAGAAGGAGCACGAGTACGTCAGGGACCCTGATGTACAGTTTGTATTTCATATTTCCTTTTTTGTATACTGATGTTCAAACTCATTTGCAGGTGCCAGTGGGTTACGTAGACGACCTCCTTCAGTTGGTTGGCTCTTTGATCCACATGGTGCGGAGAAAGGAGGCATTACTTACTCTCCATGGTTATCAGGTATTCCGCTTTTCTCATGTATCTGACTGTTCTGATTCTCTTTTTTCCATACCCATATTGATTCTGCATTATACTGTTCTGATTTACCATACTCATACTGATCTTGCCCTGATACTATTCTGATAGTCTGTTTCTTGCTTTTAGCCTTCGTCTGCACCTGCAGCACCAGTGACACCTCTTTTGGCTGCGGGGAGGAGATGTAGATAGGCTTCTGTACGCGGTAGGGGTGAGAGTAGAGGTTGGGACAGAGGTAGGGGTGCCCAGAGTCAGAGCAAAGAGTCCCAGGAGCAAGAGACTTCCTCATTCTCGGAGCAGATTTTGAGCAGAGATGATGCCGAGACCAGTAGGATGTGAGGCCCTTGAAAATTTTATTTTCTTAAAAGTCCTTTGCTTTTAAATTATTTCTTTGAAGTCCCTCTGTTTCTTAATTAATTGCCATTCTAACCCTAGGACCAAAATGCATGCACCAACTAAAACCACGCAAACCCTAATCAATTTCAGTAACTCAGGAATCAACTCTAATACCCTAATACTGATTAATAGACTCCCTAAATGTGGAATTATCACTCGAAAATCCTAGACTTTTCGATTTTCATTTTGTTCATTGGTAGATAGCCTTTTTATTTGAAACAAGAATCCAGACCGAATCAGACTCTCTAACCCTAATTGAATTTAATTCTACACTAAAATAAATATTCCAAGTCATAATTAAACCCAAAACCCTCATGTTTTTATTAAATAACACAAAGACCCCAAACAAGTACCATTATATACTTGTATATATACACTTGTACCCTAAAATCTTTTACTAAACATTATTTTACAAATTCCAACAATTGTACAAATATATATATATATATATATATATATATATATAAGTCCCTAAAATCTCTAGCTATGGCCGGCCAATACCTATGTAGATGAAATGAGTATACTTTTGGAGGTAGGCTTGCATAATTCAAGGAAAAATCTTTGACTTGGTACAAACTTATATATATATATATATGTATATGCAACTAGTTTTGTTTGATTAGGAGGAAAACCCTAACTAGATCATGTTTAGGAACCTAATTAAGGCCTCTAATCCTCCACTATTCCATTGAATTCAAACTAAATCCAAACTATCAAATCCAATTCCAACCAATGGGAATTTATGACTGTAGTTTGCTTGTCATGCTCCTTTCAGATACGATTAGCCCTACAGTTCAGACTCCTGTGGTTCTGAATCTGATTTCACAAGTGCAATGTGAAATAGATAAACACAAATGAGTCCAATTTTGACAAATCTTTTGGAAAATCAATTTTGAATCAAAATTGCCAAAAATGGACTGCTTTGCCAGATTAAAGAGTCGGCACCTAAAAATTTTTGAAAAATTTAGGAAACCCAAGACTCATGCCAAAGGCCACTTATCCGTCATCACCAAAGTGTTTCGGCTCGGGAACTTAGGTACGAGAGGGGAAGGTCATGAATTGAGCACCCCACTCGCCCGATCAAAGATTGGCCTCTACTAATCATGATGTGATTCTTGTTTACACTATATGCTCTTGTTCCAATTATTTAGGCTAATTTACTATGTGAAGTACAAAAGTATAGACTAATTTGCAAAAGTTGGAACATTTGATTTCATGTATGTTTGAAAAAGAGTTTTGAATACACGTCACTTAAAAAAGTGAACTTGTGTACACATTGGTCAAAACATCCCAACTTAAGCAATTAGCCTTCATCCACAGGCATTCAAAACAGGTATATCACTTAAGCACTTAGCCTCATGGAAAACATGCTTGATATGGTAACAATCACACACAAGCGATATGCTAAAGTAGTAAGTGCTAACCTCGTACTCCAAGGCAAGCCAAAAGAAACAAAAGTGTTAGAAAACATGCATGATCCTAACAATGCACATGACTAATGCAACGCATGCAAAGATGCAACTAATAGGTTCGGTCGTCCAATATGTCATGTAAATCACTTTGATAGCATGCAGTAGCGCATGTATTCAAGGAAATAATAAATGACAATGTCGTTAGAATGATGAACCGAACCTTATAAATGCAAGACAAATGGATGAAAATCATGGAAAATGCTAAGAGAAACATGATGCCCTATGCTATCCATCATAAGCAAGTAAATAAAGGGGAGAAAGATGTGGGGTTGGACGACATACACATTATTACAAGTTTGCCCTCGCGTAGAAGGGTTCGAATGAATGTCCTAGCTAATTACTACGAATTAACTAGCTATTACAAACCAAATGAAATAAATTAAATACACTAGTTAATTATTACAAATTAAGATTAACTAGCTACCACACCTAACTCATTAATTACAACACAATTTTGCTAGCTATTAGAATTAAACTAATTAAGCATAACACAAAACTAAGTTAATTAACTATTATGGGCCCCGAGAAACGAGGGATGACTCATGCATGCGCACGGATTTTCACCTGAAAATGCTCTTTATTCTGCTGCCAGAATGCTTCTGTTGTGCAGTCAGAAAATTGCACTGATTTTCACCTCAGCATTTACTCTGTTTTGTAGGAAAAATAACACTACATGGTTGAAAAAAGGTGGCCGGCCGGCCTCTAATGTTTGGTACAACGCTGCTACAATAGATATGAAACAGAGCACAAATAGAGTATTTTCAAGGGATGTTTGTCCATCCTGCCTCTCCTTATCATCAAACAGATCAAAGGAGGGATAGGCTTGATTCGCAAGCCATCAATCGATGCAATTCATTGCATGATGGTCTATGAATCAACGGATACAATTTCGATGAATGACAAGGAAAGGCTCATGAACCTTCTCCATATCATGGAATTGATCAAGGGAAGTGGTTGACATTGATTCTTGAACCATTTTCATCACTAAGAGTATAAAATGCTTCAAGACTCAATGAGTTCAATTAACGTCCGATTGAACCCCAAACTTGATTTTATTATCTTGTTACCTCTTAGTCCGATTTTAGTACCTCTTTTAATTACCTTCCCATTCATTTGTCATTTTAGTCCAATAATGAAGATTAAGTCCACTAATGGAGAGAAGTGTCAAACAAAGGGTTGTTATGGGCATGAGAGATGTGTCACGCCTTTGGTAATGAACATCCGAAGAGATTAAACCATTAAACAGAAGGATCTCTATCTCAAGCTTAAATAATGACCATTTGAAACAACTCTCAAGCAAAGAAAAAGCTAAGAAAAGAGGGAGGTTGTAGAGGTGATTAGAAGTGAACACAAGTATAGAAAGCACTAAATAAATGCTATCAACTCTGATAGGTTGGTGTCTAATGCCTAAAACACCAAACCTATGAGGACTATTACACTACAAGCATGCCATACAAAGCATAAATGAAACTAACACCTAAAAACAGTCAAAAATAGTGTTGGAGTACACATGGAAAGGCTTAAAAAAGTAAGCTACAATATTGAGGAAATCAAGCTAGTAAACAAGCACAAGGAGGGGAGGCTAACCCCTCCGTTTTTGGGACTTCAAAACAAAAATTTTAACCTCTGAAAACCTTTGAAAATCAGTGGTAAAAAGCTCAAAAAGGTGATGAAGAAATGGGAAACACAAGGGTAAAAGTTTAAGAAGTAAGGTTCAAAGAAGGGTGCTCACCCCCTGTACCTTGGATAGCTTTTGACCACACATTTCAGCCCATAAAAATAGTTGAAAATGATATAAAGAGCTAGGGGTTATACCTCTTTAAGAGGAGTGACCCTTTGAGTTACAAACTACCAATTTCACACCCTCAAGAGCTAAGATGCAAGCTCAAGTACCTCAGCAAAGGGACCTCAAAAAAATTGTTTTAGAAGTCTAGGTAAAAGGTGTATAGGTTGCAAGGAAGAGAGAGAGATATTTTTTCCAAGAATTTTCCTTCTCCAAAATTTTCTAACCTAATTTTATGAGAGGAGGTCAAGTATATATAGAAAAATATGTTAGGCTCTTGGAAATATCAATACAGAAATAGCTGGTGCAATGCATGTACCTGTGGAGACAGCTGGCAAAAATATTTGGTTTTATTGACACAAGTGGCCGGCTGGCCACTAAGGGGACAAAAGTACACTCATTTGTGGTCGGTCGGCCACCAAGTGGCCTGTAGGCCTCTGGGTGGTCAGGCTTGGAAAACTACTGTTTTGGTTCAAAAATGGTGCAAGGTTTGTAGGTTTCTAAGGCTCAAAACCGAGGCTTCTTAGTGACGAAATCGAGCGTTTGACAAGCGTAAAAATTCATCATTGGGTGATCAATCGGTGGCACCCAAGTCTTAAGAGAGGTCAAAAATGGGGTGTCTATAGTTGCCCCTCTTTGACAGAGCTCGAAGTCATGCAATGGCGTGAGTGAATGTCAAAGCCCAGAGACGACCCATTTTGACAAGGCCGTAAGACTTGGCAAACAATCAAGACATAAATAAATTGGTTGAACCCAAAGGTTGCCTACGTATCTCTTTGCAAGGAATCAAACCAGCGTAGTTCAGGGGGTAAGATACAAAGGAATGCATAAAAGAATATAGTTGAAAACTGGATTTACACACCTCGCGAAGCCGGTTATTTTGAAAATTCATGATCATGCAACACAATGCACTGAGACATAACAAGATAAAAGCATATGCAAAACTTAAATAGAAATAGATCCAACCAAATAAGCAAAAGTCAATTCCAAACACGTTTACATGAAAGGAGGAAAAACACACTCCACTCATGCTAAAAACATGAGAAGAGTAAGAGAAAAACTGCTCAGGGTCATAGTTTTGCACACCCTGAGATATTCTCATCACGCTGAAAATGTGAGAAGAGGAAATGTGAAGATGCGATAGATGCAATGAGTACAATGATTGTGCGATAGAATTGCGAGATAGATGCACAATGTAGTGAGATTGTGCGATAGATGCACACTGCAATGAAATTGTAATCGTGTGATAGATGCACACTGTAATGAGATTGTCCGATAGATGCACGAAATGGTACGATCGTGTGATAGATGCACGACGTAGTATGATTATGTGATAGATGCATAGTGTGAAATCATGCGATAGATGCACGATGTGGAATCGAAGGTGCGATAGATGCATAGAATGAAATCGTGTAATAGATGCACGATGTGAAATCGAGGTGTAATAGATGCACAGAGTGAAATCGTACGATAGATGCACGATGTGGTATGAAGGTGCGATAGATGCACAGAGTGAAATCATGTGATAGATGCACGATGTGGTATGAAGGTGAGCACCGCTCATGAATACGACAGAAGGCGACGTAATTGAAAACCAGTGTGATGACAACGCATGTTCTATGCAACATAACAGATGTAATGCACGTTCTATGCAAACAGGATGGGTAGACAAGTTATGATGCAATGCGCACATGCAACGCAAGAGATATGTGAGAATGCACATTTTATGTAAAAGATACGTGAATCAAAAAAATGGACAAAAATGATGTTTGCCAACGACCTCCAACTTACCACTTTGAGGTTCTGCAAAATGCTAAAAAAGGATACAACTTGCTCATTTTGAAATCGGGGTACGTTCATGCACTAGAGACACAACGAGATTCAGAATAATGCTACCGGAACATAATTTCGAGGTCTTCAGAAACCAAATCCAAATCAAGTACTTCAATCCTCCTTCCCAGATCCACAACAGAACCTCCCATACACTGTTTGAGGAAGAGGGTAGCAAAAACTAGCCCCGACCACAAATGAGTGTACAGCCGGCCACTTGTGGCATTTTGGGGGCAGGTTCGTCCTTTTGCCTCAGGTTTTCTTTAAATCACCACCAAACCTCATTTGGCACACACCCATACCACCGAAAACACACACACTCTCTCTCTAGGTGCTTTGTCTCTCTAGATTTGTGCTTTGTACACGTTTTCCAATGCCCTATGTAAACTTTATTTGTAAAACCTCTTTAGTCCTCCACATTTTGAACTAATCAAATTTTGTTTTCGTTGCTTCTTTTGAGTTTTCATCATTTTGGGCTTATTTCCCTTGAGTTTTTCTTGGGCCCCACGAGTTTTCTCGAGTTTTGACTTTTTCCAAGTTTTCCCTCTTTTCCCTCATTTTCTCTATTTTTTTCACCACTTTTCACCCACTTTTCAGATGGCAAACGATGTCCCACATGACGGTGCCCCTCTTGAGGTACCCGCGCTTTCACCCATAGTCAAGGTAGAGGATCCAACAGTTGTCGAGGCCGACGGGTGGTGGAGGATATCACCGCCGATTTTGAGGCCAGGAAGGTCTTCGCTCCAAGGCCCGAGCCCGAGCTATTGCCATTAAGGCTGAGACCATTTGATAGCCACTTACCACCCATAGATGCAAGCAATGGCCCCCGGCGTCATGATACGGTTCGATGATTTTGTCGATGGCATGCTGAGGGAGCGGACTTCCCACCTTTCTCACAATGCTTCTCAGGTACAAACTTTGCTTTCATGCCCTTTTATCTGACTGTCTTTTATTCAGTTCATCACTGCCTTTCATTTGACTTTCTTTTATTCATTTCATCACTGCCTTTCATCGGACTCATTCTTTTATTGTTTGACTTATTCTTTTATTGTCAAAGGATGACTCTCGCTCATGGAGAGGATATGGGACAATGACGGCCAGGAACGGGTATCACGAGCTTCCCTCTAGGTCCGCGACCTTGTCGATGAGGCTAGCTTTGGCTTATTCTACATCGGGCTTTCATGCCACATGCCCAGCCGGGCCTTACTTGGAGCGTTGATGGAGAGATGGTGGGACACCACTAACTCCTTCTACTTCTCTTCCACAGGGGAGATGACAATGACATCCTATGATTTCTCAATGATCACCGACTTGGGAGTAAGAGGTGATTCGATCCCCTTTGACATGGATATAGGCCAGTAGGAGGTGGCTTGGATCTACCTGCTTGGTGCGAGCCTGCCTTTATACAAGCCAGCTATGGTTAGATAAAGCTGGTTCTACGAGCGCTTCCACAAGAGTCAGCCCAAGACTCAGGAGAAGATAGTGCATTACACCTGGGGCTTCTTGATATACCTTCTCGACACCACCTTGTTTGCGGACAGGTGGAATACTGTGGGCTTGTATCTGTTGAATGCCCTTGTGACCTTGCCCCGGGTCTGATTTTATGACTGGGGTGTGTACACACCCCATTTTTGACTGACCATAAGACTCAGACGTCATCGATTGAGCGCTCGGTGATTGCGCATGTTGTGCTCGTTCTGAGGTTTCGGAGTTTCGGCTGAGAGCCT
The DNA here is from genome assembly GCA_030407325.1 of Camellia japonica. Lineage (NCBI taxonomy): Eukaryota > Viridiplantae > Streptophyta > Magnoliopsida > Ericales > Theaceae > Camellia > Camellia japonica. The sequence goes on from JAPPVO010000019.1 coordinate 159,507,773, forward strand.
TACCCCCGGGCCTCGGGACCCTTTTGTTCCTTGCCTTGGTTTGCGAACCAGGTCTTGTTTTCTCTTCCCAAAGGGTGGGAGAGGTCTTGTAGACCATCTCTCAGTGGCCGTAGACTACTTTTCATGGTCGTACGCCATTGTTCCCATTTGGAGACTAGTTTTCGGTTTTCGGGGCCGTTGGTCGTGCGCCTCGGCTCGGGACCGCTTAACATTCTCCGTTTGCCCCGGTTTTTGGAGCACACCTTGTTTCCTCTGTCTAGAGGGACACTGTGGTCCGGGAGACCACTTTTGTGGCCGTACGCCACTTTCAATGCTTAACAGCCTGTTTTCGGGGCACCCGGCTGCACGTTTTGACCCCCGAACCCTCGTTTTGCATCCGTCTTGGTTCATTTTGGCATGAACCTTGTTTTCATTGTTTGGAAGGTGGTATAGGGGTGGGAGACCACCTTTTCTCTTGGAGACTACCTTTTCTCCCACTAGCCGATTTTCTTGTCAGGAAGCTGGTCTCATTGGTTTTTGAGCCACATTTGCTGGTCTCCCACCACACCACTAGCTTGCATTCAGTTGGGAGACCACCAAATGGGGCTGCCGACCACCTGAACCTTTTGAACTGGTCGGCTGACCAGGGGAAGTGGTCGGCCGACCACCTGAACTGGTCGGCCTGCCTCCCTCAGTTTTGTCTCTGTGAGTGTGTGCCAGCTGGAAGGCACAGACTGTATCCTCCATACACGTGTATGGAGGATCTTGAGCCTTGGTTTCTAGCTTCTTGAAGAAGCTTTGGCCTTGTATCTCTATAAGAGAGGGCCTTCCTCTCCATATACCAGGTTCAGATTTTTGCTTAAGAAAAAATATATATATCCCTTTATATCTCTCTATTTTGGCTCCAAAAGTGCTTGGTTCTTAACCCTTTTGCACCACACCTTGTAGCCTAATACCTCCACCATTGTTCTAAGGTTCTTGGAGGGTCTTAAGAGGTCTCAAAGAGTTGGTTTTGGACTGGAGAAGTTGCTGGTTTTGCTAAGCTACAAGGGTAACTACTTTTTCCCTCTTTTAAGCTTTATTTTGATCCATCTCTTAGCCTTATTTGCATGCATATCTGAGCTTTGTTGTCAACTGAAAAAAGTCTTTTTTTGAGGTCCTTTTGATGTTTGTTTAAGGTCATTTTGTTGTTAGGGGTCATCTACCCCCTTGCATGCTTCATTTGGTCTTGTTTTGAGCCATGCCCTAAGGCCTTTGTGTTGACCTTTGCTTGGCCTTTTAACCATTGAAATCTAGCAGATTTTCAGTGGTTAACATGTGTTTTTGAGAGCCAAAATCAGAGAGGGGTGACCCTCTCTCTTGTTGTCATGTTTACTAGCATTTTTGGCCTATCAAAGGAGACTTCATTTGCACACCTCCAAGCCTTGTTTCAGGCCCTTTTCAATGACTTTTAGGGCCTTCCTAGGCTCTATCTAGAGTTGGTTTTGTCACCTTGGGTGTGTCTCTTGCATGTGTAGAATAACCCCTCTTATAGCCTATCAAAGGAGCATGTCATTCTTGCATGCATTGATCATGTTTTAGTGGGTTTTTGGGCTTTATTTGGCATTTCATATCTCTAACTTTTTCTGGATTAGTGGCCCCTTGAATGCTTCATATGCTTGTAGTGCAATCCATGTTCACTAACTCACATTGCATGTTGTTTTGGCCCTTGATTCTAGCATATTTTGGCCATGTTCTAAACTGATTTTATTCATCATTTGGGCTGCCTTATCTCTTTTTTGAGGTCCCATGGTCGAATGATGCTTGCCATGCATGCTTGTAGTGTAATACCCTTGCCTAGCTTTGAGTTTTGAAGCCTCTTGCATGCTTAACTTGAGTTGTTTTCATGTTTTGGCATCATTGAAAATGTTATTTCAGAGCTTACACTTGTGCCATATCCCCATGTTTTCCACTCTTTAAATGCGTTTGAGAGTTGTGCTTGTATGCCTCATTTTTGGGCTATTGCATGAGCTTCATTTTTGTGCATTGCAAGCCATCATTTTAGTCCATTTTGCCACTGTTTTGGGTCTGCATAGGGACTGTTTGGGGTTGGTTTGGTCATTTGGGCATCGCTTTACATACCTCTAGTGTAATGCACTTCACTAGTTTCGGTAATTGTGCCATCTAACATGCATCGGGTTAGTTGTTTGCATGATCCGGGACCATTTTTCATGCCATTCCAGAGATGAAATATATGCCATTGTGTCCCATGTTTCATCCTTGCCATACCCTTGGAGAGTTGTATCTTGTGCCCTTGACTTGGAGCCTTTGCATTGTGCATGCTTGTGTGTGTCTTGTTGCTTTGATGTCATCATCTATTGGCCACTGATTTGGGTGTGGCCGAGGCCCATCCATCTTGGTTTAAGTCCATCTTGCATAGTGTATGCCCTATAGTCCATGTTATCGCATGTTTGATCATTGCATTGCGTATGCCTCGTTCATAACATTGCGTATGTTAGTGCATTGTGTATGCATGCCATATAATCCATGTGCATTGAGTATGCCATTGATTAGTTCATAGCATTGTGTATGCCATTTGCATGCTTGCATGTCATTCTGTGCATCTTCGCATCACTTAGTTGCATTGCATGCTAGAGTTGCATATGTCCATACATTGATTGTTGCATTGTGTTTGGAGTAGGGTTTAGTCCAAATACGGGAAACGAGGGACGTTTCGTACTCAAAGTGATGAAACGTGCCTCGATTCTTGGTCACCGACACTCTTGACTATCCATGATAGAGTTGTTGGCTTTAGGTGTTTACATATGCTTTCATTTCACATTGAGTCGTGCAATTCGACTCCTCGACCATCATGCATCGGGATGCGTGATTGATGGCACGAGGATTGAGGACTACACTCCCTAGAGCTTATGCAATGACAGGGAGACTGGTCGGGCACACATATGTTGAAAATACCTTGCCTTCTCTCTCTCTTGCCTTTGTTACAGAAAATGCAGAAATCAGGAGAAGAAACTGGCCGGCCGACCAGGTTTTCTGGCAAGCCGACCACTTTTTCTGGTTTTCACCACCAAGGGTGGTCGGTAGGTGGTCTCCAATGCCTATAGCTGGTTGGTAGCCCTCCCCTAGATTCTTGAGGTGGAGTTTCATCTCCTTGGAGCTTTGTGAAAGTTTCTAAGTTCAATTGCAAACAAAGGCGAGTTGAGACATCGCGATGGATTTCCCGACAAGGCGACTCGAGCATGCATGCATCCTTTATCATTCGGAACAGAGCTCAGGCAGTCCATTTCATGTAGCTTGCATGCTAATTTATTTACTTCCTTAGTTTAATTTGTTAATTAGCTAGTGTTGTGTAATAATTAGTTAATTCGATTCTGTATTATTTATTCGGACCCTCCGCGAGAGGGCGAACTTTGTAATAAGTGTGCATGTGTGTGATGCATGTCTTCCAATCCCACGTCTTTCTCTCTTTTATTTACCAACTTATGATGGTTAGTTTTAGGGCATGTTTCAATTAGCATCTATATGTTCGCATGTTTGCATTCATTCATCTGTATTGCATGCACCGGGCTCGGCGCATCATACTAACTGCATTGTATTTCAATTCCAAATTGAATACATGTTATCTGTAGCATCTCATAGGCCATCTTAGAATAGCCGAGCCTATCTTAGTTGCATTTTGCATGTGTTGCATTAGCCATTTTAACATGAACTAGGATCATGCATTGATTACTAACTAGTTTCTGTTTTGGCTTGGAGTACTCGGTGAGTGTTTATGCTTTAGCATCCTTGCATGTGTGTGAGTGACTGCCATAATAGCATGCTTGCCATGAGGCTAACTGATTATGTGATATACCTGCCTGAATGCCTGTGGGTGAAGGTTGGATTACTTGAATTGGAACAATTCATCGATTGCGAGTTTTAAGCCGACTTGAGAGTGGCAAATCACCTTGTTTTCTAAGCCCACTTGAGGGTGGCAAATTCACGTCTTAGCCTACTTGCGAGTACCACCATCAAACCATTTTCAAATAAACAAACATGAAATGTTTTGTTCCAACTCAGGCGATCTAGTCTATACTTGTATGCTGTGTGCATCACATAGTAATCCTAGGCTAATAAACTGGAATAAGAACGCATGTGTTTTCAAAAACTCGATATCATTTTAGTAGTGGCCGATCTTTGATCGGGCGAGCGGGGGTGCTCATTGCATGACCTTCCCCAATCGTACCAAGTTCCCAAGCCGAGGCAACTTTGGTGATGACGGACACGTGGCCTTAGGCACGAGTCAGGGTTTCCTAAATTCCCCCAAAATAAAATATTTAGGTGGTGACTCTGTATCTGGCAAAGCAGTCCATGTTTGGCACTTCTTTCTAAAAATCTATTTTTCAAAACGATTTGCCGGATTTGGACTCTTTGGTGATTTATCGGTCTCGCATTGCACTTTGCGGGATTAGATTCAGAACCGTGACATTTGAGTCTGAACTGTAGTGAGCCCAATGAACAAAATGGGATTTCTCCCGGGACGTTCGAGGACGTCTACAGGGTGGTGCCGACCTTGCCACCCTCTACATCTACATGAGCTCCAATTCCTGCATAAACGGGGAACAATGTAGGAGGTCAATGGAGAGCCTGGGAGGTACGCACTGCACTTTTAGTTTCTGTTTCCTTCTTATGCTTTCTGCTTTCCATTTTCTGCTTTCATATATGTTCATGCATTGTGTTTCCTGCTTTGCACTTTCTGCTTTTACATTGGTCCATGCAATGTGCTTTTTGCTGTGCACTTTCTGTTTACTATCTGTTCGCATATATGGATTCACACTTTATCTTTGCCTTATAACTCTGGGTCTATGCTTATTTCCTGGCCCTCGCTCCAGTACCGGTAGAGGAGATAACACCAGTCGTGCCCTACTCGCGGCGGTATGATGGCAGGTGCCAGCGTCGGTGCCGCGATGACATGACATTCACTTACTTCCGCCAATACTTCGACACGGTGGTAGCACGCGAGGTCATCCCAAAGCTTACAATCATTTCTTATTTATTTCCATTACTACTGTTCTGATCTATACTCTGACAAATAACAGTAACTAACAACTTGTAAAATCTCCATTTATAGATCACGTGGCAGCCATGGGCACTGACGCCGGCCGGAGTCAGGGACTAGTACGCTGGGGCTTGGGCTACCTCCCGGTACCGGATCTTGTTGGAGGGCCTGTTCTGCCAGGCATGGTTTTTGGGCGAGCGTTTCATATACCAGACCATGGGTCTACCCGCCCTAGTTATTCTTGCTCTGCCCCCAGTATCGATAAGGTAAGCTGATAGCCTCCCAATTGAGGCTATTATTCAGTTCATGGAGGGACCGGATGTGGACTACTTCTGGCAAGACGGAGACTACATGGCCTTCATCTAGACTCACCTCATGCCATCCCTGACTGGAGTTCGTGCCGGTGATGCCGCAGGTACCCCCTTTGCTGGAGAGGCTACCCAAGAGGCCGAGGCTGATATTGGAGAGGCCTCATCCACCGTACATGCAGCCGGTTGGCCAGCGATTTCTACCGCGATTCCTTGTGGGCGACCGAGCGGGATGACCTATCAAGTCCTGATAAAGCCACCGAAGGTGGGGCATGAGTATGTCAGAGCCCCAGGCACACCTCAGGTATGGACCACAATTGATAACTTGCATCCCGTATTTTTCCTTTCAAATACTGATTAGTCAAATTCATTTGCAAGCACCTACAGAGTATATAGAGGGCCTCTTTCAGCTGGTTGCTTCTCTAGTCCACATGGTGCAGAGGAGAGAGACAATGCTCGCTCTTCACGATGTCCAGGTATATTTTCCTTCTTCTCGTGCATTGCATTACTTACTCAAATTGTTCTGCACCATACTGCGCAACACCCACACTAATGTGCGAAACATACACTGATACACTGTGCACTGACATGCATTCTAATACTGCTTTACACTACACTGACACACTACACTGACACTGAATCTGTTTTCTGTATCATATTCATATTGTATCATACATTCTGCAACATACTATATCTGATACTCTGATACTTGTTTTCTAGATCCCACCTGCACCGAGGGCACCAGCAGCAGTGGCAGCACCGGCAATACCTCCTCCAGCTGCAGGGATGAAAGGTAAAAAAGCCCCAGCACGCATCAAAATGAGCGTCGAAGTCGAGGCAAGGGCAGAGGTGCTCGGGGTCGGAGAAGCGAGGCCTAGACAGAGGAGACCTCCTCCTCCTTGGAGCGGATTTTGAGTGGGGATGATACTGAGACCAGCGGCATTGAGGAGGCGATGAACCAATGCTTTGGGCCATCTGAAAGAGAGGATGATGATGCTGGCTCGGGGTCAAGGAGCGAGGAGAGTGCCGAGGCCGACTCTGAGAGTGAAGATAGTGACGCTAGCTCTGGGTCAGGGTTTGATTCTGATAGCGGTGCCGACGGAGACAATGCCCCTAAGTCCCCTCTGAGGAAGAGGACAAAGAGGGCCTCTCGAGCTTGATGTAACTGGTGCAGATTTTTGTACTCTTTTGCTTAGTTTCTTTTTATTTTGGTACTTATCAGTAGTATGTATCATTACTATTTACTTACTTGTCTTTTTTGTAGTAAAATTACTGTTCTTGTAAAGACTTGCAGTTTTGTAAAAAAATGATCGGGGTAAAACTTGCAGTTATAAAAGAAGAGCCTTGTTTTTGCATCATGAGCCACACTTGTATAGAATGAAAATGGAATGGTATTTGAAACCGAAAACTGCTTGTATTTGGAATGATGTTCTCAATTAGGTAATGAGCCGACCGACCAAAATTCAAAATACAACTCAATAAATGGAAAACAAAATAAAAACACCCTAAACACAGCTATTTACACTTGCTAAAAACAAGACCTCAAAACATGAAGACCGGAACAAAACCAAACTGCTGAACTGATAGGCCCACAATAGTGGACGACCAGCCAGTAACTGTGACCGACCGGCCAGTTGTGGTGGTTCATTAGCTAGCTAACAACTGGCATCCACTCACAGCTTTATCTTCTACAAAAGGTCTTCCTTGGAAATTTCTTCGGCAAAACCCCATTTTTGCTGCTGTTTCTTCCACAAATGGAGATATTTCTCACCAAGACACTCAAAGATTGGATAGCCACTTTAGACGGGACAAAAAAAGGTAAATTTCTGAGGTTTTGGCATAAACGCACTTTTTTCGTTGAGCCGTACTTCATTTTGTTTTTCATTCCTCCATGCCGCGGTTCAATGTTGGGACCCAATTACACATGTATTTCGCTTCGGAGCACAAAAAATGTGTCTGACTCTTGAAGAATTTCAAGCACTAATGAAGTCCCGGCGCGATGAGGAGATCATGCCTCAGCCTCGTTTTGGCCATGCCCAGGCTTTGAGATGGATGTGTGGGCTCAATTTGAACGAAGCTCGATCTTTGGCTCATGACGGGGAGATAGATATACCCGGCTTGATTCATTGATTTTCCGACATTGGCGATAGAGCTCTAGCAAGATTATCAGCAACATGCCCTCTGTTTATATATGCTCGCGCACTTCCTTCTTGCCCCTAGTTGCGGCGGAGGCAACATTAGGTTAATTGAAGTGACCTAATGCCTGAAAGAGAGTAAGAGTTGCATTGGTCTAGCCTTGGCCAAAACTCTAATGGGTTTGGACGCTTTTCATAGGTGAGAGACTACTCGATTCGCAGGGAGTCCACTGTTACTTCAGCTATTATTTCCCACCATTTCTTATGATTCACACATCACTTGGCAATCGCACTCTATTTTTCTCTCTAAGCCCTTTTCTTTACTTTTTTCTCAACGTGCATCTCTCAATTCTTTAATCTCTCTTATTTTTCATCCCTTCCCAGGTATGGCTAATGCATAAGCTGAAAGAAGTAGACCCTTGCCCCGTGTATTCAGCCAGAGCTTACTTTTTTCGCCAATGGCTAGTGGAGTTCCCTTCAAAGGAATGGTGGTGCAACTGGATGTGCAGCAAATTTGTAGCTGACATCGCCTGGTGTTGCCATTGGCTTAACTTGGCTGAGATAAGCTACAGCTTGTCTCGACAACCAGGCATATAGTTGATTAGCCTCACGCATTGCGTGTTCTACTTCCCTTTCTGGTTTAGGAGCCAATTTGGACTGACCAGATCTGACCAGAAGAGGGAGTGGAATACCCAGCTTCATTTCCCATTTGTGGTTCACACTTGCCTCGGTACCTCACTGCTTGGAGAACAAGAGAGCTTTTGGCCCTTGCCCCTAGCTTCAGTTGCACCCTTTCTGGTGAATGCTTGGCTTGGCTTGAAGACGGGGCAGAGGTCAGGCCAACTTTGACTGTAGAGACTTCTGCAAGCACGAGCAGAGGACGCAGGAACACCTAACTCACTTATGCCCCTAGTTTATTACTTTGACCTTTCTTTTCAAGTTTTATGATGTAAAAGCAACTTTGATTTAAATAAGAGAGTTGGAGAATGTACTTTGTGTTGAAATGAATGGAATTAAAGTGTTATGAAAGCACGACAAATTTTTCCACTTTTGGTCCAAAATGGTCTGCGAAGTTATAAAAGGTAAATTTTGAGCAAATCAACTTTTATTAAAACTTTTTCAAAAATGAATGCTCACAGCCTGACACACGCGGAATAACCCTTAAGATGCCATACATTCAATCATCAGCCGCAAAAGCTGAAGCCCATACACTGCACCGTAACTGGCCCTTCGCCAAAAGACGATCACATAACTGAGCTAACCGTAATGGAGAAAGACGGCCTGATCAAAATGAATGAATAGGACAATTGAGTTGAAGATGGTTACAGCCAAACTTTGGGATGACGTTGCCTATGTATCCCAAAGATGGGAACCAGGCCTTACGTAGTTCGGTTCGGGTTCACTCGAGTATTAACTCTCTCCTTTTGCGCTCTAACTTTTGCCAAAGTCGCCCTTTAGGGTTTTCAACCTTGCAAGCTCAGTTTTTCTTTATTTCTAATTTTTCATGCTCTAACTTTTGCCTAGGTCGCCCTTCCGAGTTTTCGGCCTAGCGAGCCTCTCAAGGATAGTATTTCTTCAACTTGTCTATATTGATCGGCTGTGAAAACTCTAGACCATCTAGGTCCATGAGAATGATCGTCCCTCCTGACCAGATTGATTTGATGATGTAAGGATCAGTCCAATTGGGTCGGAACTTGCCCCTAGGGTCGTGGATGGGAGCTCAGTTGTCTTTTAGTGCCATGTCTCCACCTTGAGATTCCTGGATTTAACTTTCTTGTTAAAAGCCCTAGCAATTCGGCCTTGGTAGCCCTAAATGTGATACAATGCGTTCAACCTCCTTTCATCAAACAACATAACTCCTCAAACCTGCTCTGTTGCCAATCCGCCTTTATTATTTGACATTCAACCATAATTCGCAAGGATAGTACTTCAATTTCAATTGCCAGAAAGACTTCCATCCCGTATGCCACAGAATAGGGAGTTGCCCCTTTGGATGTCCGAATCGACGTTTTGTAGCCCCAGAGAACAAATGGCAGTTTATCCGGCCAATCCCTATAGGTCTCAACCATCTTCCACAGGATGTTCTTAACGTTCTTGTTGGCGGCCGCAACAGCTCCATTGGTCTATGGTCTATATGTTAATGACTTGTGAAATGCCACGTTATATTTCTCAAGTAGATCCACCACCTCTTTCTTGAAGTGTGAGTCGTGATCTGATATGATCTTGTTCAGAATTCCATACCGGCAGATGATGTTATTTCTGATGAACTTGGCTACATGTGACGCTTTCAACACCATATAGGACTGAGCTTCTACCCACTTTGTAAAGTAGTCAATCGCCACTAGGATGAACTTGTGTCCATTTTCCCCCTTTGGCGAGACTGGACTGATGACGTCGATTCCCCAAATTGAGAAAGGCCATGGCAAAGTCATATTGTAAAGCTTAGACGACTATATGTTCATGCGATTGGCGTGAATTTGGCATTTGTGGCATCGCCGTACGAAACCAATGCAATCCTCCTCCATGGTTGACTAGTAATAACCTTGTCTAAGGATCTTCCGGACTAGCATCACACCATTCATGTGTGCCCTACACTCTCCTCCGTGGATAGCCTCCATGAGGCACTTCGATTCCTCTTCCTCCACAAACAGCTTGTGCTTTCCCAGATGACCTCTTTTATACAGCTTATTTTCGCAGACGATAAATTGGACGACCAGATGCCGTATTTTCCATTTGTCCTTGGCATTTGTCCTTGTTGGATACGTCTCATTTTCTAGAAAGTTCCAAATGTTATAGTACCAAGGGTTTTTGTCTTAAACTTCATCTATTGCGGAAATGGTCTTATAGGCCGGCATGTATTTCTATTCGATAATAATCAGACGCATCTTCACTTCCAGTGGGATGTCCACCATAGAAGATAGAGTTGCCAAAGCATCAACGAACCTGTTATTCTCTCTAAGTAGGTGTGTAAACATCAGTTTTTCAAACCTCGGAATCAGAATTTCCAGGGCCTGATGGTAAACCTTCATTTTATTCTCTTTGACTTTCCAGTCTTCGTTTGCTTGAGAAATAACCAAGTTCCAGTCTCTGATAACATCCAACCTTATTGCCTCTAGTTCTAGGGCAACTTCTAAACTAGCAATACACGCCTCATATTGTGCTTCCTTGTTGGACACTTTGAACCGAAGTTTGAAGGCTAGGGGTATATCGAAATCATTGGGTGCTATCAGCAATACACCAATCCCGTAACCGTACTGATTAGATGCCCCGTCAAAGTACATTGTCCATGTTTCCTCTTCCACTTGCAGAATATCTTCATTTGGGAATAGGTATTCCACTACCTCATCTCCTTCTACTGGATGATTTGCCAGGAATTCTGCTATAGCTCTCCCTTTAACAGATTTGCGAGTGGAATACTTGAGATCAAATTCAGAGAGGAGGAGCAACCATTAAGCTAGCCTACCCGTAAGCACTGGTGTAGACTCCCCATTTTTGACAACCCTTATGACTTGGAGCAACCAATGAGCTAGCCTACCCATAAGCGCTGGTGTAGACTCCCCATTTTTTACGGCCCTTATAACTTGGACACCATTGAATGCACATCTGATGATAAGTCTAAATGCTCGTCCAATGCTCGAAGTCCGCAGCCGAAAGCCGTAGCTCTAAGCCTTTCAAACTCTGCACATCTGTTGCTTTATTTTTGAACCAAACCCTGTGCTTTTCAAGCATGCAGCTCCTGGTGGCCTACCGGCCACCCGTATGGGCTGTCAGCCATCACTTTTTGGCAGTCGGCCACCACTGATGGCCGATCGGCCACCAGTTTTTTTTGCAGATATTTTATGCCAACTGTGCCAACTATTTGCACAGATGTATGCATCTTCACCCACGTGTAGGGATGGATATCCTTGTAGAGAATTCATGTTTTCTATATATAAGAGACCTCTCTCTCATGTTTTAAGGTTAGAAAATTTTGAGATCAAAATTTTTCCTCTCTATAATTCTCTCTCTTTAGAGCAAATCTCTACACTTTTGATTACAAATCCTTAACCTTTGCCTATACACCCTTAACAAAACCTTCTTATCTTTGAGTTGAGGCACTTTTGAGCTTGGTTTGAGCTCTTGAAGGGTGTTTTTCTTGGTTTTGTTGCGTGAATTGCTTCTTCTCTTCAAGAGGTATAAGGATTTGCCTATTTGCTTGTTTTCTCTACTATTATTCTTGTTGTTTTCCAACTGTTTGGGGGCTATAAAAACTCTGTGTTTTTGGGCTAAAGCTTGGGTTCTAAGGCCATTAAAGGTTGAGGGGTGTTCCATCCTTCTTTATTCCTTGTTTTGGAGACCTTTGCCCTTGTGTTTCCCACCCTTTTACTATCTTTTTCTAATCTTTTTAAACACTGATTTCCAGAGCTTTTTCAATGGCCAAAATCATGTTTTCAAGTCCAAATTTGGAGGGGTTAGCCTCCCCTCCTTGTGTCTTGCTTACTAGCCTAGTTTCTGCCATGTTTTTGCATGTTAATTTAGCCTTTTTTAGCTCAATTCTAGCATGTTTTAAGACTTGTTTTAGACTGTTTTAGCACTATTTTTGAGTGATATTTTCATTTGAGCTTTGTTTTGCATGCTTATAGTGTAATTGTCCTCATGAGCTTGGTGTTCTAGGCCTTAGACACCATCTTATTTGAGTTGATAGCATTTATTTATGCTTTTCTCACTCATTTTCAGCACTAATAATCTCTGCAACCTCCCTCCTTTCTTGGCTTTTCATTTTTCTTTGAAAGTGGTTCAAACAACTTGTTTGTTTGAAGCATGAGATAGAGATGTCATGCTTAATGGTTTAATCCCTTAGGGGGTTCATTATCAACGGTATGATGTCTCTTTCATGCCAAAAACAACTCTTGGTTTGAACCATCTTTCCATTAGAGGACTTAAACTCACCCTTTGGACTCAATTGATTAAATAATGGTTGGTAATCTAAAATGATGTAATTAAAATTGGGAGTAAAATTGTTAAAGATAATAATTTGGTTTTGTTCAATCGGACGTTAATTGAATGCATGGAAACTTGAACCATTTCATACTCATTAGTGATGAAATGATTCAAGTCTCCAAGGTCACTACTTCCCTTGATCTTCCATGATAGGGATGTGGTTTTGATAGTGTCATTTCATTGCATTTATTAAACTTGCACACTCGGTTTCATGGGCCATCATGCAATGAAATTGCATCCATTGATGGTTTGTGAACCCAACTTGCTACTCCTTTGATTTGTTCATGAAAAGGAGGGGTGAGTGGTGCAAACAAACCCTTGAAAATACCCTGTATATGCTCTGTTTGTCCTCTGTTGCAGCAAGGAGAACTAGGCAACAGTGGCCGGCAGGTAGCTGCCAGACCACCTTTGATGGCCGGCTGGCCATCACTGGTGGCCGACAACCTTCATCACTGGCCGGCCGGCCACTAATGCAAAATTTGGTAGTTTGTTCTTCAAGTAGAACAAAGTTATTCTTGAAGTGGGCAACAGCGTATGTGTTCTATTGTGCAACAGAGGCTCTCCGAAAGCAAAACAGTGACTTTTCGGGTGGAAACCGAGCACGTGCATGAGCATCCCTTGCATTCCGAGCTTATTTAAAGTTTAAATATTTAGAATAAATAATTATTGTAATTAATTAGTTGTAACTAATTAATTTTGTAAAGTGTTGTATCTAATTAGTTAATTAACTAGAATAGTTAGTTGATTCATTTGTTATAATAATTAGTTAAGTAGTTTAGCTAGTTATTTATTTCGGTCTGTAATAGTTAGCTTAATTAGCTTAGCTTTAAGTAGTTAGTTAATTAGCTTAGTTCATTCGGATTCTCCTTCGTGAGAGCGCAATGTAATAATGTGTATGTCTTCCAACCCCACGTCTTTCTCCCTTTTATTTACTAGCTTATGATGGTTAGTTTAGGGACATCACGTTTTGTTTAACATACTTCATGTTTGCATCCACTTGCATTGCTTGCACTGAGGCTCGGTTCATCATTCTAACTGCATTGTTAGTTTAAATACTTCTTTGAATACGTGCTTAGACCGCATGCTATTTAATTGATTCATATGCCATGTTAAGTAGCCGAGCCTATTTAGTTGCATATCGCATGTGTTGCATTACTCATATTGCATAGTTAGGAATCATGTATTTTTCTAACTCATTTCTCTTTTTGGCTTGGAGTACTAGGTGAGCCTTTACTTCGCTTTAGCATATTGCACGAATGTGATTGTTGCCATGTTTAGCATGCTTTCCATGAGGCTAATTGTTTAAGTTCTATAGTTGCTTGAATGCCTGTGGATGAAGGCTTATTGCTTGAATCGGAATAATTTGAGTAATGTTCATATGCGATCACTTTTTCAAGTGGTACATATTCGAAACAATTTTTCAAAAACAAATATGAATCAAGTGTTCCAATTCTTGCAAGTTAGTCTATACTTGTCTGTGTGCGCATCACATAGTAATGCTAGCCTAATAAATCGGAACAAGAGCATATAATGTTGATAAAAATCATATCATGATTAGTAGAGGCCGATCTTTGATCAGGCGAGCGGGGGGTGCTCAATTCATGACCTTTCCCTCTCGTACCTAAGTTCTCGAGTTGAGACAATCTTGGTGATGACAGACACGTGGCCTTTGGCACGAGTCATGGGTTTCCTAAATTTCCCATAAATATTTAGTTGGCGACTTTGTATTTTGGCAAAGCAGTCCATTTTTGGCAATTTGATTCAAAATCGATTTTCCAAAAGATTTGCCGGATTTGGACTCTTTGGTGTTTATCAATTTCACATTGCAGTTGTGAGATTAGATTTAGAACCGCGAGAGTCTGAACTGTAGGTCTTATTTCGAATTTTAAAAGGGGGGCGCGAAAAAGTCGAGCTACAGTTGGTTTCTCAAAGAGATATTTGATGGGATCTAATCTCGAAACCAAGATTACAGAGTGAGCTAACAAGTAGTGCCTCAACTTCCTGGTAGCCCATACCAAGGCTAAGCAAGTTTTTTCGAGGGGAGTGTAGCGGGTCTCATAGTCCAGCATCTTCTTGCTCAAGTAATAGATGGCCTTCTCCATCTTATCTTCAGATTCTTGAGCTAACATCCACCCCATGGCCTTCTCCATCTTATCTTCAGAACTAGAGGCTTCCCCGGCTCTAGTGGTGACAACACAGGCCGATTCTAGAGGTATTGCTTGACTTGCTCGAAGGCAATCTGACATTGATCATCCCATTGGAACTTCTTACCTTTCTTTAGGAGACCAAATAGTGGTTCACAAGTTAAGGTTAACTTCGAAATAAACCGCCTTATGAATTGCACCTTACCCAGAAAGCCGCGCACCTCCTTTTCAGTCCTCGGTGGTGGCATTTCTAAGATGGCTTTAATTTTAGAAGGATCTACTTCAATTCCCCTCTGCGTGATCAAAAATCCCAGCATTTTCCCTGCCGTTACGTCGAAGGTGCATTTTTGTGAGTTCAACCTTAATCTATATTCCCTGATCCATTGGAAGAATTTTTCCAGTGCGATGTAGTGGCCTTCTCGCTCTTTGGACTTGATAATCATATCGTCCAGATACACCTCAACCTCTCTGTGGATCATGTCATGCAAAATGGTGGTCGCAGTCCTCTGATAGGTAGCCCGAGCATTCTTCATGCATGACCCAGTATGTACATGTGTGTGTGTGAAAGCAATCTTTTTCCTATCTTCCGGTGCCATCAGAATCTGATTGTACCCAGAAAACCCGTCCATAAAGGAAAGCAAGGCATGGCTCGCGGTGAAGTCTACCAACTCATCAATGTGCGACAGAGGAAAGTCATCCTTCGGACTGGCTCTGTTCAAGTCCCAAAAGTCAACACAAACCCAGATTCTGCCATCCTTCTTCGGTACTGGGACAATATTGGCCAACCAAGTCGGATACTTGAACACCAACAAGAATCCTGCATCAATCCGCTTGTTGACATTTTCCTTGATTTTCAATGCCCAATTTGGACGAAATCTGCGTAGTTTCTATTTGACTGGTCGGGCCTTAGGGTCAAAAAGGATCCGATGCCGTATGATCTCAGGGTCGATTCTAGGCATGTCTTCATAGGACCACGCAAAAACATCTTTAAAATCTTTTAACAAAGTGATTAAATGCTCGCGTTCCTCCAAAGACAACGTGGACCCGATCTAGACCAACCATAAATCCTTTTCAGTACCCACATTAATGGCAATGATTTTATCAATATAGGGCTTAGCACGCCTCTCCTCCTCTTGATTAATTAAGTTTTTCAAAGCCAGAAGAATTTCGTCATTTTCGCTTTCGTTAAAATTCTGAAAATCTTGGTCAATACAATAAATCAGCGGCACAAAGTAGTACACAGAATCTGCAATGCTCTCATTCATAAGGTGTAGTTCTTCTGTTACAACAAACTTAAAAGGAAAAGAAAAAGAAAACCGCGATAGGACCTTGGCATCCGGGTTACCACCCTCGGGAATGCCAGACTCAGACCCCCCGAACTAACTTGAATCTGATTTCGACTCCACAGACTCAGTGGAATCAGACTCTAGCTCATCACCCAATTTAGAACTGGAAGGAAAGCATTTCTTCTGCTGCCAAGTAAGACACGGTGCCCTCGATGCATCCAAAATACCACTGGTGGGATCCACACCCGGTTCCTCCGATCATAGAGACAGTAATGTTATCCCCCAAGTTCTCTATGTCGACCACGGGATCTGTCAAGAGATCAGCCAGTGTTGCCCCTATGTCAACCTCACTGTCATATGAGTCATCCTTTTTGCTCTAGTCAGTGTTGATGCTTGGTTCAACACTTTCCTCATCACTGTCCTGTAGTTGATGGTCAAAGAAAATCTCGAATCCGGGGACACACTTTTTTGAGGAATTTACCAAAGGCTCGGGAAAGCCGTAAAAAAGAAAATCCTCTCATTCTCGAACAAAACGGCCATTCAACGTCCACCGGATTGGCCTGTGGATGAGCTCATAATGCTTCCCAGCTCTCTTGGCTTGGCTTTGCCCCTTATCTCTTCACCCTTACTTATCCAGTCCTTTTTGGTGGGCACATAGCCCAATCCAAAGGTATACGGGTTATGTGGCACCTCTGCCAGTGCTGTAACACCTTTTCGCCCACTCCTGTCGAGCCCCATTCTTGGAATATGCCGCTGTAGACTCGACTTTCTTCGCGCGCCCCCCTTTCGGAGAGGCGCGAAGTGGTCTCCTACAGTTCGGACTCCTGTCACGGTTCTGAATCTAATCTCACAAAGTGCAATGTGAGACTGATAAACACCAAAGAGTCCAATCTGGCAAATCATTTTGGAAAATTGATTTTAGATCAAATAATGCCAAAACTGGACTGATTTGCCAAATTACAGAGTCACCACCTAAATATTTTATTTTTTGGGAAATTTAGGAAATCCTGACTCGTGCCAAGGCCATGCGTCCGTCATCACCAAAGTTGCCTCGGCTCGGGAACTTGGGTACGAGAGGGGAAGGTCTTGAAATGAGCACCCCGCTCGCCTGATCAAAGATCAGCCTCTACTAAGCATGATATGTTGTTTTATAAACTTCATGTGCTCTCTTATCTGGTTATTAGCTAACTTTGCTATGTGGCGCACACATACAAGTATAGACTAAGTCGTGAGAATTAGAATGAAATCGACTCATGTTTGCTTTCAAAAATGGTTTGAAAGTGCCACTCGCAAGTGGGCTAAAGCACGGATTTGCCACCCTTAAGTGGGCTTAAAAGATGATGATTTGCCACTTCGCAAAGTGGGCTTAAAACTCACATTTATCAAATTGTTCCAATTCAAGCAACAAAGCCTTCACCCACAGGCATTCATGCAGTTAATCACTTAAGCAAATAGCCTCATGGCAAGCATGCTATCATGGCAACACTCACACTCATGTAAGTATGCTAAAGCGTAATACTTACAGTGTACTCCGAGTCAAAACAAAAGCTACTTAGAAATATGCATGATCCTAACTATACAAGATGCCTAATGCAACACATGCAATAATGCAACTAAATAGGCTCAGCTATCTAAGATGGCATATGAATGCAACGATTTAATGCATGTATTCAAATAAGTATTGAAATACGATGTAGTTTGAATGATGCGCCAAGCCCGGTGCATGCAAGACAAATGAACGGATGCAAACATGCAAAGCATAAGGTATACTAATCAAAACGTTCTCTAAACTAACCATCAAAAGCGGTTAAGTAAAAGGGAGAAAAACATGGGGTTGGAAGACATGCACACACACGCACGCTTATTACAACATTGTGCCCTCGCGGAAGAGGGTCCGAATGAATAGGCTAAGCTACACTAAGCTAAGCTAATCAAATTAATCTAATTAAACTAATTAGACTAATTATTACACAACAAAATAAAGAAATAACTAAGCTAAGCTACTTAATTATTACAACACTTAACTAATTAGCAAACTAATTAATTAAATTACAAAACTATGCTAACTAACAAGTAAAGCATTAACACTACACTGCCTCAACATTAAACTACACTGCCTCAACTCTGCTTTGGAAATAAAAGATGCATGCACTCGGCTTCTGCCCCGAAACGCCTTCCGGTTTGCTCTTGAGAGGCTCTGTTTCTAGGGTTGCTCCAAGAACTTTCTGCTCCACCTTACCAATTCACTGCTAAGGAATGCACCAGTGGCCTGTCGGCCATGGGAGCTTGCTGCCGGCCAAAGAGAGGCACTGCTGGCCATCAATGTACTAGTGCCGGCCACTGGTGTGCTGAAGCAGCACACTACAATAGAGCACAAAAATAGGAAAATATAGGGTTTTCCAATGATATGTTTGTATTGTGCACCTCTTTATCATCTCAAAACATCAAAGGAGTGGCACTCTTGGATCCAAAACCACCAATCAAGCATTTTCAATGCATGATGGCCAAAGATCCAAGTTGTACACTTTCAATAAATGCACAAAAACAAGACTCTAGACCACTACCTTATCATGGATGATCAAAGGCAATGGAGACAAAGGAGATTGGCTCATTTCATCACTTTGAGTATAAAATGGACCAATCTACCTTGTGTTCAATATAACGTCCGATTGAACACAATGCAATGAAAACACAACATGCTTATCTTGGTCATGTTTTACTTGTCCAATTCTTGTTTATACATTTTAACATTACTAAGCCATTCTTTAGTCAATTTGTCCAAAGTGATTGTCCTCTAATGAGAGATGGGTCAACCAAAGGATGGTTTAAGACATGAGAGAGATCATGCCTTTGGCTAGGAGGAACCCTCAAAAGAAGGTTAAAGCCATTGAGCACAAGCTGCATCTCAAGCTTAAACACAAGCATAAGGTTAACCAACCCGCAAAACAAATGGAAAAATGAAGAAATAAGGGAGATTGCAGACTTTTTTAGTACTGGAATGGCATGCTAAAAAAAAATGCTAAAACATGCAAGCAACACATGCACAACATGTTAAGAGCCAAAAGCATTAAAGCCAGTGAAGAGCATTACACTAGAGGCATGCCATATCAAACTCAAATGACTAAACCAGCTCTGGGTAGAGTTTAAACATGCCAAAATAGTGGCTAAAACATGCTGAGATGGTAGCACAAAAGGCAAGAAAAACATGCTCACATGTTAGGCCACAAACAAGGCTCAAGGCACAACTCTCAAAAGCAATGAAAGAGTGAAACATGTGAGAGTGTGACAGAGCTATATACATTTAAATCACATGTAAAATGATGCTACAACATGCACGCAACACATGCACAACATGTTAGAGGCCTTAAAACATTAAGCTAGTAAAGGCATTTGCATTATAGCTATACAAAACAAGCCTCAAGTGGCCGAACCAGCTCAAAACAGAGCTAAAGTAGGTCAAAAAAGTCGCAAAAACATGTTGAGATCAAGTCACAAAACGGTAGAAAAACATGCTCACATGTTAGGCTATCTACACATGCAAACAAGACACAAGGAGAGGAGGCCAACCCCTTCTATTTTGGACCTCAAAACATGGTTTTTGTCACTAAAAAACCTCTGAATTTTAGTGGTAAAAAGGCCTAAAAAGTTTGATTTGAAGGTGATGAGAAATGGTGCAAAAAGCTTAACAAGCTAAAGAGAAAAAAGAGGGGACAACCCCCTAACTCACAAAGGCTCAAACCACCACTTTTAGGACTGAAAAATAGAACTTTTTACATGCCAAAACCAGCCTTGAAATGGTGGAAAAAGATAGCAAAGCAAGTATGAAAAACAAGCTTAAAGGGAGAGAGTTATACCTCTTGAAGCCAAGCACCCTTTGAGGCACAAAACCAAGTCAAAACCACCTTAAGGAGTTCCAAGAGAGCCTCAAGCAACCTCAGCCCAAAGATCAACAACTTTCATTAAGGGTTGATAGGTTAAAGTTTGATGTATGCAAGCTTCTAAGCACAAAACTCTAGAGAGAGAGGAAACTAGAGAGAGGATTGTAAAGAGAGAGGCTCCCAAAGCTCTTCCTACAAATGTTCTAACCTCTAAAACCATAGAGAAGGCTCTCTATATATAGAAGAATGAGGCTCCAGGTCGAAAATATCCCAAAAGGGACAGCGGTAACAGCTGGAGAACAAATATCTGCAAAAAAACTAACTTTTTCCATCGATGGCCGGCACTGCTTCATTGATGGCCGGAACATGATCATTGTTGGCCGGCATGGATCACTATTGGACGGCAGGGGGTCGGCAAAGGCCATTCATGGCTGGCACATGGCCAGAAAAGCCCATTTATGGCCAGTATCCTCCACCTCTGGTTTGCCAGAAAAATCTTCTTTTTGGGCCTGACTTCAACCGGACATAACTCCTTCATCTGGACTCCTTTGCAGGTCATTATTGAGCCTAAATTGAATCCCTTGAAGTCTTATTTCCAATGGTGTCAGCCTCACATCAAAATTCCAACTGTACAAAAAGATATGCCTCTTTTAGTGAAGACTGCTCGATTTCGATCCGACCCGGATTCATGCCGAACTTCTCCCAAACTAGTCTTCTTCCCTCCTCTCCTCTTTTCTTCAACTTCAAACCCCTAAATAAGGTGTTTTGAAAGATTTTTCAAAGAGTTCACCTCTCTTTCATTCATTTCCACTTTGTCCTTGCTCGGTTTACCGAAAAGCGCAACATTTAACAAAATGTGAGCCTTGGAACGTCGTAGAAGCATTTTCAAAAATATTTTGAAAGATAGTGTTTTAAGGTCTAAAATATTTGGTTGAAATAGTTTTAGTCCAAAAATGGGGTGTGAGGTTGGGAGTTGAAGCTTCTCTTGCTGAAGAAACCGAACATTTGCACTGCACAACTTTCATCACCAAGTAAACAATCAGTAGTGCCCAAGTCTTAAGGGCAGTCAAAAATTGGGTGTCTACAGCCGCAGCTTGTTCA
This sequence comes from Camellia japonica, assembly GCA_030407325.1. Classification (NCBI taxonomy): domain Eukaryota; kingdom Viridiplantae; phylum Streptophyta; class Magnoliopsida; order Ericales; family Theaceae; genus Camellia; species Camellia japonica. The sequence goes on from JAPPVO010000019.1 coordinate 159,528,622, forward strand.
TGAAGTTTATGGACTGGGCACTAACATACATGCCTTCGTCTGCGGCCAGAATTGTCTGCACTACCCGGGCTTCCACCAGAGTGAACCCCGAGAGAAATACATAATCATTGCCATAGTTGATCTTTAGCACTAGCATAGTCACCTCTGGTGGTGCTTGGATAGATGAGTTTCCAAAAACAATTGCTACTCCTCTCTCATGAGGATATTTCAACATCTAATGGAGGGTGGAGGAGACAACCTTCACATGATGTAACCAAGGCCTCTCTAACAGTAGGTTAAAGGTAGCTGGCACATCCAGGACGTGGAACTTGATCTCTAGCTCAGATGGGCCCACCTAGACTCGTACTTTCATTGTTTCCATGACTTCTCTACTTGTATTGTCATACGCCCATATCACCTAGGCTGTGGGGATAAAGTCTTCCGGTTTAAGGCCAACCGCATAGACAGTTCGGGAAGGACAGACATTAATGGCAGAACCAATATCTATAACCACTAGCACTCACTTCTCTCTACATTCCATAGATATGTATAACGGCTTGTTGTGAGCCGACCCTTCCGACGACAGCTCTTGGTCAGAGAACATGAGCATTGGCTTGGCTCCACTTGGAAAGACCAGGCCCAGAAGTTGCTCGAGCATAGTATCAATGGACAATTTAACCTTGTCCATTGCCGACAATACTGCCTTCCGGTGCACCCATGAAGCCATGAGGAGTCCCTAGATAAAGATATCGGCTTGAATCTTCTTGAGTTTTTTTAGAACTAGCTCCTCTTCTAATTGCTTCCCCTTCTGTTTCTCCACATCCTTGTGCTTTCCTGATGGCTCTGCTTGATCCAGGTGTGGTGGCTTAAAGTACCGTCCACTTCGAGTAAGATCATCTATCTCCTCAACATACCATGTACCATTTGGGACGCAGTCTCCCCAGTCTTCATGAGTATAGGCCAGATGCAAATCATTGTCATTCCACCACTCACCATCAGCCGCTGACAAACAATTGTCCGGCTCTACTTGAATCATTTTTACAGTGCAAGTGCCCCTCTTAGGGCGACACACGGTTGCAGTTTCTAGGCTGTCTTCATTTCTTTCTCTCTTAAACTACCTCAGTGCAACTTCCTGTTCAGTATCCATAGTGTTCACAACACCCACTTCCTGGGTTGGGTTTCCCTCACATACACCCTTTGGCAAGCTTCCTTTCTCATCAGCCTTCCCGGCCGCTGCAGCTACCTCTGTTTCCTTTTCCTCCAGTTTCATCCCAATTTTTTCTTCCTTAGCTGGCTCATCGCTCAGTCATCCAGTAGTATTAGTCGATCCGTTCAGGTCGAACCACCCAATCTGTACATCTCCCTGATCATGTTCATCAAAGAACTATAAGTTGTCCAAATCTTCTTTGAGATTTGCTAGGTTGTCCAACCCTTGGTTCGAACTATCATTCCTCACTACATTAATTTCCACTGAGGTTGGTAGCAACACCTCAGGCCTGAGTTGAGTATTATGAACAACATAATGGCTCGGGTCGTACTCGCTTTCAGATGAGTCCACGGGACATTCCGATAGCAAACCAGCACCTCCGTCCGAGGTCAACATCTCTTCTATTGCAGGTGTTGTCACCACTGATTTGGAAAACTCAAGTTGTAGATTAGACGTGTCCATCATGCACAAGTTTGTGCCCTCAGGAATGAACAGCGTTGGTTTTGGTAGGTGGGAGGGGGTAATATATACGCTGGGGTCATAAGAGATGGCCAGGGTAAGGATAAGGTTAAGGTTTCAAGGTGGGGGGACTTGATTATGGGCCGGGAGCAGATTTGTGGTTACATTTGGTTTCTGGAGTGGAGCGATGACTTTGTTTTCAATGAGATCCTGAATCTCATAACACAAACGGAAGCACTGGTCAGTGTCATGACCATTTTGCTGGTGAAAAGAACAATACTATGCGAGGTTATTCTTGGGTAGAAGGGGATCAGGAAGTGGGCAAGGTTCTAAGGGTTTTAGGTGCCCTTACTTGACCAGCACTTGCATGGCTTTGGATATGATCATGTATAGTTAGTTAAAAGCTCTACCTTGAGGTCGAGTAGAGTTCAATGATGTTTGTAGGCCTATGTTGGCAAAGGGGATGACAGTTTTTGTTGTGACAACACTTACGTCTGATGGCCTCGCAACTGTGCTACCACTGGCAGCATTAGAACTATGAAGAAACAGCCTCTTGGCCGATTCTTCATCATCAGTAATAATCCCCTACTTCATAGCATCCTCGATTTGAACCCCCCATCTCGTGAAGCTCTTTGAATGTAAATAGGGGAAGAACAATCATTTTCTACAATAACTTCCCATGTAGATTTCGGACAACCATTATGATCTGATCTTTCTCTGAAGGTCGAACATTCATCATGGATGCTTTAGCCCTCCATCTCGTCAAAAATTCAAAGAAACCTTCCTTTGGCTCTTGACGTGTCGCCTCGAGATCACAAGTTGTGACCTCAATTTGCGTATTGTAAGAGTATTGAGTGACAAAGGACTCGGCTAACTCCTCCCCGTTCTGTTTTACAGAATCTTCCAACTTGGTGTACCAGATAGCCGATATACCCGACATAGTGCACCCAAAGAAGGATAGCTTCTGCACTCTAGTCAAACCCAACGGCCACAAGATATCTAAAAACAACTGTAAGTGAACCATGGGGTCCCCGGAACCATGAAAGCGGTCAATGTGTGGCATCTTGAACCGCTTTGGTAATGTAACCATAGATTCGTTGTATCCATCCTCTATGTCTGGAATGGAATTGACCCCTTGCGCTTTTTTGAACAGCTTCTCTAATTTGTTGACTTTGAGCACAGTACGATTAACCTTGAATTTGAAAGATGCCTCGGTCTGATAAATCGGGGCTTTGGAAGCTTGTGTTGGGATGGGTTCTGTTGGGACTGGGAAAACCAGATTACCCTGGGTTCGTGGATCTTGAGCAGTGACAGTATTAGCAGTGGCATCAGGCACAAGGATAGCCGCGGTGGGTACATGGGACGCAGAGGCCACAGCCAGCTACGATTGCTGTTATTGTAGCCTAGTTATAACCTCGGCCTGACGGGCCACATAATGCTGTAGTGTCTCAACTGTTTGTTGCAGTTGGAGTATTAAGTCCTCGATATTTGCTGGGGGATACTGTGCCATTGGAATAGGTGACTATTCTTAAATTGAACTGGAAGTAGCAAACTGTTCTTGAATCGAGCTGAACACAAGCGAGTTGAGAGGTGACTGCTGTAAGAACTAGACTGGTGAATTTTGTCTGATACTCATCCACCTTGCAACTGGTGATAGCGAAGCAAACATAGGCTATCCTCGAACAAGATCTCCAACCTTGCAAAGTCATCCAACGTGGGTCCTGAGTACTTGGGGGATATCAGAACCTTCTGAAGCTATGGTTTAAACTACCTAGCAAAAGAAATAAAGTAAAAGAGCAGTAATCAGAAATCGTACAGCACTTCAGCTAAGACATTTATCAACACAAACATGATCAAAGCTGTAGGACTGCACTCCATACTGAATTCTGCCTCGAAACAGATACTAACGGTGCAACTGATATGCACATTCCTGTACAATTTTACTATAAAGCACATACTAATTAAGAGAGAGCCAAAACATCCCTATGAGGAGTAGGGTTACTCTGTCCTAGTTTTTGTCAGGAACTAGGGCTTCACTAGTTCAATCAAATAGTTTTATGCAACCCTGCACGCAGGTGAGCATTATGTCCTAGTTTGGAATAGTCACTATGGCTTACTACATGTAGCTAAGCTAAATGGTCAAAGAGGGTACCTCAGCAAGACTACCTAATATACCTCTCACACCTATCACCGAGAAGTGAAAGGAGGATCAAGCGGTACAGCGGTAGTCTAAATCTAAGGATTGTGTTCCCAACATGGCAGAGCCCACGACCGGTCAGCCTTTTGGCAAGCGTTGTAGGCAAGCCTTCGATAAACCGTCCTAGAATAGCAGATGGAAAACACAGTGACTTATAATAACAATGCAAATGCAAATGCAAAGAACATATATATGTAGATAAAATTTCACATCATGAAGTTCAAGTCAAGTTCTCTAGTTTCCCTAGCAGAGTCGCTAGAAATAGTAGCTTGATTTTCGTGCTCCTTTCGGATACGATTAGCCCTACAGTTCGGACTCTCGTGGTTCTAAATCTGATTTCACAAGTGAAATGTGAAATAGATAAACAAAAATGAATCCAACTCTAGCAAATCTTTTGGAAAATCGATTTTAAATCAAAATATACCAAAAATGGACTGCTTTGTTAGATTAAAGAGTCACCACCTAAATATTTTTGGAAAACTTAGAAAACCCAAGACTCGTGCCAAAGGCTACTTATCCGTCATCACCAAAGTGTCTCGGCTTGGGAACTTAGGTACGACAGGGGAAGGTCATGAATTCAGCACCCCACTCGCCCGATCAAAGATCGGCCTCTACTAATCAGGATGTGATTCTTATTTACACTATATGTTCTTGTTCCGATTATTTAGGCTAATTTACTATATGATGCACAAAAGTATAGACTAATTTGCAAAAGTTGGAACATTTGATTTCATGTATGTTTGAAAAAGAGTTTTGAATACACGTCACTTAAAAAAGTGAACTTGTATACACATTGGTCAAAACATCCCAACTTAAGCAATTAGCCTTCATCCACAGGCATTCAAAATAGGTATATCACTTAAGCACTTAACCTCATGGAAAACATGCTTGATATGGTAACAATCACACACATGCGATATGCTAAAGTAATAAGTGCTAACCTCGTACTCCAAGGCAAGCCAAAAGAAACAAAAGAGTTAGAAAACATGCATGATCCTAACAATGTAAATGACTAATGCAACGCATGCAAAGATGCAACTAATAGGTTCTGTCGTCTAATATGTCATGTAAATCACTTTGATAGCATGCAGTAGCGCACGTATTCAAGGAAATAATAAATGACAATGTTGTTAGAATGATGAACCGAACCTCATGCATGCATGACAAATGGATGGAAATCATGGAAAATGCTAAGAGAAACATGATGCCCTATGCTATCCATCATAAGCAAGTAAATAAAAGGGAGAAAGACGTGGGGTTGGAAGACATAGACATTATTACAAGTTTGCCCTCGCGCAGAAGGGTCCGAATGAATGTCCTAGCTAATTACTACAAATTACCTAACTATTACAAACCAAATGAAATAAATTAAATATACTAGCTAATTATTACAAATTAAGATTAACTAGCTAGCACACCTAACTCATTAATTACAACACAATTTTGCCAGCTATTAGAATTAAGCTAATTAAGCATAAAACTATTATAGGCCCCGAGAAACGAGAGATGAATCATGCATGCGCATGAATTTCCACCCAAAAATGCTCTATGTTCTGCTGCCAGAATGCTTCTGTTGCGCAATCAGAAAATTGCACTAATTTTCACCTTAGCCTATGCTCTGTTCTGTAGGAAAAATAACACGGCTTAGTTGAAAAAAGGTGGTCGGCCGACCAAAAGAAGTTGTCGGTCGTACAGTAAACGTGGTCGGCCAGCCACTAATGTTTGGTACTGCCCTGCTACAATAGATATGAAACATAGCACAAACAGAGTATTTTCAGGGGATGTTTGTCCACCCTATCTCTCTTTATCACCAAACAGATCAAAGAAGGGTAGGCTTGATTCAAAAGCCATCAATCAATGCAAATTCATTGCATGATGGTCTATGAATTAAGGGATACAATTTCGATGAAGGACAAGGAAAAACTCATGAACCTCCTCCCTATCATGGAATTGATCAAGGGAAGTAGTTGACATTGATTCTTGAACCATTTTCATCACTAAGAGTATGAAATGCTTCAAGACTCAATGGGTTCAATTAACGTCCAATTGAACCCCAAACTTGATTTTATTATCTTGTTACCTCTTAGTCCGATTTTAGTATCTCTTTTAATTACCTTCCTATTCATTAGTCATTTTAATCCAATAATGAAGATTAAGTCCACTAATGGAGAGAAATATCAAACAAACGGTTGTTTTGGGCATGAGAGAGATGTCGTGCCTTTGGTAATGAACCTCTGAAGAGATTAAACTATTAAGCACAAGGATCTCTCTCTCAAGCTTAAACAATGACCATTTGAAACAACTCTCAAAGCAAAGAAAAAGCCAAGAAAAGAGAGAGGTTGCAGAGGTGATTAGAGGTGAACACAAGTATGGAAAGCACTAAATAAATGCTATCAATTCAAATAGGTTGGTGTCTAATGCCTAAAACACCAAACCTATGAGGACCATTATACTACAAGCATGCCATAAAAAGCATAAATGAAACCAACACCAAAAAATAGTCCTAAAACAGTCAAAAATAGTGTTGGAATTCTCATGGAAAGGCTTGAAAAAGTAAGCTACAATATTGAGAAAATTAAGCTAGTAAACAAGCACAAGGAGGGGAGGCTAACCCCTCTGTTTTTGGGACTTCAAAACAACATTTTTAGCCTCTGAAAACCTCTGAAATTCAATGGTAAAAAGCTTAGAAAAAAGGGGGATGAAGAGATGTGAAATACAAGGGTAAAAGCTTAGGAAGTAAGGTTTGGGAAACACAAGGGTAAATGGTTAAGAAGTAAGGTTCAAAGAAGGGTTGTCACCCCCTCTACCTTGGATAGCTTTTAACCACAAGTTTTAGCCCATAAAAATAGTTAGAAAATGATCCAAAAACAGCAAATAAAGAGAGGAAATAAATTGTGCAAAAGAGCTAGGGGTTATACCTCTTGAAGAGGAGTGACCCTTTGAGTTACTGTAACGAGTCCGCGAGGGAACTCATGGGTTACTGTTCAGACTCAATTTGTGTCACGGTTCTTAATCTGAACCAAAGAGTCCAAATCCGGCAAATCGTCTTGAGAAATAGATTTTTGAAAAGAAGTGCCAAACATGGACTGCTTTGCCAGATACAGAGTCGCCACCTAAATATTTTTTAAATGGGGGAATTTAGGAAACCCTGACTCGGTGCCAAAGGCCACGTATCCGTCATCACCAAAGTTGCCTCGGCTCGGGAACTTGGGTACGATTGGGGAAGGTCAGCTATGAGCACCCCCTCTCGCCCGGTCCGAAGACTGGCCTCTAGTAACCGTGATATCCAACTTTGAAAACATTACATGTTCTTATTCCGGTTATTAGCCTAGAATTACTAAGTTATGCGCACAACAAACAAGTATAGACCAAATTGCCTAAATTGGAACAAAACATAGCAGGTTTGTTTTGAAAATGGTTTGCTACTCGCAAGTAGGCTAAAATGCAGGTTTTGCCACCCTCGGGTGGGGTTTCAGAAAAGATGGTTTTGCCACTATCTAGTGGGCTTTAAAACTCACAGTTTTAATGCATTATTCCAATTTAGGTAACTCGACCTCCATCCACAGGCATTCAAGCAGTTATATCACATAAGCAGCTAGCCTCATGGTAATCATGCTATTATGACAACATTCACACAGATGCGATATGCTAAAGCATAAAAGCTTACCTAGTACTCCAAGCCAAAACAGAAACTAGTTAGTAATCAATGCATGATCCTAGTTCATGTTAAGTGGCTAATGCATCACAGGCAAAATGCGGCTATAATAGGCTCGGCTATCCTAGACATGGCATGTGAAATGCTGCAATTAACGAGTACTCATCTTGGAATTCGAAATACATATGTAGTTAGTGTGATGTGCCGAGCCCGGTGCATGGAAAACAAATGTATGGATGCACGCATGCATAGCATAAGGTATGCTAATCTTAAATATGCCCTAGTCTACCATCATAAGCAGGTAAATAAAAGGGAAGAAAGACGTGGGGTTGGAAGACATACATACACGTACGCACACTTATTACACAATTGCCCTCGCTCGGAGGGTCCGAATAAATATTACAGTCCAACTAAATAATACTAAATTAATTATTACAAAACGTCTAATTAATTAACAAATTAAATGCAAAGAGAAGATGGCCGCAGCCCCCCACCTCGGAATGCGTGAATGATGCATGCTTCAGTCTGTCTTGCCCGGAAGACCCGTGCCATGCTACTGCTGCCTCTGTTTTACACTGCCCTGCCTCTCCAAAGACTGCCAAAGTCCTGGGACATGTTCCTTGAACACTGTAGAATACCGTCGGCTGGAAGAAATGCCCACCGGCCATGTATAATTTTCATCGGCTGCTGGCAAAGTTATCGGCCACTCACCAATGGCCGGTCGGCACTAAATATTGCCGGTCGGCAGAAACTTCCTGCAGAAGACAGTTTTGACAGCAACAGAAGACAGACAGTGCATGGCATGAAATTTCAGGCACATGTGAGCATGGCCATGCTCCCCATCATGTATTGAACTCAGGGAAGCATGGCCCTCGATCCTCGGGCTATCAATTGTGCATTTGATGCATGATAGCCTAAGGAGCCAAGGTTGCAATTCAATGTAAAAATGCATGCAACACACAAATGAGGACCAAGACCCTATCATGTCGAAGTCAAGGGCCTCGGTGACCGAGGATTGAGGTGCATTTTGTCACTTGAAGTACAAACACCCCTCACCCCTCTAGTTTGGTTTGACAGCCCAAACCAAACAATGCAATGCATGTTATGCAACATGGTTCAAAAATGCAATAAGAGACTAAAATGCAAACATGCCAAATGTGGTGTAAACTAAATATGGAAATGCACTCTAACATGCGAGTTAAGATATGAAAATACGACTAATCAATAATATGCAAGCATGCAAGTATGATGTCATGCAAGGATGAATCCAATGCAACATGATCATGTAATGGTGTTTCAAAACCACAAGAGGCAGGCCTCAGCCCACCCAAAACAGTGGCCAACAATGCCTAAAACCATGGACAAAATGCTCAACAAGCACACAAACCAATGGGCTCAAGATTAAGGCGCAAAAGGGAGCATTCAACTACCACTACCAAGACCACTCATGGCATGGTTTATTCAGCCAAAAACAGAGCTTCAATGCATCAAAACACACCCCAAAATCTAATAATATGGCAGCCCAAATACCTAAACATGGTAGCATACACTATGACCACCCTTTAAGGCGCAAGACTACAACACTTTAAGGCATGAATGAGATGGTAAATGGCAACATGTAAGCATGGTATAGGGATTGAAATAGCATGAGAAGTGACTTCAAATCATCTAAACATCTTAAACAAAGCATGCTAATGACTCACTCACTCAAGGTCATTATGCTAGAATACAAAGGAGCTATACAAAGCATATCAAACATGACAACAATAGTGGCCAACAGACCTCAAGCATAACAAATCATGACCAAAAACTTCAATAAGCTAGGCCAAAACATGAAGATATACTAGGCTAAGCACATGGTCCATTTCTAGGCAAGGTAGAGCATTACAAAGCAAGTATAAGATGCATGCTAAGGGCTACAAATCCAACCAAAGGCAGAGATATAACATGACTCAAAACACCCAAAAAAAACTCTGAAATGGTACCCAAAACAACCAAGCATGCATGTTGCCTTTTAAGCCAGAAACAAAGGTAAAGAGAGACAAAGGGGAAAGGGGTGTCCCTCCCCTATACAAGACTTCAAACCATCTTCCTCACCACTGAAAATCCACTGGATTTCAGTGGTGAGAAGACCAAAACACCAAGGTAAACAAAGCCTAACAAAGAAAGCATCAAAAAGGCCAAATAAGGCCTAAGAGGGTGAGTTTGAACTCAAACCACGAAACACCCTTAATGAAAGTTCTAAAGCATGAAAATATAAGCTTTTTTTATGTTATACACAAAGCCTAAATCAGCATGCAAGACAGGTAGAAATCTAGTGCAAATTTGGGGAAACTAAAGCAAAGTGATTACCCTTGAAGAACCCTTGAAGAACAGATGATCCAGCCACCTTCTATTGATCAAGATCAGTCTAAAAGCTCAAGAATCAACCCTCCAAGCCTCTCAATCTCGGAGCAAGGTGTAATGGTGTGTGTATTAGTGCAAAAGTGAGGTCAAAATGCACTTTTAGGCCTAGAAACACACACACAAGAGGAGAGAGAGGGAATACATGACAGATATATAGATACAAAAGCTCTGGTTTTTTGTTCAAGAATGGCTAACCCTTGACAATGGAGGAGGTGGGATGCTTATATAGGCCAAAAAAGGACTCCAAGCTTCTCCAAGAAGCTATATCAAAAGGGGCAAAGGGGGCAAATGGTCATTGGCTTCTTGAAGAAGCTGGGACAGCTGGACAAGCTTCCCCAAGAAGCTTGGCCAAAGAGTCATCCTTCTAGAAGAAATTAGGGGGTCAAGGGCTCAAGCCAGCCACAAACCGCACGGGGAGGAGTGATGGTGCATTCCAGCTGGCACAGCTGGGATGCACCATGCCTCAAGGGTGCAAAGGAGTCACACCGGCCAGCAAAAGAGGTCATCGGCAAAATAAAGTGCCGGTCGGCCAAATAAAGTGCCGGTCGGCCAAATATAGTGCCGACCGGCCATTGGTGTTAAGAAACCATGGCCGGTGGCACCCATAAACGGCCGGTGATGCAAGGGAGGGGCCGATGGGATGTGGGGGTGGCCAATAAGCCACTCCCTACCCTTCAAGGCAACAACACAATGTTTGGTGCAAGACCAAACACAAACAGTCGAGTCAAGAGGTCCTGAGGCAAGGCGCGCATCCAAGGCTTCCGGGAACCCAAGACGAACACAATCATGGATAATCACCGAGTGTTCAAGCGGTGACGTCCAGTCTTGAGGACGGTCAAAAATGGGGTGTCTACAGTTGCCCCTCTTTGACAGAACTCGAAAGTCATAACAATGACGGGAGTGAAATGTCAAAGCCCAGAGACGACCCATTTTTATAAAAATGTCTTAAGGGTAGTCAAAAATGGGGTGTCTACAATGACCTTTTTGCTTGCACCAAATTCATTATAAAAACAACCCCTCCCAGCATTTTACATGCAAGAACACACCCATACACACTATATTCTACCGAGAGAGTAGAGAGGAAGGACGATGAGCTTGGTAGAAGAGAGGAGAGGAAGAAAAAGTTGCTAGCAATTCTGACAACCCTCAAGTAAGCCACAACACAACTCTCTCTTATTTCTTTCCTTTCAAATACATACTCTTAGAAGTTTTAAACATTCATTTCGGAAGTGTTTTGATGCATTCTTTTGTTTTTAAATGAAAGGAGTTGAGCCTTGATTCTACCCTTCTTATATTTTCTTAATTAGTATAAGACTACCTTTTTCCATATCAAACTCTCAAAATTTCCAAAGGCACACTTTCACCTTAAATTTTTGAGTTTAATACATATTATTTAGCATGTTTTCATCACAAGAGAAGTGGAAAATCGCCCCTAGTTGGCCTCTTTTCTCACCAAATTTCTATTTTCAATAAAGTGCCAGAAAAATCTGTTTTACAGGAAACTTGAGAAAATTCTAGAAAAATGTATGAAAGTATTCCGAGCCTCCATTTTATGTCAAAATCTTCCTTAAGGAGTTAGCTTTTAAGGAAAATTGGTTTCATGGAAAACGATTAAAAATCTAGAAAAGCTATTCCATTTTCGAAAAATGTTTTGAAAACTAGATGAAATTCTCTACGAACCATAGGAAGGCCAGATTTGGAGAAAATCTGAAATAGTTCTTTTAATCTTGATCTTTAAGTGACTCTAAATATGAAAATTCTATTTACATTGATGTTTTGTGCTCTTGACTTTATGAATGTGCTTACTTATATCTAATCATGTCTTTGTATGATATTATACATGTCATGGTTATGTTTTTTTTTTTTGTCCTTTAATGATGCTTACACTTATACAAATTTATTTTCCTTCTCGCTTATACTAACTAATTACAGCAATTAATCTAACAGAAAACTTAATGGGGGTGGCTAATGGGGTTTCGATCACCTGATTATTATTATGAGAAGAAGTTATTAGTTAGTGGGATGCGTTCCCTTTGGTAAGTTAAATCTTGCGCAAGTGGTTGTTTCGAAACCCTTGAATGGAGTGGTTGTATTCGGACCCTAGGTAGTTCGGTGTAAGGAGGGATTTCAACAAGGCCCATCATTATCGTCTCTTTCGAGGCTCTACGGTTGGCGCTACGCGGTATATAACCATTGGTAGGCATCCGAGCTAAGGTATGCAACAAACCAGCAAAACAAGGGGCATACCAAATAATCCGCGTCCAATTCTTGGAGTTAGGAGGACGAAATCTCTTTGGGGGATTTCTAGACTACTAACAATTAACCATATAATTTGTGCTATGAATTTAAATGCCATGACCCTTTCCATTGGTTTTTTGTGTATTGAACTGGGAAAAAGAGATGGGGTGTGTGTGCGTTTATTGGGCATTCAATGCTCACAGCATATCATGCCAGGTGTCGAAGGGGTGCTTGCAGCAGAAGACGACGAACTAGAAAACTTCGAAGACATTTGGCTATCCTAGAAAAGTTAGGAATTTCTTTTGTTGTTTTGTAAAGTCCAAATGAAACTTTAAATTTTCTTTTAGATGTAATGTTGATAGAACGAGCTTTTGTAATTAAGGATATTTGTAATTACTCTATTGCTATGTATTTATATTCCAATACCAATATAATTCCCGACGTTGCTTATGAGACCTTGCGTCAATACCTCTTAAGATTTGTCAAAAAGGTAGTGCGCTACCTAAGAAAGTTAGACTTAGAAGGGTGGCTAATTGTACTCCTCTGGCGATCTGGGATCTTACTTGGTTATTGGCCATAAGACTCATTAGTGACCCTTGACTACAACCCTTAGTGTAGATTTGGGACATCACAGAGGAGACAGTGAGCGGGCGTTCCGAGTCTGGGAGCGAGGAGAATGAGGCTGGTTCTAGGTCAAGGAGTGGAGAGGATGACGCCGGCTCTAAGTCCCACTCCTTTGATAACAACGGTGCCGATGGTGACAGTGCTCCTAAGTCCCCTCCTTGGAAGAGGATGAAGAGGGCCTCTCGAGCCTGATGCGATTGATACCGATTTTTGTATTCTTTTTGGTCTTTTCTTTTGCTTTGTAGTGTAAAACTTTGTATAGCTTCAGATAGGTCTATTATTTTTTGTTTTGAAAACTTGTTTTTTTCTCTTTTGTAAAAACTATGATCGGGGTCAAATCTTGCAGTTTTATAAAAGAAAGAACTTTATTTTGTACAGCATTTCGAGAATGGCACCACACTTGCATAAAATTGGAACTGAGTTCAAAACTGAAAATGCTCATATTTGAATGATGTTCATAATCGAATATTGAGCCTTCAGCTGACCAAAACACAAAATACAACTCAATAAAGGAAAAATAAAGTAAAAACAACTTAAACATAGCTATTCACACTTGCTAGAAACAAAAGACTTAAAATAGAACTCAAAAGTAGAAAGGGCCAATCATAACACCGTTCCCCAGTTGCCTGGCCAGCGCACTTGGTTGGCCAGCTGGGAAAGGTGGCCGGCCGGCCAAAATCTATGGCTGGACAGTTGGCAATAGCTGTCAACCACTCACACAACCTTATTCTCTATAAAGGTCTTCTCTTGCTCTTTCTTCGACATAATACCATTTTTTCTGTAGTTTTCTTTGAAAATTGAGATATTTCTTGTTGAGAGGCTCAAGGATTGGATGGCCACTTTGGATGGCACGAAAAAGGTAAATTTTAGCGGTTTTGGCATAAACGCTCTTTTTCCGTTGAGTCGCACGCCGCTTTGTTTTCCATTCCTTCATGCCACTGTCCAATGTTGGAACCCCGGTTACTCATGTGTATTGCTTCAGAGCACAAGAGATGTGTCCTACTCTCGAAGAGTTTCAAGCATTAATGGAGTCCCGGTGCGATGAGGAGATTATGCCTCAACCCCGTTTCGGTCATACACGGGCTCTTGAATGGATGTGTGGGCTTACTTTACACCAGGCTTGGTCCTTGGCTCATGACAAGGAGTTGGATATACCCAGCTTGATTCATCGGTTTTCTGACATTAGAGACAGAGGTGATCTTCTCTGGCTAGGTTATTGTCAACACGCCATCTGCTTATGTTTACTTGCACACTTCCTACTTGCCCTTAGTTGCAGTGGAGCTAGCATTAGGTTGATCAAAGTGGCCCAATGTCTCAAGGAGGGTTAGAATTGCATAGGTTTAGCATTGGCTAAAACTTTGATGGGTTTGGATGCTTTCCATCGATGGGAGACGTCCCGGTTGGCGGGGAGTTCACTGATTCTTCAAGTATTATTTCCCACCCTTTCTTATTTATGATTTCTCACATCACTTTGGCACTCACTCTCTATTTTCCCTCAAGACCCTTCCTTGCTTTTTCTCTCAACGTATATCTCTATATTTTTTAATCTCTTTCTCTTTTTTTTTTCTTTTTTTTTTTTTTTGTTTAATCCCTTCCCAGGTGTGGTTGATGGATATGCTAAAGGTTATGAACCCTTGCCCCGAGTATTTGGCCAGATCCTACTTCTTTCATCCGCAGTTAGTAGACTTTCCCACAGAGGGATTGTGGTGTGATTGGATGTGCAGCAGATTTGCGGTTGACATTGCTTGGCATTGCCCCTAGTTAAACTTGACCGAGATGAGCTACAGCATGTCCTGCCAGCCGGGTGTACAGTTAATCAGCCACACACATTATGTAGTCTACTTCCCCTTCCAGTTTAGAAGCCAGTTTGGGCGTGATTAGATCCGTCCAGATGAGGCGGTTAAATAGCTAGCTCCATTTCCAGTTCGTGATTCGCACTTGGTTCGATACCTCGTTGGTTGGAGGATGAGAGAGCTTTTGGCCCCTACTACCAACTTTAGTTATGCCCTTTCTAGCGAGTGCTTCGCTTGGCTTGAGGACGAGACATAGATTGGGCCATCCTTGGCTGTAGAGACTTCCGAAAGTGCCGGTAGGAGGCAGAGGACTATCACCTGACTCATCTGTGCCCTAGTTTATTGCTTTGACTTTTTTTTTTCTTCAAGTTTTTATGATGTAAAAGCAACTTTGATTAATCTTGAGAGTTTGAGGATGTACTTGTGTTGAAATCATGTAATTAAAGTTGTTAGTACTGAAAATTTTCCTTTTGGTTCAAATAATGATTTGTGTTGTAAAAAGTGAAATTTTGAGAAAATCAACTTCATTAAAACTTTTCAAAACAATTTCCGTCAATAGTCATTACCTGACAGACATGGAATCAATCCTGAAGATGTACAACCCCGAATTAAAAAGATCATAACTACATTTACCATCACTGCTCTGTCTTGCAACTGGCTCTTCTGCCCAATGGAGGTAGCACAACCAAGCTAACAGATGACAGAAAAAGATGGACTGATGAACAAATGGACAAGATAGTTGAATTGAGAATGGTTATGGCTGAACTTCGGGATGAAATTACTTACGTATCCCAAAGATAGGAATCAAGCCTTACGTAGTTTGGTTAGAGTTCACTCAAGTATTTACTCTCTCCTTTTGTGCTCTAACTTTTACCACAGTCGCCCTTTCAGGTTTTCAGCCTTGCGAGCTCTATTTTTCTTTGTTTCTAATTTTTCATGCTCTAACTTTTGCCTAGGTCGCCCTTTCAGGTTTTCGGCCTAGTGAGCCTCTTAAGGATAGTATTTTTTCAACTTGTCCCTGCCGATCGATTGCGAGAACTCCAAGCCATCTAGATCCATGAGTTTGATTGCTTTCCCCGACCAGATAGATTTGATGATGTAAGGACCAGTCCAATTGGGTCTGAACTTGCCCCTGGGTCATGGATGGGAGCTCGGTTGTCTTTGAGCACCATGTCTCCTTCCTTAAGGTATCTAGACTTGAGTTTCTTGTTAAAGGCCCCGAAAATTCTACGTTGATATCCTTGGATATGACACAACACCCTCAACCTTCTCTCATTGAACAACATCAATTCTTCAAACATGTTCTCCTACCAATCTGCCTCTGCTATCTGATACTCGGCCATAATTCTCAACAACGGTACTTCAATCTCGATTGGAAAAACAACTTCCATCTCATATACTAGAGAGTAGGGGGTGGCCCTTGTAGATGTTCGAATTGACGTTCTATAACTCTAGAGTGCAAAAGGTAGTTTATCTAGCCAGCCTTTGTAGGTCTCCACCATTTTTCGCAGGAGGTTCTTGACATTTTTGTTTGCAGCTTCAACGGCTCCGTTAGTCTTTGCTCTACACGTTGATGACTTGTGAAAGACCACGTTGTATTTCTCAAGCAAATCCACCACCTCTTTCTTAAAGTGCGAGCCATTGTCCAATACGATCTCATTTGGCACTCCATACCTGCAGATGATGTTGTTTTTTATGAACTTGGCCACATGTGACGCTTTCAACACTGAATAAGACTGAGCTTCCACCCACTTGCTAAAATAGTCAGTCGCCACCATGATGAATTCATGTCAATTTGAGCCCTTTGGTAAGACTACTCTGATGACGTCAATTTTCCAAACTGAGAAAGGCCATGGCAAAGTCATGTTGTAGAACTTTAACGGCGGGATATTCATGCGATTAGCACGGATTTGACATTCGTGACATCGCCGAACAAAGTTAATACAATCCTCTTCCATGGTTGACCAATAATAGCCCTGCCTGAGGATCTTCCTAGCTAGCATCACATCATTCATGTGTGCACCATACTCTCCTCCGTGGATGGTCTCCATGAGACGCTTCAACTCCTCTTCTTCAATGCAGAGCTTGTGCATCCTCAGATGGCCTATTTTGTACAACTTATTCCTGCATATAATGAACTGAACGACCAAACGCCGTATTCTCCGTTTATCCTTAGCATTTGCCCCTTGTGGATACATGTCCTTCTCCAAGAAGTTTCAAATGTCGTAATACCAAGGGTTCTTGTCTTGAACTTCATATATTATAGCTATTGTCTCATAAGTAGGCATATACTTTTGTTCAATGATGATCAGACGCATCTTAACCTTAAGCGATATGTCTACTATGGAGGATAGAGTTGCCAGCGCATCAGCAAACTGGGTGTTCTCTTTTAGCAAATGTGTGAATGTCAGTTTCTCAAACCTCAGAATTAGAATGTCCAGGGCCTGATGATAAACTTTCATTTTCTCTTCCTTGACCTTCTAATCTCCGTTAGCCTGAGAAACAACTAGATTTGACTCTCCGATGATGTCCAACCTTATTGCCACTAGTTCTAGGGTAGCTTTCAATCCAACGATACACGCCTCGTACTTTGCTTCATTGTTAGATACTTTGAACCGAAGTTTGAAAGCTAGGGGTATATGGGAATCATCGGGTGCTATAAAAAACACACCTATCCCATAACCATATTGATTAGCTGCTCTGTCAAAGTACATTGTCCAAGTCTCCTCCTCTACCTACAGAATTTCCTCATCTGGGAATAGATGCTCTACTGCTTCATCTCCTTCCATGGGGTGGTCCGCCAAAAATTCCATTACCGCTCTCCCTTTGACAGACTTACGAGTGACGTACTTGAGGTCAAACTCAAAGAGAAGAAGCAACCAACGAGCTAGCCTACTCGTAAGCACCGGTTTCTCAAAGAGATATTTGATAAGATCTAATCTTGAAACCAAAATTACGGAGTGAGCTAACAGGTAGTGTCTCAACTTCCTAGTAGCCCAAACCAAAGCTAAGCAAGCCTTCTCCAGAGGAATGTAGCGGGTCTCATAATCCAGCATCTTCTTACTCAGATACTAGATTGCCTTCTCCCCCTTAGCTTCAAATTCTTGCTCTAGCATATACCCCATGGTTGAATCTATCACCGATAGGTACAGGATTAGTGGCTTCCTTGGCTCTGGCGGTGATAACACATGCGGATTCTGAAGGTACTGCTTAATTTGTTTGAAAGCAAACCAACATCGATTATCCCATCTGAACTTATTCCCCTTTTTGAAGACACCAAATAATGGTTCACAAGTCAAGGTTAATTTGGAGATAAACTGTCTTATGAATTGCACTTTCCCTAGAAAGCCACGCACTTCCTTTTCAGTCCTTGGTGGTGGCATTTCTAAGATGGCCTTAATTTGGATGGATCTACTTCAATTCCCTTCTGTGTGATCAGAAAACCCAACATTTTCCCTATAGTCACCCTAAAAGTGCACTTTTGCAGGTTCAACCTCAGTCTATACTCACTGATCCATTCAAAGAATTTTTCCAATGAGATGTAGCAGCCTTCTCGCTCTTTAGATTTTACAATCATGTCATCCATGTACAGCTTGACTTCCTTATGGATCATGTCATGCAACATTATGGCCGCATCCCTCTGATATGTTGCCCCAACATTCTTCAACCTGGATGGCATAACCCTATAGCACTAGGTACCCCACGGCGTGGTGAATGCAGTCTTCTCTTTATCCTCAGGCGCCATCAAAATCTGGTTATACCCGAAAAACCCATCCATGAACGATAGCAATGCATGGCTGGCAGTGAAGTCTACCAACTCATTAATGTGTGGCAATGGAAAGTCGTCCTTTGGACTAGCCTTATTCAGATCCCTGAAGTTGACATGAACTCTGATTCTGTCATCCTTCTTCGGAACTGGAACAATATTGGCCAATCAAGTCGGATATTCAGACACCATCAAAAATCCGCCATTGATTTGCTTGCTGACTACCTCTTTAATCTTTAGTGCCCAATCTGGACTAATCTTGCGAAGTTTCTGCTTGACTAGTCGGGCATGTCTGAAATCTTTGTAGGACCACGTGACTAGTTAGGATCGATTCCAGGCATGTCTTTGTAGGACCATGCAAAAACATCTTTGAAATCTTTTAATAAAACGATTCGACACTTGGGTTCCTCCAAAGACAACATGGACCCGATCTGGACTTAGCGGGGATCATTCTCGGTACCCACATTAATTGCAATGATCTCATCTATGCAAGGCTTAGCACGCCTCTCCTCCTCTTGATCAATCAAGTTTTTCAAAGCCCGAGGAATTTCTTCCTCTTCGTTTTCATTAAAATTTTGAAAATCTTGGTCAATGCAATA
Organism: Camellia japonica; assembly: GCA_030407325.1. NCBI lineage: Eukaryota > Viridiplantae > Streptophyta > Magnoliopsida > Ericales > Theaceae > Camellia > Camellia japonica. The sequence continues at coordinate 159,547,545 of JAPPVO010000019.1, forward strand.
AATTAACGGCACAGAGAAGTAAACGGAATCTATAGCATTCTTATTTAGAAGTTCTGGATCCTCGATTACAACAGACTCAAAAGAAAATGCAAAAGAGAACCTAGACAGGACTTTGGCACCTGGGTTACCACCCCTGGAAGTGCCAAACTCAAACTCCTCAGATGGACTCGAATCTGATTCTGACTCAACAAACTCGGTGGAATCAGATTCGGGCTCTTCATCCGATTTAGAACTGCTAAGAAAGCCCCTCTCGAGTTGCCAAACTAGGCGTGGAGCCTCGGTTGCGTCCACAATAAGACCAGAGCAATCTGCCACTAGTTCACCCCTAATCACAGAGATAGTAACACTATCCCCCAAGTTAACGGGCTCAGTCCCGGCGTTGGAGTTCATCAGTTGGTCAACCAGTGCCATCCCTAACAGTGCTTCTTCATTGCTATTTGGGCTTGCATTTCTGCCTTGCCCCATATCGATGCTTGGGTCAATCCTCTCCTCTTCGCTATCTAACAACTGGTGATTGAAGAAGATCTTAAATCCAGGGTATCTCTTCTTTGTTCTTCGATTGACCCACGGCTCCGAGAATCCACAGAAAGGAAAGTCTTCTCCTTGGCGGACAAAGCGTCTGTTTAGGGTTTCCCTAATCGGCTTGTGGATTAATTCAAATTGCCTCCCGACTTTCTTTGTTTTAATTCTCTCCTTCAATTCATTCCTCTTTCTCTTCCAATCGTCTGCATTTGGCTTGTACCCCAACCCAAAAGCATGGGGTTATGGCTTACTTCTTGGGCTACAATGTCTCCATGTCGCCCACTTTTTTCAAGTCCTAATCCGTGAAGGTGTCCTTGCTTATTCATCATATAGATAGATTGGGCGCTCACATAGTTCCCTTCATCCTCTGCCATGATAGTCTGCACCAACCAGGCCTCTGCTACGGTGAATCCGGAGAGGAACACATCCTCTTCTCCGTGCAATATTTCCAACAAGGGTGTGGTGATTCCTGGGGGAGGATGGATCGAAGAATGGCCATAAATAGTCGCAATCCCCCCTTTGAAAGGATACTTCACCAGTTGGTGTACCGTTGAAGAAGCCACCTTCATTTGATACAGCCAGGGTTTGCCCAAGAGTAGATTGAAGATTGTTGGCACATCCATCACATGGAATTCAACCTCATGTTTAGATGGGCTAATCAGTATCTGGCTCTTAAAGGTCCCCATGACATCACAGCTGGTATTGTCGTAAGCTCAACTAGCATAAGCGGTTCTCACCAAACATACGTTGATTGCAGAGCTGGTGTCCACCAACACTACCGAGATCCACTTCTTCCAACTTTCCAAGATTAGATATAGGGGTTTGTTGTGGTTGGCCCCCTCGAGTGACAACTCCTTGTCAGTGAAAGACAACAATGGAGTAACATCTCCAAATGTAACCAAAGACACCAGTTGGTCGGTCATGGTGTCTATAGGCAGCTTGGTCTTGTTTAGTGCCTCCAACAATGCTTGACTGTGTTCCCAGGAAACCATCAGCAGCCCCCAAATTGAAATGTCTTCCTCGATCTTCTTAAGTTGCCTTAATACTAGGTCTTCTTCTATGTCCTTCTCCTTCAACTTCTCAACCTCTTTCCTGGAGGGTTCTGCTTAAGAAGATGGGGGTTTGAAATAACAACCACTTCTGGTCATGTGGTTAATCTCATCTATGTACCATGTATTGTCAGGGGTACCGGTTTTCCACCCCTCATCAGTGTACGCAAGGCTCAGATCACTGTCCTCCCACCACTGTCCTACAACCATTATCGGGCTCTGTCCAGATCATGTTTACGTCGTGCCTTTCGTTGGCACACCACTCCTCCTCTGTGTCTGATTCAATCTATGCCTCCCGATATCGTCTGAGTTTCCTTGGCATCTTTTCCTTGTCAACGGATTCCCATCCAGGCTTTTTTGTAATTCAGATATCATCCGCCCTTGACTTGACATCTTCTTTTCTTTTCCCTTTCTCCTACTCTCAGGCTATTTTTCTCTGTATTTCCTCTATTCTCTCTCATTGGAATTTTTTCAATGCTCGTTCCTTCTCAGTGATAGGCATGTCCTCAACCTTGCTATTCTCACCAATTTCCTCTCCTTTCGGATTCTTCTTCATTTTCTCTTCTGTATCGGATTCCTCTTCGCTACTTAACCACCCGTGGCTGGATTCAGGTTAGCTCAAATCCCACCACCTGATCTGAACGCTGCCCACATCCTTTTCTTTAAAGAAATAGAGGTTCTCTAAGTCTTCCTCTATTTCTGCCAGGTCATCAAGACCTTGTTTAGGCCAGTCATCTAGATTTTGCCCAGGCCCATTTTCTTCGATTACGTTGATGCTGAGCAAATCTGGTAGTATGATTGTAGGCTTTGGGTGGTCAGAAGCCACAATATATCGGTAGGGTCATACTCTTCCATAGGTAAGGGCCCTTTCTCCACAACTTAGGTATCAGACAGCCCTTCTTTTGGTGAATTTCTTTTCTCTTCAACTTTCGCCAACACAGGCTTTGATTGGATTTTGGGTGTTATATCCGTCATGCACAAATTTGTGCTTTCCAAAATAACCACCTCAGGTTTAGGCAAATGGGATGGAGTGATATATATGCTAGGGTTGAAGGTGGGTGGCAGTGTATGGATAAGGTTGATATTTCTAGGTGGAGGAACTTGGTTGTGGACATGGAGTGGGTTAGTGGTCACATTTGGCATTGAGAGTGGAGCTATGATTTTATTGTCAATGAGATCATGGATCTCATGACGAAGGCAATATCAACGATTAGTGGGGTGACCATGTTGTTGGTGGAAAACACAATATTGGGTGGGGTCGTGTTTGGCTGGGAGTGGGTCAGGGAGAGGTCGAGGATCAAGGGGCTTAAGGCGCCCTTTTTCAATTAGAAGTTTGAGAGCACGGGCTGGACTCATGTGTAGGGGGTGAAGGTTCTATATTGGTTTTAGGTTGGACCAACGGGTTGTGAGGTTGCACCGGCGAATGGATTAGCTATCTTGGCCATTGTGGCAACGGCACTGATCTCGGCAGGCCTAGGAATAGTGCTATTTCTAGCATTGGTACTCCTAGTAAACAGCCTCTTTTCTTGTTCACTTGTTCTCCAGTCACTTGTTCTCTGGATAATCCCTTTCCAGGTGTAGTTGAGGGATAAGCTGGAAGTTGTGGACCTTATGAGGGGGTCGAATATCCAGCATTCGTGCTTTGCACTTAGTTTGATACCTCACAACTCGGAGGATGAGAGAGTTTTGGCCTTTTCTACTAGCTTCAGTTGTGCCCTTTTCTGGCGAGTGTATTGATAATGGGGAAAAGACAGAAAACCTGACTCGACTGTGCCCCTAGTTCATCATTTTGATCATTTTTTGTTTTTGGCCTTCTGCTAAAATAATTTTGACCAATATGAGTGTTAGATTAACATGCTTGTTCAACTTTCTGCTTTGAAATCACGTAAGTCAGGTTATGAGCACTCAAAAAATTTTCTTTTTTGGGGTCCAAGAAATGGTCCAGTTTTGGGAAAATGGAATAATTTTTGAGAAAATTAGTCAACTTTATTAAAAATCCTCAAAATTGTTTTTGCAAATGGCCACTACTCAACCAACAAGGAATTAACTCTTGAGACGCGCAGCCTCAAACCTGAACTTGAATTGTCTTGCAGCTAAATCCTTCTAACAGAATAGGACAACCGATTTTGAACGAAGATGAGCACGAAGATGAGCCAATTTGCACATGGATAGGATAGCTGAGTTTGAATAAGGATAAGCTAATCAACATGGATGAGACAAGTAGGTGAAAATGGTTGGGACCGAACTTCAAGATGAAGTTGCCTACGTACCCTAAAGATGGAAATCAGGCCGTACGTAGTTCCGGGGTTAAGGTGCACTCGGGTATTAACACTCTCTTTTTGCGCTCTAACTTTTGCCAAGGTTGCCCTTCCAAGTTTTCAACCTTGCGAGCTATTTTATTTTCATTTTTCTTTGTTCTTTTTTTCTTTATCTTTTGTTCTTTGTTTCCATTTTTTCTTTTTTTCTTTTTTCTTTTTTTTTTCTCTAACTTTTCCTGGGTCACCCTTCCGGTTTTTCGGCCCAGCAAGCCTCTCAAGGATAGAAAAGTTTAACTTGTCCATGTTGATCGTTATAGGATCTCTAAGCCATCTGAATCCAGGAGAATGACTGTTGTTCACTGATGATGTAGGAGCCCATCCAATCAGGTCTGAATTGCCCCTAGTGTTGTGGATAGGAACTTGATTGTCCTTCAGCAAAATTTTCTTCTCTCAGATTCTGGGATTTAGCTTTCTTGCCAGTCTTCATTGGTTTGAGATGGCCTATTTTTTAATCTTTGAGCACCTCTAACCTTTTTGTGCCCCTAGTTCAAGGGATGCGTCTTATCCAACATTGTGAGCTTCCTTTGATGATATCTAACCTTCTTGTCCCTAGTTCAAGGGTTGCTTCAAATTATGCCATGCAAGCCTCATATTGTGGTTGACCGTTGAACATTCTAAATCAAGGTTCAAGGTTTAACAGCAAAGGGGTCGAGTCTCGAGGCCAAGAGTGATCCTATGGTATACAATCTCAATATCAATTCCAGGCATGTCTTCATGGGACCACGGAAAACATTTTTTTGAAATCTTTTAATAAAGCGACTAGTTGCTCGTGCCCTTCTGAAGACAATGTAGAACCAATCTGGATCAAGCTAGGATCCTTCTCAGTACTCATATTAACAGACATGATCTCATTCATTAAGGGCTTAACACGCCTCTCTTCTTCTCTATCGATCAATTTTTTGCAAATCCCGAGGAATTCCTTCCTCTTTGTTTTCACCACAGTTTCAGAAACAGTTTTGAAAAAAACTTTGGTCAATGCAATGATTTAAAGGCACAGTAGAAGTAAGTGGAAAAGTACTGCCATTTCATTCAAATCTTCTGGCGCAACTGGCTCAATGATAGAAATAGACTCAAAAGAAAGAGTGTAAAAGACAAACACAAAACAAGAAAGTGATGTCCAAGTTAGCACCCCCGAAATCACCAACCTCCAACACAAAAAGACTGACTCAATACAACAAGATTGACTCCATACCCAAGTCCAAAAGTACAATAAACAACATTTTCAAAGTGCTAAAAAGTACGTGCCATCCACCACATTTTAAGTAAAATGAGCGCCATCAACAGGTGGTTCATCCCCAATCACATAGTCACATTATCCCCCCAATTCATCAATCCAGTGCCGATAAAGTTTGTAGGACCTGGTAGAGTGATGACCTTATTGTCAATCAGATCTTGAACTTCATGGCGAAGACGAAAACAACCATCAATGTCATGGGCAGTTTGTTGATGGAAGGCACAGTACTTGGCAACATTATACCTGGATGGAAGGGGATCAGGGAGAGGCCAAGGGTCAAGGGGTTTGAGATGGCCTTGTCCTATGAGGATTTGGAGAGCTTTGGACAAGGTCATGTAAAGGGGATTGAAGGTGCGGTTTCCAATCGTGCCAGGGTTGACAGAGGGGTTGGCAGGTGTTGATTGGGTTTGAAGATGTTCATAGGGATAAATTCTTGCCTCGGCCTTGTTCTTGCCCCTTGCCTCCACTTTGCTAAGGGATTGGGTCGCTATATCGGAGCAGAGCCTAGTTGTTGTCAACATGTCATCACCCAGACTTGAGATAACTTCAGATTGGCCATTTTCAATTGCAGCTTGCCCTAAGATTGGGGAGCCTTTTGGCGTGAAGTTTCTGGCATGTGATGCGGTCGATGATGGAGCCAAAATCCCAAATGCTAAATCTGCCACAGTTCTCTGCAAATCTTCAATCATGCTCATTAGCTCAGAAGTAGTGGGTTCATGGGTTTGAGATGATTGGGGTTTAAGTGCATCCATCATACACAAGTCCATGCTTTCTGGAATGAACACCTCAGGCTTGGGTAAATGGGCCGGGGTGACGTATATGCTGGGGTTGTATGTGGATGGTAGTGTATGGATTAGGTTGAGGTGTGAAAATAATGGGTTAGTGGTGGCTTGAGGTCCTTTTGATGGAGCTATGATCTCTTCGTCAATAAGGTCCTGAATCTTATGATGGAGGCGGATGCAACGGTTTGTATCATGACCGTTCTACTTATGATAGGCACAGTATTTAGCTAAGTCATATCTTGGTAGAAGAGGATTTGTGAGGGGTCGGGGTTCTAGGAGCTCTAGGTCCCCTTTATCTAGCAGCATTTTCAAAACTTGAGAGAGACTCTTGTAAAGGGGATGGAAATTTCGGGCTTAGGATCGAGTTAAAGTGGTTAGTTTTTGGCTATTGATGGGAGTGGTGACAATGTTTACTTCTGAGCATTTCGCAGTTGTGCTACCATTGGAGCTGCGAACAACATTCCTCTTCATAGGTTCATTACCTTCCATAATGATCCCTTGCCTGATGGCGTATTCGATTTGAACCCCAATTTCATGGAGGTCCTTAAAGTTGAATAGTGGGAGGACTATCATTTTCTGTAATAGCCTTTCATGTAGATTTCTAACTATTATACAAACTTGCTCTTTCTCTGGAGGCCTATTTGCTATCATAGCCGCCTTTTCCCTCCATCGAGTAACAAACTCTAAAAAGCCCTCCTTCAGTTCCTGACGCATTGCCTCTAGATCACGAGTTATGACCTTGATCTGCGTGTTGTAGGAATATTGGGCAACGAAGGATTCAGCCAACTCCTGCCAACTCTGTTTCACAGAGTCCTCCAATTTAGCATACCAAATGGCAGCTATTCTGGACATGGTTCAACTAAATAGTGACAATTTCTGTACTCGGGTCAAACCCATTGGTCATAGGATATCAGAAAACAGATGCAAATGCACCATCAGATCTCCAGAGCCATCAAAGCGGTCAATATACGGCATCTTGAACCGCTCCGGTAAGGTAACTGCCGATTCAGTGTGCCCATCATCTACGTCTGGAATAGAGTTGACCCCCTATGCCTTTTTGAACAGCTTTTCCAACTTGTTGACTTTGAGCGCGGTTGGATCAACCTCGAGTTCGAACGGTGCCTCGGTTTGATACACCGGGGCTCTGGAAGTTTGTACTGGGATGGGTTCTGCTTGGACTGAAAAAATCAAAACACCCTCGGTTTGTGGATCTTGAGCAGTGGCAGCATTAGCTGTGGTACGGGGCATAGAGATAGCCGCGGTTGGTACATGTGATGCCGAGGCTGTAGCTGGCTGTTGCTGTAGGCTAATTATAACCTTGGCTTGACGGACCGCGTCATGCTAGAGGGAATCAACTGTTTGCTGCAGATAGAGTAATAATCCTTCCAAATTTGTCGGAGGCTGAGCCATGATAGGGGTAGATGCCCAGGATGAGCTCAACAAAGGTAATCTAACTGGTGAATGTCGGAACAGTGGAACTGGTGAACCCTGTCTAGCACTCCTTCGTCTCACCACCAGTCAAAGTGAAGCAAACACTGGCTGCCTCTAAACTAAATTTCCGACCTTACAAAGTCTATCGATACGAGTCTAGAGTACTTGGGGGATATCGGAGCCTTCTAAAGCTATGGTTGCAGGACTACCTAGCAAAAGAGAAACAGATAGCACCTTAGCCCAATTTCACTAGAACGGATATGATCACAGCTGAGTGACTATACTCCACATTGAATTCTGCCCCAAAACAGATACCAACCTTGCAACTGATATCCACATTCCTGTACAGTTTCTCTGTAAAGCACATACCAATTAAGTGAGATCCAAAACATCCCTATGAGGGAGGTATGGTTACCCTATCCTAGTTTTGTCATGAGCTAGGGTTCACTATTCAAACAATGCGGTTTCACATAATCTTACATTCGGGTAAGCATCATGTCCTACTTTGGAACAGTCTCTATGGCTTTCGATATGCAACTTGGCCAAATGGTCAAAAAGGGTACCTCAGCAAGACTACCCAATATACCTCTCACACCTAACACCGAGAAGTGAAAGGAGGATCAAACGGTATAACGGTAGTCCAAATCAAAGGTTGTGTTGCCAGATACAGAGTCGCCACCTAAATATTTTGTTTTGGAAAATTTAGGAAACCCTGACTCGTGCCTAAGGCCACGTGTCCGTCATCACCAAAGTTGCCTCAGCTCGGGAACTCGGGTACGAGAGGGGAAGGTCATGCAATGAGCATCCCAGCTCGCCCGATCAAAGATCGGCCTTTACTAACATGATATGTTGTTTTTGAAAACACATGTGTTCTTATTCCGGTTTATTAGCTAGCTTTACTATGTGATGCGTACAGCATACAAGTATAGACTAGATCGCCTAAGTTGGAACAAAACATCTCATGTTTGTTTGTTTGAAAATGGTTTGAAGATGCTACTCGCAAGTAGGCTATGTCGTGGATTTTGCCACCCTCAAGTGGGCTTAGAAAACATGATTTTGCCACCTCAAGTGGGCTTAAAACTCGCATTTCGATGAATTATTCCAATTCAAGTAATTCAACCTTCACCCACAGGCATTCATGCAATTAATCATTTAAGCGGTTAGCCTCATGGCAAGCATGCTATCATGGCAACACTCACACTCATGCAAGATGCTAAAGCATAAACACTTTCCTAGTACTCCGAGCCAAAACAATAACTAGTTAGAAATCATGCGTGATCCTAGTTTATGTTAAGATGGCTAATGCAACACATGCAAAATGCAACTAGAAATAGGCTCGGCTATTCTAAAATGGCATATGAGATGCAACTTGATAATCATGTATTCAAGTAGGAATTGAAATACAATGCAGTTAGTATGATGCGCCGAGCCCAGTGCATGCAAGACGAATGAATGGATGCACGCATACAAAGCATAAGGATGCTAATTGGAACATGCCCTAAAACTAACCATCAAAAGCTGGTAAGTAAAAAGGAGAAAGAAATGGGGGTTGGAAGACATGCATCACACACACGCACGCTTATTACAACAGTGTGCCCTCTCGACGGAGGGTCCGAATAATAATCTAACTAGCTAATCTAAGCTATTATTACACAACACAAATTGAATTTGAATCAACTAGCTAATCTAAGCTAATTAAGTACAAACCAAATTAACACTAGCTATACTAAGCTAATTATAATATTACAAAGATGTAATCAATTAGCAAATACATTAACTAACTAATTAGCAAATTAACTAACTACACAAAGCAGTTAAAACAGCCTCGAGGAGAGGGGCATATGCATGCTCGGTCGACTTCACTCGGAAATACACTACCGTGCCTCGTGATGCCTCTGTTTGCACACTTTTGTATCTCTGAAAATTGTGCCAACTTCCATAGTGCTTCTGACCCACCTTATGGACATGCTGAGAGGTGGTCGGCCAAGGGGAGTGGCCATCGGCCAGAATTTATGGCTATCGGCCAAATTTCAAGGCTATCGGTAGACTAAGTGGTCGATCGGCCACTGATTCCTGCAAATTCTTCTTTTGCTGCAACAGAGTACTAACAGAGGCATGGCAATGTATTTACAAGAAAATATGTGTGCAACCACACTCCTTATCATGTCTAAGGCTCAAAGGAGTGTAGTGCTCAGCCCTCAAGCCATCAATCATGCATCTCAATGCATGATGGCCAAAGAAGCCGAGTGTGCACAAATCAATGTCAAATGAATGCACAAAAACACATAAATGCCTTGATCTCTATCATGTATGATCAAGAGTGTCGGAGACTGAGAATTGAGGCACGTTTCATCACTTCAAGTATGAAACGTCCCTGGTTTCTCGTGTTTGGACTAACACCCTATCCAAACAACAATGCAACAAATAACATGGCATACACAATGCAATGTCAAGCATGCAGACATGCAATGCAACACAAGCATGCAAACAACATGCAAACAAACATGCTCAATGGACTTAAACCAAATATGGACGGACCTCAGTCATGCCAAGACAGTGGCCATAATGCTGAAATGATGGCTTGAAAAGTAAGGAAATGCATGCTCAATGCATTGGCCCATGACTTAAGCATAATAGTACAACTCTCAAACATGATGAAAAGGTGACAAATGTGAGAATGTAGCAATGAATTAAGCTCTGAAATTACATTCCAAAGGATGCTAAATCATGCATATATGATAAATAAAGCATGCTAGTGGGTTCAAAGCTTAAAGCTAGCCAAGGGACTCACACCATGGCCATAACAAGCAAGCCCCAAAGGGCCAAGGTGACTCAAAATAGTCCCAAGGCAGGCCAAAACAAGGCTAGAAACATGCTTGAATAGGGCTAACTCATGCTAGAATGGAAGGCACAAAACATGACACATACAAGGCCAATAAGGATGATTGCGTTACACCTACCAAAGCGAAGCATGGGATGACTTTACCAATAAAAATCAGAGTTATGGCATGTCAAAATAACACCAAAAATGCGCTAATACCAAGTCAACACATGCTAGAATAACAAGCTCACTCATTAGGCATGCAAGGCTAGCAACGAGGACTTACACTACAAGTGTAAGAAGCAAATGAGGGATGCCCTAACTGACCAAAAACAGAGTTAGACCATGACAAAATAAGACACTGAGATGGCATCCCAAAAGCTTACGCATGATGGCATACATATAGGGCTCATATTTAAGACATAAAGCATAAACTCTCCAATGCATTAAAAGAGTGAAAGATGTGAGTGCATGACCATGAAATATGCTCTGAAATTACATAACAAATGATGCCAAATCATGAAGATAGTCCAAGCAATGCATGCTAGTAGACTCAATACACAAAGCTAGTGAGCAAGATTGAACCATGGCTATACAAAGCAATGCATGCATGACCAAAAAAACACAAATCAGACCTAGAGCATGCTAAAACATGACCAAAAGCTTCTCAGAGTTAAGCCAAAATCATGCTAGAATGATAGTCAAAAGCATGATGTAGGTTAGGCCAATGAATGGAATTGCACTACAAGTGCATGGAGCACGCAAGTGGCTATCAAACCAAATTTAGAAAGAGTTATGAAATGTTAAATAATGACCAAAAACATGCTGAAATGGAGCCCATACATGCTTAACAAACATGCTACTTCATGAGGCATATAAGGCTAGTTTGCAAGAATTACACTACAAGTGCATAAAGCATGCATGAGGTGATCAAACCAAGCCAAAATAGTGATATGCCAGGTCTAAGAAGTCACAAAAATGAGCCTAAATAAAGCCATAAAGAAGTAAAAACGCATGCTCATTTGGTTGGCCATCAACACTAGCAAGCAAGACAAGAGGAGAGGGGACCACCCTCTCCTATTTGGGCCCTCAAAACACAGTCTTTACCACTGAAAATCCTCTGGATTTCAGTGGTTAAAAGGGCATGAAAAGTTGGTTTGAAAGGTGGTGAAAGATGGCTCAAGAGGCTTTACAAGCAAAGAAACAAAAGGGAGGAAAACCCCCTAGCCAAACAAGGCACAAACCACCATTTTAGAGCCTCAAAAATAGAGGAAAAATAGAGGTTTTTGTAGTTCAACACCACCCCAAAAACAACTTACAAAGGTGGTACAACAAGCATGCAAAGCAAAGGTTTAAAGGGACAAGTGCTTACCCTTGAAGCACCTTGGAGGACAGCAGCAAAACCAGCCAAAATCTGAGTTAAAACCAAGCTTTAGCAACCCAAAAAAAGTTCCAAGGGACCTCAGCCCAATGGTGATCAAGTCTTCTTAAGGGTTGATAGGTTGAAGATAGATGTATGCAAGCCTTCAAGCACAAAATCCTTAGAAAGAGTGAAATCTAGAGAGAGTTTCTAGAGAGAAAGGCTCCCAGATCTTTTGCCAAAATTGTTCTAATCTATCTTCCAATCTTCTAACCCTTGAATATGAGATATAAGGCTTCATTATATAGCAAAATATCAAGCTTGGTCGAAAATATCTGAGCTAGGACAGGTGGCACAAGCTGGAAACAGCTGGAGAAGAAATATTTGCCAATTCTGGGCTTTCTGGACATTTTTGGCCGATCGGCCAACATTTGTGGCCGATAAGGTTCACTTTTGGCCAACCTATAGCTTTTGACGTCAAATTGTGGCCGATGCATTTCCATAGAGGCCGATGGCAAAAATCAATCCTAGTCCCTGATTTGAAGAAAGCCTAACTCCTTCATCTGGACTCCTTTTCAGGTCATTCTTGAGCCTAACCTATAGCCCCGAAAGTCTTCTTTCCAATTATGCAAGCCTCACATCAAAATTCCATGTGTGCTGAGAGATATCCCTCTTTTAGTGAAGGCTGCTCAGTTTCGGTCCAACCGAAATGATGCCCAACTTCAGCCAATCATATCTCCCCCATCCGAACTCAACTTTAGGAGATTCTTAAGTGAAAAATGAAGCCCCGGAAGTAAGATTTCCAACGGTGGTGGCCTCATAGCTGGAATCCATGTATTCAAAAGGATAGGCTTGATTTAGCGAGGGCTGCTGGACTCTTTCTTAGCGATTCACGCCCATATTCTTCTCCAACTTGGTTTCTTCCCTCTTCTCCTCTTTTCTTCAACTCCAAACCTCCAAACAAGGTGTTTTGAAAGATTTTTCAAAGATTTCATCTCTCTTTCATTCATTTCCACTTTGTTCTTGCTCGGTTTACCGAAAAGCGCAACATTTAACAAAATACGAGCATCGGAACATCGTAGGAACTTTATTTCAAAAATATTTTGAAAGAGAGGGTTTTAAGGTCTAAAAACCATCCAAAATAGCTTTGGTCCAAAAATGGGATGTGAGGTTAGGATTTGACTCTCCTCTTGCTGAAGAAATCGAACCTTTGCACTGCACAACTTTCATCACCAAGTAAACCATCAGTAGCGCCAAAGTCTTAAGGGCGGTCAAAAATGGGGTGTCTACACATGCCTTTGTTTCTTAGTAGGACACTTACACTAATTTCCACTTCCAGATCAGCTCTATTCTGTCTCAGAAGGACACTGCTAAATTTTCACTGGTGGTCGACAGGGGGCCGGTCGACCACTGATGATGGTCAGTCGGCCACTGATAACTGGACTTCCTTGCTGCAACAGAGAGCAAACAGAGCAGGACAGTGTATTTCTCAAGGGTTTGTCTGCACAATTCATCCCCCTTTTCATGGACAAATCAAAGGGAGACAAACCTTAGTCCACAAACCATCAACTCAAGAAATTTCATTGCATGATGGCCCACGAACCAAAGTGTGCAATTTCATTAAATGCACAAACAAGACCCACAACCTTCACCCTATCATACATGACCAAGGGTAATGGAGACCTAGGAAACTTGGCACATTTCATCACTTTGAGTATGAAATACCCCAATTTTCCTTATGTTCAATTAACATCCAATTGAACACACCAAAACACAATCAAATTCTTATCTTTGCACAATTTTAGTTTCAACTTTTAGTTACTCATTTTAATTACCCCTCCATTCTTTAACCAATTAAGTCCATTGGTAAGAAGTCCTCTAAAAGAGAAGGAAGTGTCAAACAAGGGGTAGTTTAAGGCAAGAGAGAGGTGTCATGCCGTTGATGATGAACCCACAAAAGAGGACTAAACCATTAAACATGAACCTCAATCTCAAGCTTAAACAATCCTAAGGTTGAAACAACCCTCAAAGCAAACAAAAAGACAAGAAATGATGGAGGTTGCAGAGATTATGCTTGTTGAAATTAAGTGAGAAAAGCACTAAAACAATGCAATTAACTCAAACAAGTGGTGTCTAAAGGCCTAAAACACCAAGCTTGTGAGGACACTTACACTAGAAGCACGCAAAACAAGACTCAAATACAACTATCAGCCAAAAATAGAGGCAAAACAGTCTAAAATACAGTCTAAAACATGTTGGAATTAAGCTATAAAAGGCTAGAAAAAGATGCTAACACATAGAGCTATCTAGGCTAGCAAACAAGGCACAAGGAGGGGAGGCTAACCCCTCCAAATTTGGAACTTCAAAACCACTTTTTAGCCTCTGAAAACCTCTGAAAATCAGTGGTAAAAAGCTCAAAAAAAAGTTGAGAAAAGAATGGGAAACACAAGGGCAAAAGCTTAGAGAATAAGGTTCAAGAAAAGGTGGTTAACCCCTCCACCTTCGGTAGCTTTAAACCACAAGCTTCAGGCCATAAAAACAGTCCAAAAATGATCTAAAAATAGTAAGAAAAGATAGATAAGAAGTAGTGCAAAGATGCTCAAAATTATATCTATTTAAGCAAGGTTACTCTTTTGTTCACAAACTAACAAGTTCTCACTCTCAATGGCTGAAATTTGGACTCAATAATCTCAACAAGGAGAGCTCCAATAATGGTTTAGGAAGTGTAGAGAGAGGGTGTATAGGTTGCAAGATAGAGATAGAGAGAGAGTTTCAAGTTTTGAAACTTTTGGTATTTTTTGTCAACCTTAAACCATGAAGGAAGGTCATCTATATATAGAAAAACAGCCCCTCAGGTCAAAAATATCAAGCTTGGAACAGCTGGCCAAAAATATCTAGGTTTTTCACCAGTGACCGACCAGCCAGAAGTGTGCATTGTCGGCCATCAATGGTGGTCGGCCGGCCACCAAAAATCTGCTTCCAGGCCCGACTTCAAATGGGCATATCTCCTTTATCCGGACTCCTTTTCAAGTCATTCTTAAGTCTAAATTGAAGCCTCGGATGTCTACTTTCCAATAGTGGTAGCCTCACATCTAAATTCTAAGTGTGAAAAGAGATATGTTTATTTTAGTGAAGGTTTCTCATTTCTAGCTCAATTGGATTGATGCCTAACTTCAAACAGCCATATCTCCCTCATCCGGACTTGGCTTCAGGAGATTCTTGAGTCTAAATCCTCTAAATAAGATGTTTAAAAGATTTTTCAAAGAGTTCACCTCTCTTTCATTTATTTCCACTTTTTCCTTGCTCAGTTTACCGAAAAATGCATTTTTTAACGAAATACGAGCTTCGGAACATCGTAGAAACATTTTCAAAAATATTTTGAAAGAGAGGGTTTTAAGGTCTAAAATAGTTTCGGTCCAAAATAGTTTTAGTAAAAAATTGGTGTAAGGTTGGGATTTAGAAGCTCTTCTTGTTGAAGAAACTGAACGTTTGTACAGCATAACTCTCATCATCGAGTGATCAACCTGAGGCACCCAAGTCTTAAGGGCAGTCAAAAATGAGGGTGTCTACATGAGGTTCGGTTTATTTACATGTCATGTGAATCAACTCAAAGCATGCGATAACACGCACGTATTCAAGTAAATAGGAAATGATAACAATGTTAGAGTGTTGAACTGAACCCAATGCATGCAAAAATGAATATTAAGCATGGCAATGATATGAAACCAAAAAATATGATACTACATGCAGCCATCCTAAGCAAGTAAATAAAAGGGAGAAAGAATGGGGGGTTGAAAGACATACAAAATATTACAAGTGTGCCCTCATACAAGAGGGTCCGAATGAATGCCCTAATTAACTAATTATTACAACACCGGAATGAATTAACTAAACTAACTAATTATTACAAATTCGAATGGAGCCGACTAATTAATTACAACACATTAATATTAAAGCACTAATTTAATCGAACGGGAGGTGAGGAGCCACATGCGTGCAATCGAGAACGTACTCCCAGAAACCTCTCTATTTACTGCCATAATCTATTCTGTTTACAGTCAGAAAATTATTCTGGTTTGGCCTCAGATTATGCTCTGTTTTGCCACAAAAATGCCACTGTCTATACAAAAAAAAAAAGGTGGCCGGCCGGCCGGCCAGCCTTAGAAAGTGGTCGGCCGGACATAATGGTGGCTGGCCGGCCGACCACTGTTTTTGAGGATTACTTTGCTGCAACAGAGTTGAAACTGAGCAAAAAAAAAACTGAGTGTTTCTAGGAGATGTTTATCCTCTCTGCCCTTCCCTATCATGAAGATGATCAAGGGAGGAGTATAATCGATTCACAAATCATCAATTGTCGCAAGTTTGTTGCGTGATGATCTTAGAACTGATAGGATAAAAGCTTAATAAAAGTAAATAAAAGACCAACAATACATCCTCCCTATCATGGAGTTGCCTCAAGGAAAGGGGTGGACATTACTTCTTGAATCATTGAACATCACTAAAGAGTATGTAATGAGTCAAGAAGCAATAGGTTCAATATAACGTCCGATTGAACCCACCTCAATTTTATTACCCCTTTTTACCTCTTTTACTCCAATTTTGTTAGCCTCTTTTACATTACCTTTCTGATTCTTATCTTTTCTTCCTTTTTGTCCAAAAGTGATAATTACGTTCACCAAGTCCAAAAAGCGATAAAGAGTATCAAGCATTGACTTAACCCGAGAAATGAGCTTTTCAAGCCCTTTTCTACGGAGGAAATTATAAAGGAGGAATCAAACTCATTTACGAGCGATAATGAATTTGGAGTCAAACCCGAAAAGGGCAATAATGACCCTAAATCCAAACCCAATAACAAGCTATAATGAAACCTTCCTTTATGATTTCCAAGGGTCTAAAGCAGAAAGTTAGGCCTTTAAAAGTCAATGCACCGGTGATAAAGAGAAGTGTCAAACAAGAGATTGTGCTTAGCATGAGAGAGATGTGATGCCTTGGTAATGAACCTCCGAAGAGATTAAACCATTAAGCATGGAAAGTCTCTTTCTTATGCTTGAACAATAATCTTTTGTTAAACACAACTCTTTAATCAAAATAAACAAAGAATGCAGGGAGGTTGCACCGATGATTATGCAAAGATGATTAAAATAGTATAAACATGTATGAAAGCTATAAAAAAAAGTGCAAGAAAAGGCTATCAACTCAAATGGATTGAAAGCTAATTTCTTAAGGACTTACGACAACAGATCTACAATATTCAAAGCATTATTTAACACACAAAATAGCACTAAAACAACACGAAAACAGTGCTGAAAATCAGGTTTTTGAGGTGGAGAAACTAAGGAAAAATAGGCTAAAGCCAAGAGATTTCAAACAACAAACAAGCCTAAGAAAGGGTGGCTAACCCCTTCTTTTTTTTTTCTTTTTTTCTTTTTTTTGTGACTTAAAATCACATTTTTACGCTAAAATAAACTCTGAAAAATAGTATGAAAAAGCAAGGAAAAGAGATAGGAAAGATGGAATAAAGGCTCAAAGTATAACTCTTTCAAAGAGAGGATGCTCTTTAGTTCACAAACCACAAGATAAACTCTCTCTCAAGAGTTGAAGTTTTGTGTTCAAGAATCTTAGCAAGAGGCCTCAAGTTTTGGCTTAGGAAGTGTATATATAGTGTGTGTATATTGCAAGAGAGAGAGAGGTGGTGTGTTGGGTAAGTCTTGGCACTTGGAGAAATTTTCTAACACTAAACCATGAGAGGTGGTCATGTATTTATAGAAAAACACTATCTCACGTCGGAAATATCTGTAATGAGCCAGCTGGTGCAAGGCATGTACATGGGGATAGCTGGCAGCCAAAAATATCTATTTATTGCTGAACATGGTCGGCCAGCCATGAAGGCGGACGGCCGGACAACCAAAAATGGCCTGCCGGCCACTTTTTGGCCAGCAGGTCTCTGAATGGTCAAACTAGAAAAAAAATTAGGTTTTTTGTTCAAAAAGAGGGTGCAAGGTTTAGGTTTTGAAGCTTGAAACCGAAGCCTTTTGCTGAAGAAATTGAACGATTTATACAGCGTAACAATTCATCATCGAGTGTTCAAAGTGAGGCGCCCAAGTCTTAAGGGCGGTCAAAATGAGGTGTCTATAGTATATCTATGTATACTAGCTTATGGAAGTTTTGGTTCAAGACTTAAGCTTTTCTCTCTTTTCTCTCTTTTCTCTTTAACTCTTTTCAATTCTCCCTCAATTCAATTCTCTTCTTACATTTTGATCCTCCCTATCTCTATAAGCAATCAGAGAGGATTGCTAAGTCAAGAAGAAGGAACACAAGGTGGGAAACAAGGGTAATAGGGTGATATGGATGGTTTGAAATGGATGCCACCTTTTGGGAAGATGACAATCTTCTTTTTGACAATTGAGACCAAAGAATGATCATGGAGGGGTTCCAGATGCACCTCGTGCATGAATGTATCATCAAAATATTTGAAATGGCATGACCCACATGCTTTCATCAAGAATTCTTCCGAAATTGTCCTGTTTCTAGGCAAATTAGCCGGCCAGCCAATTTTTTGGCTGGATGGCCAAAACGTTGGCTTGCCCAACCAAAAGATGATCTAGCCAGCCAAAACATTGGCTAGCTAGCCAATAATTTGGCCGGCTAGCCAAAACAATGTCTAGGGCCAACTGCTTTGCATGAAATAGGATTTTTGATAGAATTCTCATCCTTTCCTCCTATTTCCACATTGTTGTTTGCTCAATTTCCTAAGAAAATGTTTCATTTTGAAGTTTAAAAGTGAGCCTCGGAACAATACGAAAATATTCGGAACATAGCGCGGAAAGAAAGTTTCGAAAGAGTGTTTTGAACGGGATTTTGAACACTTGGCCAAAATAGGCTTAGGTTTGGAAATGAAGCACAAATTTCATCTTTCTTACTGAGAATTATGCAAGAAACATATTCTGGTTTTCATCATTGGGTAATTAAAAGAAAGCGCCCAAGTCTTAGGGTCGGTCAAAATGGGGTGTCTACCGTTGCCCCTCTTTAACAGAACATGAAGTTATTTTCTTAACGTAAGTGAATGTTAAAGCCCGAAGACAACCCATTTGACAAGGTCGTAAGACTTGAGCAAACAACACAATGCAATGCAAGCTGGGTGAACCCGAAGGTTGCCTACATATCCCTTTGCAAGGAATCAAACCAGTGTAGTTCAGGGACAAAATGCAAATGACAAAATGCAATTGAAATAAAATTTGAAAGATGAACTTACACGCTTCACGAGGCCATTTTTATTTTGAAAAATTCATGATCTACAATGCAATGCAGCATGTAATATGAAGCATAACAAGAAATACAATCCAAACACATTCACATAAGAGAACGGAATGTAACTAACGACTAGTTTTAACCTACAACCCAAAACAGGGGAGATATTAATCGATGAATAGTCTCAACTAACAACCCAAGAAAAGAGAGGTATTAACCGAAGGTGGTTTGGACTACCAGCCCAAGAAAGGGATACTTTTGTCATCCCGAAGCCAGTACAAACTAGTGGTTTTAACCTACAACCCAAAAAGGTGACCAGCAGCAATTGATGAAAAATATTGTAATCAAATGTTGATGTGAATGAATTGTAGCCAAGTGATGCAACAGTGGTAGTTGTAACCATGCAAATATGCTAATGCAATTGAAAGTTGAAATTTTTTTTCTTTTCTTTTCTTTTTGAAAATGCATGGCGTGTGCAATGCAATATGATAGGTGGTGTGAGGCAAACCTCATACACATGAAGCAAAACAAAAGGGTACAATCCTAACACACTTACAAGGGAGGTGAGAAGAGGGTTTTAATCAAACAGCGAGACCTAGACCATACCTTAATATGAAATAAGGGATTGATTTCAACCAGGTAAAAGGAAAAAATGGGTCTTAACCAACAAGCGAGACCTAGACTGTACCGCAATACGAAATAGGGGATGGTTTTCAACCGGATAAATGGGAAAGGAATCTTAACCAACAAATGAGACCTAGACCGTATTGCAATACGAAATAGGAGATGGTTTTCAAGCGGGTAAATGAGAAAGGGGTCTTAACCAACAAGCGAGGCCTAGATCGTACTGCAATACAAAATAGGGGATGGTTTTCAACCAAGTAAAGAATAAAGGTTGTAACCAAAAAATTGGAACAATAGTGGTGTGAATGGATTGTAACCATGGATGATTGATGCAAAATAGATGAAAACGATTTTTTTTTCTTGTTTTCAAAATTCTCTTCTTTTTTTAGAAAAAATTTCTTTTGAATTTTTTATTTTCTTTCAAAATTTCCTTTCAGTTTTTTTTCGACAATTTCTTTTTGAATTTTTTTTTTGTTTTTGAAACTTTCTAGACATACCATATACACATATACGGATACAAAATAAACATATAGACACATATACGGTATACACACATATACATATACACATACACAAACAACTATATACATAACGGATACATACATATTATATACAAAATATATACATATACGGTTTACATATACTTATATACAGAAACATATATATGGGTACATACATGGTATACATACGAATACACACTAACAGACGCATACATATACATATACTCACATACAAATACACATATATATACATAATATATACAAATACATATACAGACCCCTCCCTCTCTCTCTGTCTCTCTCTTTCTCTCTCCTATTTTTGGTCCCTCTTTCTCTGCTCCGTTCGTCTTCTTCGAGCATTGTGTCTGACGCGCAATTTCTACAATCACGGCGCACCTGATCGATAGTAGCTGGACGGCCCCTGTTTGTCAAAGATTGCTTCGGCAATCTGCTCTTCTTTGGCCTCTTCTACCCCTCAATTCTTCTTCTTTAACACAGCTTACGAGAGACAAAGCAGAGAGCTGCAAAACGCACCTTGCCATTACTCTGCAAATTCCCCCTTCTTGGCATTATCCTCCCCCTGACATGGCTTCTTTCCGCCATCCCCTCACTCTCTTTCCAAACCTTAACACTCCCCCAATTAACAATGATAAGGCCAGCTCCTCTAAACCTCAGCAGAATGCCCCTGCCCCTATCCCTATTCTCAATTATCCTGCAATGTCAATCAAGCAAACAATGGCAACGCAATCCGATATTGATGCCAACCGCTTCACACTGAACTCCTGTGTGGAGATGGTGACCTCAGTCTCCAATTTGTCCCACCAGCTACAGAACAGGACAAGTGAAGTACAATGATTAAACGCCCAACTCTCTCTGGTCCAGAGTATGTACAGGGAGGCTCAAGCAGAGATTAGCGCACTAAAGAAGCAAAACAAGTAGCTCAAATGGCAGGCAATCTCTGCAGCCCGATTCAGAGGTCCTTTGTACTTCGCCTTTGATGGTCGGCGGGGAGTAATTTCTTTCAGAAACTCTGCCAATACCGAGGCAGAGTCTTCAAAGGCTTCCCGAGAGTTATGGTGAAGTGAGGCAACTGACCGTAGCAACAAAGCTACCTGCAAATGATGTCGATTTGTAATCTTCGTCGCCGACTTGCTACTGGAAAATCGAGGAAACGGTCCCTCTGTTTTTTTTTTTTTTTTTCCTTTCTTTGTATTATCAATTTTTTTTTTCTTTTTTCTTTTCTTTCGTTTTCTATTTTGCTTAGAAAGGAGCACCAATGCTTTAGAATTCCTTTTTTTTTTTTTTCCTTTTGTTTCGAAATTTTCTTTTCTGAATTTTTTTTTTTTTTTTTTTTTTGGGTAATGCTAATCGGGGGCTTCACCCAAAATTTCAATAAAATGATTTACGTTGTTTTCACATCATGGCATGAATGACACAACACTTGAGATTGAAAACGTTTTCTTTTTTAATTTGAATCTGAGAATAATTAAATCATTTTTTCCTTTTGTTTCGAAATTTTCTTTTCTGAATTTATTTATTTATTTTTTTTTTTTGGTAATGCTAATCAGGGGCTTCACCCTAAATTTCAATAAAATGATTTACGTTGTTTTCACATCATGGCATGAATGACACAACACTTGAGATTGAAAACATTTTCTTTTTTAATTTGAATCTGAGAATGATTAAATCATAACGAATTCTAAAGTGGACGATGATCCCTCAACTGACCTAAAATCAAAAAATGACTTAATGAAAGAAAAACAAAGCAAAAGCAATCCAAACACACCTATTTACACTTGTTGGAATGGAAGACACTCAAAACACGACTCAAAAGGACAAACCATTGAGCCTATACACATTCTGCAATTTTTCATTCTGGGTTTATAAATTGGCCAGCAGGCTAATTGATTGATCGACCAGCAAATTTGTTGTCTAACCAACTAAAAGACTGACAGGTCAACTACTTTATGCACCGCTCAGCTGAACAAACTGATGAACTGGCTGGAAAATTGGCTGGATGGCTAAACAAGTGGCTGAAAATAAAAAATGACTCAAACAAAGTGAAAACAACACAAAAAAATGTATTGACACTTGCCGGAATGAAAAACACAAAACTTAAACGCAAGCACAATTAGAAACAATGCGGGCTTGACGATTGTAGGTGCGGTTTAGAACATCACGGGCATGACGAATGCGATTTAGAATATCGTGGACACGATACATTGCCGGAAACAACTATTACGCACTTTCTAGCAAGTGAGTTGACAATGGAGACTTTCAAGAATACAGAAAAAAAAAATAGAAAACGTGAGTCAACTGTGCCCCTAGTTCATCGCTTTGACTATTTTTTTCTTTTTTTTTTTCTGCTAAAAAGATTTTGACCAACATGAGGGTTAGATTAACATGTTTGTTTCACTCTCTATTTTGAAATCATGTAAATCAAGTTATAAGCACTGAAAATTTTCCTTTTTGGTCCAAGAAATGGTCTGGTTTTGGAAAAATTAGTTAACTTCACTAAAAGTCCTCAAAAACTATTTTCACAAATGGCCACTCTCCGACTAACATAGAATCAACCCTTTAAGATGCACAATCTCAAATCCGAACTTGATTTGTCTTGCAATTGAATCTTTCACGAAGAGGAGATAGGACAATTGAACTGAATGAAGATAAACCAATTGAACATGGACAAGACAACCGAGTCAAGTAAAACTATACCAATCAAACATGGACGGGACGAGTGAATTGAAAATGGTTAGGGCCGAATTTCATGATGAAGCTATCTACGTATCCCAAAGATAAGAATCGAGCCTTACGTAGTTCACGGGTAAGGCTCACTTGGGTATTAATACTCTCCTTTTATGCTCTAACTTTTGCCAAAGTCACCCTTTCGGGTTTTCGACTTTGCGAGCTTTTTTTATTTTTATTTTTTTCCATTTTTTATTTTTCATTTTTATTTTCTTTCTTGTTTTTCTGCTCTAACTTTTGCTTAGGTCACCCTTCTGGGTTTTCGGCCCAACGAGCCTTTCAAGGATAGAAAATTTTAACTTGTCCATGTTGATTTGTTATGAGAATTCTAGGCCATCTAAATCCATGGAAATGGCTACTACACTTGAATAGATACATTTAATGATATAGGAACCCCTCCAATTGGGTCTAAATTAGCCCCTAGTGTGTGTTCACAATTTACCTTCCAAGGAAAGGATTTGATTTCCAAATTTCCTTTTGATCACCCTCAAGGTTATGGAAGTGTGTTCTCAATTCTCAATTTAAAAGTTCAAAATTCTAGTTGGAATGGTGTTTTTTGGTGTTTAACAATGTGTGGGGCCACCGAGGGGGGCGGGGAAGAGTTATACAACTCTGTTTTTCTCTCTAATTGATAACATACTCTTTTTTTTTTTATCAAGGCTTAAGAATATGGCTTTTACAGAATTCTTAGGTTTGGCTTGATATATGGAAAGACGGTATATCAGTGATACAAGCTTATGGAAGTTTTGGTTCAAGACTTAAGCTTTTCTCTCTTTTCTCTCTAACTCTCTTCAATTCTCCTTCAATTCAATTCTCTTCTTCTTACATTCTGATCCTCTCGATCTCTATAAGCAATTAGAGAGGATTTCTAAGTCAAGGAGGAGGGACACAAGGTAGGAGACAAGGGTGATGGGGTAATATGGATTTGCCTTAGAATTCTGAATGACTTGGAACGACTGTGATGAATTACTTAAATGAATTACCGAAGTGAACTGCGAACCGTTTCCTAACTGAGAAATGAAATGAACTCCTATGGCATAGCTAAATGGGCAATTAAAGAGATGTAATGCCCTGGTAATGAACCTTTGAGGAGATTAAATCATTCAGCATGGAAGGTCTCTTTCTCATGCTTAAAATAGAACTAAAAACAATATATGTGGGACTCTCAACTCACCACTTTCAATTAGATTACAACAATATATAATATAACAAGAAATCAAAGCAAAAGAGCAGAATAAGTAAGAAATGCAAGAACATGAAATAAATTGAAAATTCACCTCCTCAAGAAAGGATGAACTTCATGATTTCCAAACTTCCTTTTGATCCCCTCAAGTATATGAATTATGTCTTCAATCCTCAATTTGAAAGCTTGGAATTCTTGCTAGAATGATGGCTTGGAGGTGTATGTGGTAAAAAGTGATTATCTCTATTGTTTTTGTTCACTTTTACCAACACCCACTCTTCCTCTTGATCAAAGCTACTGAAATTCAAGTATTTTAGAATTTTTGGAGGAGTTTTGGGTGTAGAAAAGATGGAATTTCAATTTGTACGGAAGGTATGGGGTGTATATGGAAAATAGAAATGTTTTTAGCTCAAAAACTCAACTTTTCTCTCTTTTTTCTCTTTTTTCTCTAGCTCAAATGTTCTCTCCTTTCTCTATCCTCTTGCTCCTCTCAACAATTTGATGTATACATATAGGCTAAGCAAAGGAAGATAATAGAGCACTAATGGAGCTAATGGGTGACAAAAGTGGAGCCTTATCTCTAATGGATCAAGCACTAAATAATGGAGGCTGAGTGTATATGCATTTGGTGATGAATATATCAGAAAATGGGAGAATGAGGTGTCCCAACCCAACCAAAACCAAAAACAAAAACAAAAACAAAAAAAAAAAAAAAAACCGGGTCTGATGCTGTTTCAGGTTGGGTCAATAAAATATGCTCTTAAGCCCACCTACAAATGGGCATATCTCCCTTATCCAGACTCGGCTTTAGGTGATTCTTGGGTCTAAATTGAAGCCCCGGAAGTCTACTTTCCAATGGTGGTTGCCTCACATCTAAATTTCAAGTGTACAAAGAGATATGTGTAATTTAGTGAAATCTGTTCATTTCCTTCTTAACAATTTGATGCTCATCATTTTCCTAAACCAGTTTTCTTCCATCCCCTCTTATTTCCATCAACTCTAAACCTATAAAGATTATGTTTTTAAATATTTTTCAAAGAGTTCACCTCCCTTCCATTTATTTCCACTTTGTCCTTGCTCGATTTATTGAAAAGTGCAATATTTTAATTGAAATGGGAGCCTCAAAACATCATAGAAACATTTGGAAAAATATTTTGAAAAGAGGGTTTTAAGGTCTAAAATAGTTTAGCCAAAAATGTGCGAAGTTTGGGATTAAAGCTCTAATTTCATCTCTCTTCTGAAGATTCTGTGAGAAACACATTCTGATTGTCATCATCGGGTAATCAACAGAAAGAGCCCCAGTCTTAGGGCCAATCAAAATGGGGTGCCTGCAGTTGCCCCTCTTTGACAGAGCTGAGAGTCATTTCATGACATGAGTGAATGTCAAAGCTTGAAGACGACCCTTTTGACAAGGCCGTAAGACTTGGACAAACAAATAAGATGCAATGCAAGTGGTGGAACCTGAAGGTTGCCTACGTATCCCATTGCAAGGAATCAAACCATCATAGTTCAGGGGCAAGATGCTAATGATATACAGGAAGATTTTGGGAACTGGACTTAAATGCTACGTGAAGCCAATTATTTTTGAAAAACTTATGATCATGCAAAATAATATAATAAGCAATGTGATAACATGAATGAAAAACTTAAATCAAAACAAAAAGCAAGCCATGTCTCACACGGAAAGAAGTAAGCGAATAAGACGGTGCAACCAATCAGAAACATCTCCTCGCGTTGCATATGGAAAGAGAGGGAATACCTCAACCAAGAGAAATCAACAACCTAACACGTCTCACACGAAAGAAGGAAAGGTGGTGTGAACAACAGGCGCACCTGATGTTTTTAACCGAGTGAAACAACAACCTAACGCATCTCATGCGAAAGGAGGAAAGATGGTGTGAACAAAGGCACACTTGATGTTTTTAACTGAATAAATCAACAACCTAACACGTCTCATACAAAAGGAGGAAAGATGGTGTGAACAACAGGCGCACCTGATGTCTTTAACCGAGGTGAAACAATAACCTAACACGTCTCACGTGAAAGGAGGAAAGATGGTGTGAACAACAGGCGCACTTGATGTCTTTAACCGAGGTGAAACAACAACCTAACGCGTCTCATGCGAAAGGAGGAAAGATGGTGTGAACAACAGGTGCACTTGATGTTTTTAACCAAGTGAAACAACAACCTAACGTGTCTCACACAAAAGGAGGAAAGATGGTGTGAACAACAGGCGCACCTGATTTTTTAACCGAGGTAAACCAACAACCTAACGCGTCTCACGCGAAAGGAGAAAAGATGGTGTGAACAACAGGCACACCTGATGTTTTTAACCAAGTGAAACAACAACTTAACGCATCTCACGCAAAAGGAGGAAAGATGGTGTGAACAACAGGTGCACCTAATGTCTTTAACCGAGGTGAAACAACAACCTAACGCGTCTCACGTGAAAGGAGGAAAGACAGTGTGAACAACAGGCACACCTGATGTGTTTAACTGAGTGAAACAACAACCTAACGCATCTCGCGCGAAATGAGGAGAGATGGTGTGAACACCAGGTGCACCTGATGTTTTTAATCGAGTGACTAAACAACCTAACACGTCTCACATGAAAGGAGGAAAGATGGTGTGAACACCAGGCGCACTTGATGTTTTTAACCGAGTAAATCAACAACCTAATGCGTCTCATGAGAAAGAAGGAAAGATGGTGTGAACAATAGGCGCACCTAATGTATTTAACCAATGTGAAACAACAACCTAAAGCGTCTCACGCGAAAGGAGGAAAGATGGTGTGAACAACAGGCGCACCTAATGTTTTTAACGGAGTGAAACAACAACCTAACGCGTTTCACACAAAAAGAGGAAAGATGGTGTGAACACCAGGCACACCTGATATTTTTAACCGAGTGAATCAACAACCTAACGCGTCTCGTGCGAAAGAAGGAAAGATGGTGTGAACACCAAGCACACCTGATGTTTTTAACCGAGCAAATCAATAACCTAACACGTTTTACGCGAAAGGAGGAAAGGGTGAACAAATCCAAACGCGTCTCACGCGAGAGGAGAAAAGTGAACTAACCAACAGACGTACCTAACCGTTTCCTACAGGAGGGAAAAGATTTTAACCGGGTAAACGTCACATCCTAACACATTTCTCATGAAAGGAACGAAGGTAAATTTGAAGTCCAAACGCGTCTCACGCAAGTGAAAGAAGGTATAGTAAAATGATTTCTCTTTTTTTTTTTCTTTTTTTTTCAAAAAATTATTATTATTATTTATTATTATTATTATTATTATTATATTATTATTATTATTATTATTATTAGTTTGTATAATAAATACCAAATATCGTATACATAATACAAATACGTATACAAGCACACACAGGCAAGCTATATACATATACAGAGACACACACACACACACACATATATATATATATGTATGAACAAAAACACATATACGGTATACACATATTCATATACACACAAAATACATACAGTATACATATGCACATTCGGGAAATATTCCGTTACTGACAAGGAATATTCCGTTTGTTGATGTCAACGTACGCAAAACACACGCAAAATTAAGGGAAAAAGCACAAATACGTTGATACGGGGGTTCGAACCCCCAATGTCAAGCTTAGTCTCCCAGTCCTTAACCATCGAACCAGACCACCTAACCAAGCCACTCTTGTGACAAAATATTCAAACAAATATATATATATATATATATAATACATAGGTATACAATACATGTGCACATAAAACCAAAACACAAAAAAGAAACACTCTCTACTATGGGGGTTCGAACCTCTGACCTCAGGCTCAGCCTCTCATCCTTAACCGTCAAACCAGACCACCTAACCAAGCCACTCTTGTGACAAAATATTAAAATATATATATATATATATATATATATATATATATACATATACACATATGCATGGAACTCTCCCGCCTCTCCTATTTTTTTTCTCTCTCTCCCTTTAAATGTCATGCCTGACACGCGGCTTCGACTTTTGCGTCAGTCGGCCGACTAAGCTAGACCCTTCCGATTTTTTTTGTAACGATTGCCTTGACTATCTCCCTCTTTGTCATATTCTCTTCCGTCTTCTTCTTAATCACTGCTTGAGAGAGATAGAACATAGAGACTGAACGGAGGAGAAAGGCTACTAAAACTCAATCTGCTCTCTGCTATTACTCTGTGACTCCTTTCTTTTACTCCTCTCTCCTCTAACACATGGCCTCGGCCCATCCCCTCACTTTCTTTCTAAACCTTAATGATCTCATAAACTCCTCTGGACAGAGTGCCCCTGCTCCTACTCTTCTTAACTTTCCTACGCTGTCAGTTGAGCAAATAATGGCAGCTCAATCTGACATTGAAGCCAACCACTACATGCTGAAATCTTGTATGGAGATAGTGGTTGCGGTCTCTAATTTGTCTCACTGACTGCAGAACAGGACAAGTGAGGTACACTGGTTAGACGCCTAACTTTCTCTGCTCCAACGCATGTACAAGGATGCCCAAGCAAAGATTAGCACACTGAAGGTAGAGAATAAAGAATTGAAATGGTAGGCTACTTCCATGGCCCGATTCAGAGTTTTGTTGTACTCTGCCTTTGATGGTTAGCGGGGAGTCAACTCTCTTGGCAGTTTTGGAAACACTGAGGCAGGGTCTACAAGGATCTCCCAAGACAAAATCAAGATAAAGAGATCGACGGGAGAGTAAAGTAAGTGAGGTCGGCGTGTGGCCTTCATCAGAAAATAAAACAAATCCCTATTTTTTTTTTTTTGTATATATGCTTGTACAAATTTGATCGGGGTTAATCCCTGGCATTAATAAAACGAGTTTGTTCTACACATCCGGATGGCATGAATGACACAACACCGAGTATAAAAATCATTTTGTTTTGAATTTTGAACTTGAAAATGGCTGCATTTTAATGAATTCTGAACTGAATATTGAATCTATCACTGACGAAAACACTAAATACAACTCAATGAAAGGAAAACAAAGCAAAAACTATCCCAAACACACCCTTTTACACTTGCCGAAATAAAATGGACACAAAACAAAGCAACACCGCTCGACTGCCCTACAGAAAAGCATCGCCAGTGACAACAAGCAAAAACCATCCCAAACGCACCCTTTTATGCTTGCCAGAATAAAATGGACACAAAACAAAACGTCATTAGTCAACCGCCTGACAGAAAAGCATCATCAGCGACAACTACTGTGCATTTTCCGGCGATTACTTGATTAAGGTGACAAGAATTCGAAGTGCGGGTAAAGGACAAAAACCTGACTCGACTGTATCCCTAATTCATCACTTTGACCTTTTCTTTTGGTTTTTATGATGTAAAAACAACTTTGATTTAACCAGAGAGTTTGGGAATGTACTTGTGTTGAAATCAATGGAATTAAAGTTGTGAGCACTGAAAATTTTACTGTTTGGTCTAAAGAGTGGTCTATGTTGTACAAGGTAAAATTTTGAGAAAAATCCACTTTTATTAAAACTTTTCAAAATAATTTTCGGAAACGGTCACCACCTGACACACATAGAATCAGTCCTCAAGACGGACAGCCCCGAATAAGAAGATCATAACTACTCACAATTGCATTCACCATCACCGCTTTATCTTGCAACTAGCCCTTCTACCAAATGGAGACAACACAACCAAACACAAAAGATGCAAAAAGATGGACCGAACAAACAGAATAGATAGGATAGTTGAGTTGAAGATGGTTATGGCCGAACTTCGGGATGAAGTTGCCTACATATCCCAAAGATGGAAATCAAGCCTTACGTAGTTCGGTTAGGGTTCGCTCGAGTGTTAACTCTCTCCTTTGGCGCTCTAACTTTTGCTAAAGCCACCCTTTCGGGTTTTCGACCTTGCGAGCTCTATTTTGCTTTATTTCTAATTTTTCATGCTCTAACTTTTGCCTAGGTCGCCCTTTCGGGTTTTCGGCCTAGCGAGCCTCTTAGGGATAGTATTTATTCAACTTGTCCATATTGATCGACTGTGAAAAACTCCAGGCCATCTAAATCCATAAGAATAATTGCTCCTCCTGACCAGATGGATTTAATGATATAAGGACCAGTCCAATGTGTTTGAACTTGCCCCTAGGGTCATGGATGGGAGCTCGGTTGCCCTTCAGCACCATATCTCCTTCTTTGAGATTTCTAAACTTAACTTTCTTGTTGAAGGCCCTGGCAATTCTGCACTGATACCCTTGGATGTAATATAATGCCTTCAACCTCCTCTCGTCAAACAACATCAATTCTTCGAACCTGCTTTGCTGCCAATCCGCCTCTGTTACCTGACACTCAGCCATAATTCTCAACGACAGTACTTCAATCTCAATCGGCAAAACAGCTTCCATCCCATATACTAGAGAAAAAGGGGTTGCCCCTTTAAATGTTCGAATTGACGTTTTGTAACCCCAGATTGCAAATGGCAGTTTATCCGGCCAATCCTTGTAAGTCTCAACCATCTTCCACAGGATGTTCTTGACATTCTTGTTAACAGCTTCAACAGTCTCAACCACGTTGTATTTCTTAAGCAAATTGACCACCTCTTTCTTAAAGTGTGAACCGTTGTCTGAAATGATCTCGTTTGGTGCCCCATACCTGCAGATGATGTTGTTTCTGATGAATTTGGCCACATGTGACGCCTTTAACACAGAATAAGACTGAGCTTCCACCCACTTAGTGAAATAGTCGATCGCCACCAAGAACAACTCATACCCATTCAAACCCTCTGGTAAGACTGCCCCAATGACATCAATTCCCAAAACTAAGAAAGGCCATGGTGAAGTCATGTTGTAAAGTTTTGATGGTGGGATGTTCATACGATTGTCATGAATTTGACATTTGTGGCATCGCCGAACAAATTTAATACAATCCTCCTCCATAGTTGACCAATAATAGCCTTGTTTGAGGATCTTCCTGGCCAGCATCACACCATTCATGTGTGCTCCATACTCTCCTCCATGAGATGCTTCGACTCCTCTTCTTGAACGTAGAGCTTGTGCATTCCCAGATGGTCTCTCTTATACAGCTTGTTTTCGTAGATGATGAATTGGACAACCAGACACCGTATTCCCCGTTAATCTTTAGCATTTGCCCCTGATGGATACATATCCTTCTCCAGGAAATTCCAAATGTCATAATACCAGGGGTTCTTGTCTCGAACCTCATCTATCGCAGCAATGGTCTCATAAGCAGGCGTATACTCCTGCTCAATAATGATTGGATGCATCTTCACTCCCAGTGAGATGTCTACCATGGAAGATAGAGTTGCTAATGCATCAGCGAACCGGTTGTTCTCTCTTAGCAAATGTGTGAATGTTAGTTTTTCAAACCTCAGAATCAGAACATCCAGGGTATGATGATAAACCTTCATATTCTCTTCCTTAACCTTCCAATCCCCGTTGGCTTGAGAAACAACCAGGTTCAAGTCTCCAATGATGTCCAACCTTATTGCCCCTAGTTCTAGGGCAGCTTCTAATCCAGCAATACACGCCTTATATTCTGCTTCATTATTGGACACTTTCAACCAGAGTTTAAAGGCTAGGGGTATATAGGAGTCATCGGGTGCTATTAGCAACACGCATATCCCATAACCGTACTGATTAGACGCTCCGTCAAAGTACATTGTCCAAGTTTCCTCTTCTATATCCAAAATGTCCTCATCTGGGAAAAGATACTCAACTGCTTCATCTTCTTCTACTGGGTGGTCTGCCAAAAATTCTGCTACGGCTCTCCCTTTAACAAATTTGCACGTGACATACTTAAGGTCAAACTCGGAGAGAAGGAGCAACCAACGAGCTAGCCTATCCGTAAGTGCCGGTTTCTCAAAGAGATATTTGATGGGATCTAATCTTGAAACTAGAATTACGGAGTAAGCTAAAAGGTAGTGCCTCAACTTCCTCATTGCCCATACCAAAGCTAAACAAGCTTTCTCAAGGGAAATATAGCGGGTCTCGAAATCCAGCATCTTCTTGCCTAGATAGTAGATGGTCTTCTTCACTTTAGCTTCTGATTCTTGAGCTAGAATGCACCCTATAGTCGAATCTGTTACCGATAGGTACAAGATCAGCGGCTTCCCAGGTTCTGGTGGCAACAATACAGGTGGATTCTGTAAGTACTGCTTGACCTATTCAAAGGCGAACTGACAACAATCATCCTATTGGAACTTCTTCCCTTTTCTTCAAGAGACCAAACAGTGGTTCACAAGTCAAGGTTAATTTTGAGATAAACCGTCCTATGAATTGCACTTTACCCAAAAAGCCACGCACCTCCTTTTCAGTCCTTAGTGGTGGCATTTCTAAGATGGCCTTAATTTTGGAAGGATCTACTTCAATTCCCATTTACGTGATCAGAAACCCCAGCATTTTCCCTACAGTCATACCAAATGTGCATTTCTGTGGGTTCAACCTCAATCTATACTCTCTAATTCATTCAAAGAATTTTTCTAGTGTGGCTTAGTGGCCTTCTTGCTCCTTGGACTTGACAATCATGTCATCCACACACACCTCAACTTTTTTATGGATCATGTCGTGCAAGATTGTGGTCGCAGTCCTCTGATATGTAATCGCAGCCCTCTAATATGTAGCCCCAGCATTTTTCAACCCAAAAGGCATGACCCTGTAGCAATAAGTACCCTACGGCGTAGTGAAAGTAGTCTTCTCTCTGTCCTCTAGTGCCATCAAAATCTGGTTATACCAGGAGAACCCATCCATGAACGAAAGTAACGCATGGCCTATGGTAAAGTCCACCAGTTCATTGATATGTGGCAATGGAAAGTCAACCTTCAGACTAGCTCTGTTCAGATCCTGAAAGTCAATGTAAACCCTGATTCTGCCATCCTTTTTCGGAACCGGGACGATATTAGCCAGCCAAGTCGGGTACTCAAATACCATTAAGAAACCAACATCAATCTATTTGGTGACCTCTTCTTTAATTTTCAACATCTAATCTAGACGGACTCTGCGGAGTTTCTATTTAACTGGTCGGGCCTCAGGGTTAAGAGGGATCCGGTACTGTACAATCTTAGAATCGATTCTAGACATGTCTTTATAGGACAATGCGAAAACATCTTTGAAATCTTTTAATAAAGCGATTAAACGCTCACGCTCCTCCGAAGACAACGTGGACCCGATCTGGACCAAGCGAGGATCCTCCTCAGTACCCACGTTAATTGCAATGATTTCATCTGTTCAGGGCTTAACACGCCGTTCCTCCTCTCGGTCAACCCAACTTTTCAAAGCCTGAGGAATTTCTTCCTCTTCATTTAAGTCAAAATTTTAAAAATCAAGATCAATACAACAAACTAAAGGCACAGAGAAGTAAGTGAAATCCACTGCATTCTCATTAGCAAAGTCTGGATCCTTTGTTACAGTCGACTCAAAAAAAAAACTAAAAGAAGACCTTCACATAACTTTGGCACCTGGGTTACCACCCCCGAAAGTACCAAACTCGGACCCCTTAGAATAACTCAAATCTAATCCCGACTCAACAAACTCGATGGAATCAGATTTAGACTCATTATCCGGTTCAGAACTGCCAGTGGTGCCTTTGTCAAACTGCCAGACTAGGCGTGGAGCCTCAGACGCGTCCACAATGAGACTAGAGTAATCTATCACCAGTTTATCCCCTATCATAGAGATAGTAATACTATCCCCCAAGTTAACTGACTCAGTCCCAGCATTAGAATCTATTAGTAGGTCAACCAGTGCCATCCCTAGCAGCTCCTCTTCATCGATGTCTAAGCTTACAGTCCAGTCTTGCTCTGTATTGATGCTCAGGTCAATCTACTCATCCTCATCTTCTGATAAATGATGCCCAAAGAAGATCTCAAATCCCGGGCACCTTGTCTTTGTTTCCCGGTTGACCCATGGCTCTAAAAATCCACAGAATGGGAAATCTTCCCCTTGGCGGACAAAGCGTCCGTTCAGGGTTCCCTGAATTGGCTTGTGGACTAGTTTATATTGCTTCCCAGTCTTTTTTGCTTTAAATATCCCTCTCAACTCATCCCCTTTTTTCTTCCAGTCTTCAGCAGTAGGCTTATACCCTAGCCCAAAAGCATAGGGGTTGCAACTTATTTCTCTGGCAATAGTACCTCATTGCCTGCCACTCCTGCCCAGTCTTGATCCAGGAATATGTCCTTGTTTATTCATCATATAAATGGACTGAGGGCTCACATAGTTCCCATCATCCTTTGCCACGATAGATCGAACCAACCGGGCCTCTACTAAGGAAAAGCCGGAGAGGAACACATCCTCTTCTCCATGAAATATTTCTAACAAGGGCATGGTAGTTCCCTAGGGAGGGTGGATAGAAGAATTGCCGTAAATAGTAGCAATCCCACCCTTGAATGGATATTTCACCAGCTGGTGAACCGTTGATGAGACTGCCCACATCTGGTGCAACCAAGGCCTTCCCAAGAGCAGATTGAAAGTTGCTGGCACGTCCATAACGTGGAATTCAACCTCATGCTTGGACGGGCCAATCAGTATTTGGCTCTTGAAAGTCCCCATGACATCTCAACTGGTATTGTCATAGGCTTGAACAGTTTAAGTTGTAGGCGTGAAGTCAGCTGGCATCAAGCCTATGGCATAAGCGGTCCTTGTCGGACATATGTTAATTGCCAAGCCGGTGTCCACTAGTACCACCGAGATCCACTTCTTCTGGCTCTTCAGAGTCACATACAGGGGTCGATTGTGATTAGCACCCTCAAGTGGCAATTCTCTGTCCGTAAAAGACAATACAGGAGTAACATCCTAAGATGTGACCAATGACACCAGTTGATCAGTGGTGGTGTCAATAGGCAGCTTAGTTTTGTTCAATGCCTCTAGCAATGCCTGCCTGTGCTCCCGGGAAGCCATCAGTAACCCCCAAATTGATATATTTTCCTGGATCTTTTTTAGGTTCTTTAAGACCAAGTCTTCCTCTATATCCTTCTCCTTCGATTTCTCAGCCTCTTTCCCAGAGGATTCTGGTTGATCTAGAGCTGGGGGTTTGAAATACCGACCACTCGGGTCATGTGGTTGATCTCATCTGCATACCATGTATCATCAGGGGTATCAGCTCTCCACCCTTCGTTAGTATAGGCATGGTTCAGATCACTGTCCTCCCGCCATTCCCCTGCAGTCATCACCAAGCCATTATCGGGCTCCACCTGTAGCATATTCACATCACTCCCTTCGTCGGCACGCCATTCATCTTCTGTGATTGATTCAATCTCTGCCTTCCGATATTGTCTGAGTTTCTTTGGTATGTTTCCCTTGTCACCAGATTCCCACACAGGTTTTTCTTTGGTCTGTACATCGTCTACTGTTGACTCGGTCCCTTCTTTTCTCTTTCCCTTTTCCTTTTCCTATTCCTGGGCTACCTTTCTCTGAAGCTCCTCTATTCGTTCTCGTTGGAATTGCTCTAACCTCTCATTCCTTTTCGGTTATAGCCATGGCCTCATTCATAAGCACGATCTCAACCTTGGGTACGGCCGCAGCTTGACTATTGTCACCCACCTCCTCTCTTTTTAGATCTCTCTTCATCTGCTCCTCCGTGTCTGATTCTTCTTCACTCAACCACCCATTGCTGGATTCGGGCTGGCTTGGATCTCACCACCCAATCTGTACGATGTCCACATCCTCTTCTTTGAAAAAGTAGAGGTTCTCCATATCTTCTTCTAGATCCACCAGGTCTTTTTCTAATTCTGCCAGGTCATCTAGACCTTGTTCAGGCTAATTATGCAAATTTTGCCCCAGCCCATCTTCCCCAATGGCACTGATGCTGAAGGAATCTAGCAGTATGACTACAGGCTTTGGTTGGTCAGCAGCTACAATGTACAGGCTGGGGTCATATTATTTTACGACTGAGGCCCCTTACTCTATAACTTGGGTGTCAGACAACCCCCTTTCTAGTGCATTCTTCTTCTCCTTCTCTTGTACCACCACAGGCCTTGGTTGGGTTTTGGGTGTTATGTCCATCATGTACATATCCGTGCTTTCCAAAATAACCACCTCTGGCTTAGGTAGATAGAATGGGGTGATATATGCGTTGGGGTTAAAGGTGGGTGGTAGTATATAGATTACGTTGATGTTTCTGGGTGGTGGGACTTGGTTTTGAGTGGAAAGTGGGTTAGTGGTCACATTTGGTTGGAGGGTGGGGCGATGATTTTATTGTCAATGAGATCTTGGATCTCATGACGTAAGTGATAGCAACGATCTGTAGGGTGACTGTGCTATTGATGGAAGATGCAGTACTGGGTGGGATCATGTCTAGATGGGAGTGGGTCAAGGATAGGTCAAGGGTCGAGGGGCTTAAGGTGCCCTTTCTCCATCAGGAGTTTAAGAGCGTAGGCTGGCCTCATGTGAAGAGGGGTAAAGGTTCTTTGGTTTTGGTTTGGACTGGTGGGTTGTGAGGTTGTAACGGTGAAGGGATCGGCCATTTTGGCTGCCGTGGTGAGGGCACTAATCTCAGCGGGCCAAGGAATAGTGCCATTGCTAGCATTGGCATTCCTGGTAAATGGCCTTCTTGCCAGTTCAATGGTTCGCTAAATGATTCCTTTCTTGAATGCACTTTCGATTTGGACCCCCAACTCATGCAGAGAAGCAAATGTAGACAGTGGCACTACTATCATTCTTTGTGACATATCTGTGTAGACACCCCATTTTTAACCGTCCTCAATACTTGGATGTTCTTGCAGGTACATCCAGTGGCAAGTTTGATTGCCCGTCGAGCACTCGAATTCCGCGGCAAAATGCCACAAGTTTGAGCTTTCCAAACCTACATCTATTCTGTCTCATGTTTTGACCATGTTTTGGTCCTTTCAGCATGATGTTTGTGATGCACTGCCTGCCACTTTTGGGTAATGTTGGCCATGGACTTTGGCATGCCGGCCATTGATGTGGCCTGCCGGCCACCAGTGCATCAGTAGATATTTTTCTGATATTTTGTGTCAGCTGTTGTGCAGATTGGAGCATCTGCTTGTACGTGGATGGCTGGATCTTTTCAAGAGGATTTTGTATCTTCTATATATAGAGGCCTTCCTCTTGCATGCAAGGGGTTGAAAATTTTGGAAGATAAAATTTCTCTCTCTCTCTCTCTCTCTCTCTCTCTAAAATCCTCTCTCTAAATATTTTGCCTTAAAAGCTTGAATTCTCTGCACTTTTGCTTGTAAACCCTTGATCAAACTTGATCATCTTGGTGTTGAGGTTGCTTGAGGTCCTATTGGAGGTATAAAAGAGGGTTTTAGCTTGGTTTGGCTTGCCTTTGTTGCTTATATTGCATCTTTTCTTCAAAGAGGTAGAACTTCTTGTGTTTTTGGCTTAATTTAAGCACTTGTTTGGCCATCTTTGCATGCTATTTTGAGGCTGATTTTGACCTCTGAAATCTCTATTTTTATGGATTAAATGGTGGTTTGAGGTTTGTTTTAGAGTTAGGGGTTTGAGGTTTGTTTTAGAGTTAGGGGTGCTTTACCCTTCTTGTGGCTTGTTTGATTAAGTGTTGTGCCATCTTTTAAAGCTTTTAAAACAACTTTTTTTGGCCTTTTAACCACTGAATTCCAGGGGAATTTCAGTAGTAAAAACTTAGTTTTGAGGTCCAAAATAAGAGGGGCTGGCTTCCCCTCCTTGTGTCTTGTTCACAAGTGTAGATTGCCTAACATGTGAGCATGTTTTTCTACCTTTTTGTAACTTGATCTCAGAATGTTTTTGCTACTGATTTAGCATGATTTAGCTCTATTTTAAGCCTTCTTGGTCATATGAGTCTTGCCTTGTATGGTTGTAATGTAAAATGGCTTCACTGGCTTAGTGATTCAAGGCCCTTACCATGTTTTGCTTGAGTGATTTGCATGTTGTAGCATCATTTAGCATGTAATTTCAATGCATATATCTCTTTCACACTCTCACATATTCCACTCATTCATTGCTTTTGAGAGTTATGCCCTGTGTCTTGCTTGCGAGCTAACATGAGAGCATGTTTTTCTTGCCTTTGGTACTACCATCTCAGCATGTTTTAGCCATTGTTTTGGCGTGTTTAAGCTCTGTCCAGAGCTAGTTTGGTCATTTGAGCTTGATATTGCATGCCTCTAGTGTAGTGTTCTTCACTAGTTTAATGCTTTTGGCTTTTGAGCATGACTTGCATATGTGGCTTGCATGATTTAGTGTCTTTTGCATGCCATTTCAGCACTAAAAAAGTCTGTAACCTCCCTTATTTCTTCATTTTTCTATTTTTTTTTTTAGGGTTGGTTAACCTTAGGTTGTGTTTAAGCTTGAGATAGAGCTTGTGCTCAATGGCTTTAACCTTCTTTTTAGGGTTCCTCCTAGCCAAAGGCATGATCTCTCTCATGTCTTAAACCATCTTTTGGTTGACCCCTCTCTCATTAGAGGACACTCATCTTGGACTTAACCAACTAAAGAATGGCTTGGTAACGCTAAAATGAGTAAATAAAATGAATCAAGTAAAACATGACCAAGTTAAGCATTATTGTGTTGCATTGCATCGCATCATGTTCAATCAGACGTTATATTGAACACAAGGTAGATTGGTTCATTTCATACTCAAAGTGATGAAATGAGCCAATCTCCTTTGTCTCCATCACCCTTGATCATGC
This sequence comes from Camellia japonica, assembly GCA_030407325.1. Classification (NCBI taxonomy): domain Eukaryota; kingdom Viridiplantae; phylum Streptophyta; class Magnoliopsida; order Ericales; family Theaceae; genus Camellia; species Camellia japonica. Next base: position 159,585,989 of record JAPPVO010000019.1, read on the forward strand.
ATAATAAGGTGGTGGTCCTTTGAGTCTTGTTTTGTGCATTGACTGAAAGTGTACAACTTGGATCTTTGGCCATCATGCATTGAAAATGCTTGATTGGTGGTTTTGGATCCAAGAGTGCCACTCCTTTGATGTTTTAAGATGATAAGGAGAGGGTACAGTACAAACATGCCCTTGGAAAATCCTTCATTTTCCTCTATTTGTGCTCTGTTATAGTATGGTGGTTCAGCACACCAGTGGCCGACAGTGGCTCACTGATGGCCGGCAAGGCTTTATTTTTGGCCGGCAGTGTCTCTCTTTAGCCGGCAGATGGCCGGGAGTAACCATTCATGGCCGGCAGGCCACTGGTGCATTTCTCGCCATTGTTTTGGTAAGGTGGAGCAGAAAGTTCTTGGAGCAACCCTGCAAACAGAGCCTCTCAAGAGCAAACCGGTGGGCTTTTCGGGGCGAAGAACCGAGTGCATGCATCTCCTACTTCCCGGAGCAGAGTAGTAGCAGCATAGTTTAGCATGTTAATTACTTAGTTAATTTGCATCGATTGTTGTAATAATTAAGTAGCTTTAGATTAGCTATTTCTTTTTGTTGTGTTGTACTAATTAGTAAGTAGTTTACTAGTTAATTAGTTGGTTTGTAATAATTAGCTTAGCTATTATTCATTTGGACCCTCCTTCGAGAGGGCGTAATGTTGTAATAAGCGTGCGTGTGTGTGTACATGTCTTCCAACCCCACGTCTTTCTCCCTTTTATCTAACCACTTTCGATGTTAGTTTAGGGCACGTTTTGATTAGCATACCTTATGCTTTGCATGTTTGCATCATTCATTTGTCTTGCATGCACTGAGGCTCGGCACATCATTCAAATTGCATCGTATTTTAATACGTGTTATCAAATTGTTGCATTCATATGCCATCTTAGATAGCTGAGCCTATTAATTGCATATTACATGTGTTGCATTACGCATCTAACATAGTTAGGATCATGCATTGTTTCTAACTAGCTTTTGTTTTGGCTCGGAGTACACTGTAAGTTTTACACTTTAGCATACTCGCATGAATGTGAGTGTTGCCATGATAGCATGCTTGCCATGAGGCTATGTGCTTAAATGATTAACTGCATGAATGCATGTGGATGAAGACTTTGTTGCTTCAATTGGAATAACTCGATGATTGTGAGTTTTAAGCCTACTTTGCGAAGTGGCAAATCACGTTTTTAAGCCCACCTGAGGGTGGCAAATCCACATTTTAGCCCACTTGAGAGTGGCACCTTTGGTGATGACGGACACATGGCCTTTGGCACAAGTCAGGGTTTCCTAAATTTCCCAAAAATAAAATATTTAGGTGGCGACTCTGCAATCTGGCAAAACAGTCCAGTTTTGGCATTATTTGATTCAAAATCTGATTTTCCAAAATGATTTGCCGATTGGACTCTTTGGTGTTTATCAGTCTCACATTGCACTTTGTGAGACTAGATTCAAAACCGTGACAGGAGTCCGAACTGTAAGACCAATTCGAGCCTCTCCGAAAGGGGGGCCGCGAAGAAAGTCGAGCTACAATCTGGCTCAAGATTCTGAACAACCAACCGAACTTGTTCCCATTCTGAGGTCCTATTTGTCATCCTGGTTGCCTTTGCCCTCTGTCTTATAACAAAATCAATGAAGGGTTCCTTGGGATTTTGAGTGCTCGCTTCCAACTTGTTAATCGTTACTTCTATCTAAGTATTGTATGAGTATTGGTTAACAAACCCCTCAGACAATTCTTCCCAATTCTGTTTAGTCGAATCCTCGAGTTTGGCGTACCAGATAGCTGCCACGTCCAATGGAGTTCTTCCAAACAATGACAATTTTTGAGCCCGAGTCAGGCCCATTGGTCGCAACATATCCGAAAACAAGCGAACATAGACAATAGGGTCTCCACTCCCATCAAATCTATCAATATGAGGCATCTTGAACTTTTATGGTAACCTGACAGAGGCTTCGGTATAGCCGTCTTCAATATTTGGGATAGAATTGAAGCCCTGAGATTTTTTAAGCACCTTCTCTAGCCTGGCGATTTTGATCAGAGTCGGATCGATATCATTGATGTCGAAGGGAAGGACTCCCCAGTGGGGCTTTGCCAGAGACCTGAAAGCTGGAGCCTGTGGAAACATCTCTTGAGGCTCTAGGACCTGAGGGTTTTCAACTGGTGGGGTTGGATCAGGATTCGACTGGGCAGCTGGGACTGGATGTACAGTTGATGCTGATGCTCCAGATGAGCGTCGCATTTCAGCAATGGTTTCGTCCTGAGCAGCGATTTTGTGATTTAAGGTATCCATAGTTGTTTGAAAAGCTGCCATCATAACAGCAACCTCTTTTGCACTTTGCGTCATGACAGGCCTTGGAAAGTTAGCTATTGGTGAGCGAACAGGTGACTATTGAGTGATCTGTGTTGGTCGTGATAACTGCCTATTTCTTCTTCTTTGAGTAACTGGTGGGAAAGAGACTAACGTTGGTTGACCATCAACAAGATCCTGGATTTTGCAAAGTCTGCCGAAGCGAGTCCACAAAACTTGGGGGATATCAGGTCTGTCTGAAAGCTATGTTTGCAAACTACCTTGCAAAAACAATGGGACCCCCAATCAGAATTTCAGTAGCGTTTCGACTCAACTGATCACTGATTATTGCTAACTCATGCTGACACACTGAACTCAACTCCACAAATTGAAATGCCTGAACCACACATCTGAATTTGAGATTTTCTATATCGATATAGCCTCTCTTCGGAGTCTGAGAACCATAGGTAGCAGAGCTTAGATAGCAGAGCTACCTTTTTGACAGATCTCAAAAGGTTATAACATAAGGCCTCCAAAGTAACGTAGAGATAGTTGTAGTGTCACAAAAAGTATGCTTGTGCTTCCACTAGTATCTAGGCAACACAAGGACTTTAAGTGCACCAATACATGCAATGCAATAAACATATAATTGAAAATAAAAGTCATATCATGGAGTTTGAGTCAAGGTTTCATAAAATCTCCAACAAAGTCGCTAGAAACTGTAACATGCCCGGGGGGTACCCGTGCGCGTTAAACTGTTTTGACCCTCAATTTATTTGATCTAGTCTCACGAGTGCAATGTGGAGCATAGATGAGAGTGCAGATTTGGAAACTTTATACAAAATCCATTTTATTACAAAATTATTGCCTCAAATAGACTGTGTCATCAGATCTCAGAGTCGCCACCTAATATTTATTTTGGAAAAATTAGGAAACCTGTGACTCATGCCAAGGCCACTGTTTGTCGTAACTAAGGATGCTTAGCTCGGAACCTTAGGTATGAATGGGGGAAGGTTATTAATTGAGCACCACCGCTCACCCGATCAAAAGATCGGCCTTTACTAAACCATGATATGAATTTTATTTTCTTTATATATTCATGTTCTGATTATTTAATAAATCCTAAAATGTACTATGTGAAGCATACAAGTATAGACTATGTCATTCATATTGGAACAATTTGATTTCATCTATTTTGAAAGAGTTTTGAAGATGTACAACCCAAATAAATTGAGTTTACAAACATAAAAAACCAACACCATTCCAAATTAAGCGACACAACCTCCATCCACTGGCATTCATATAGTTATATCAAGTAAACAAGTAGCCACATGGTAGGATACTCAAACATAATAAGAAAAACGCACACAAACAAGATACTAAGGCACAACAACTTACATATTTACCGACGTCCCACGAACAATTACAAAACAAAATTAGTAAAATATGCATGATCCTATATACAAAATCCTAATGCAATACATACACAAGAATGCTTCTAAAGATCCGGCTTCTAAAACATGACATGTTGCAAAATATGCGATAGCGCACAAAATCATATAATAATCAATTAAAGCAGAAATATGCAAATTTAGCAGGATCTAGGCATGAATCATGTATGTAAAAGCATGACTATGCATGGCATGCAAGATATATACACATGTATAGTTAGGGAAAGCGATTAAAGAATGGGATAGATAAGAAGTGGGGATGGGAAATTATTACAACACTTTAAATATTACAAATCTAAGGGAGATGAATAAATATTACAACACAATATAAAAATTCTCACAAACAGTCAAAATAAAATAAACATAACAAAATAGCAACTTCAAGCACCTCAAAGACCATCGAAGGTTGATCTTTTCAACGTCGGAAGACTGCCCGATTTTTCCTAGAGGTCGCGGGTACAGTCATGAAGGTCACGAGCGTGATGGTGTACTTTTAGGTGGCTACCCGACCAACTAACGGGCCGGGTAGCCCGTTAGGCTTGGCCAAATCTATTTTTTTAGATTTCCACAACAAAAACAGAACTAAAAACAATATATATGGGAGTCTCAACTCACCACTTTCAATTAAATTACAACAATATATAATATAACAAGAAATCAAAGCAAAAGGGCAAATAAGTAAGAATTGCAATGGGTTCAATATGACATCCGACTGAACCCAACTCAGTTTTATTATCTTGTGCCTCTTTTAGTAAGAAATGCATGAGAGAAATGTAATGCCTTGGTAATAAACCTTCGAAAAGATTAAACCATTCAGCATGGAAAGTCTCTTTCTCATGCTTAAAACAGAACTAAAAATAATATATATGGGACTCTCAACTCACCACTTTCAATTAGATTACAACAATATATAATATAACAAGAAATCAAAACAAAAGAGCAAAATAAATAAGAAATACAAGAAAATAAAATAAATTGAAAATTCACCTCTTCAAGAAAGGGTGAACTTCATGATTTCTAGACTTCCTTTTGATCCCCTCAAGTATATGAATTATGTTCTCAATCCTCAATTTGAAAGCTTGGAATTCTGGCTAGAATGATGGCTTGGAGATATATGTGGTAAAAAGTGATTATCTCTATTGTTTTTGTCCACTTTTGCCAACACCCACCCTTCCTCTTGATGAAGGCTACTGAAATTCAAGTATTTTAGAATTTTTGGAGGAGTTTTGGGTGTAGAAAAGATGGAATCTCAGTTTATATGGAAAGTATGAGGTATATATGAAAGATAGGAATGTTTTCAACTCAAAAACTCAACTTTTCTCTTTTTTTTCACTCTTTCTCTAGCTCAAATATTCTCTTCTTTCTCTATCTTCTTGCTCCTCTCAACAATCTGATATATACATATAGGCAAAGCAAGTGGAGAAATGGTGGAAGATAAGGTAGAAGACAAAAGGAAGATAATGACTGATGTGGAGGGTTCATCAGCATGCCATACATAAACATCATTCAAAAGAGAGAGAGATTTGAAACATAGAACCAAAAAATGGTTAAAACAAGGGGGAAACTGTGGAAATAACAGAACTGTGAAATCGTTTTCTTTGGCCCCTGGTGCTAAGATGATGAAGAAATTAGAGCTTCAAAGTTTGTCTTTAATTTTGGTCCTTAAGCATGCAAGCAAGCAAGAAAGTAAATGCAATTGCACAAAAGCTCTCTTTTTTTAGTAGTACGAGTCACTTATCCACAATGTTTTAAAAATTAGACCGATGAGCAAATCCAAAAAAAGATTAGGTAGACTAGTTTTCGGTTCAATCGTCAGATTGAACTGGAATCAAACTGTGACATTGTAAATATATTAAAATTATATTCAAGTAAAATTATAAGTAATAAAATTATAAATAAAAAAAAAACTGAAAATTTTGAATTATCTTAAATATTTCTCCCAATATTTTTTTTACTAAAAAAATATTATTAATTTTAATATTGGAAGAGGAAACCAAATAATGTTCCCTCTGTATGATTTTAATTCAAATAATTTGATTGAAAGAAAAGCAAAAAATTTGGAAGGATGTCAAAATTTCAAATCTCCTTCAAATAAATTTGATTGAATTCCACATGAATTTCTTAAGTTTCTTTTGGAAGAATTTTTTTTTCTTATAAATAGGTAAAGACTTTCACAATAATTTCAAACTTTCAATGGGATTCCTCACAAGATGAGACCCCTCACAAGATAAGACCCTTGAAAGAGAGTTTCTAATTAAAATTTATATATATATACATATAATAAGAAAGAAAGAAAGAAAGAAAGAATAAAAAAATTAGTTACCTTTTCTTTTTTTAAAACCAAGCTCATGAAAACCAAGCTCATGCAGTGCTCTTGAATGGACTGGGCTTCTTTTTCTATTGTTTTTTTTTTTTCTTTTTTTGCGATAAGTTGCTGAAGGTAAGAAAAATTCAACACGTATATAGCCAACCTTCATAACAATTTGGGGAAAATGATCCAAGAGAACCAAATCAACAGTGTTTCTTTAAACTTCTTTGGTGCAAACTTTTCTTTGTAGGAACTAATAGCAGGAAGGGATTGGATTCTCTCATCGAAGTTGAGAGAACATTTGAGTTTAGCGGCCCATTTTGGAGGCTGATCTTGGCAATTCAAATTATTAATTTTTTAGAACTCATTAAATAAAATATTAATGCAAAAAATTTTAAAAAAATCACACATCAATAATTATATATTTGAATCACATTTTTTTTAAAATGAACTACAATTATAATTTCAAAGTAGCCATTCATTTCTTAAAATACAAATATAATTCAAACACATAGTTACCAATATTCGATCATTTTAATTTTTTACATAAATATTTTACTTAATAAGTATTAAAAATGAATTATTTAAATCATTGAAATTGCCCCCAAAATAAACTCACCAAATTCAAATATTCTCCGTAGTTGAGATAATCAACTTACGAGAATCCAAACTCTCCAGAGAAAGTGCTTTCTAATTAGGTTTAAAGCTCAACTTTTGAATAAAAGGTTTTAAAAGTGGTTAGATGGTTATCGTTTTCAACTTTTGTCAACTTTAGTTGGGATATGTTCTTTTAACTTTGGTACAACTTTTAATTTCTTATTTTTGTCTATGTAACTCTCTTTGTAATATGAATCACAAAAAGGGAATCATATATCATCCTATCATATCATATTATATCATATCATAACATATATTATATATATCATATCATGTTATATAAATATAATCATATAAAGTAGAGACTTTTATTAGGAGACTCTAAGAATCCTCCATTTATGTATATAATTATTTGACAAGTGTTATTTGTGAATTGTCTTATCATATTCTTATTTATGTCAGGTAATTTTAAATGCACTCCAAAAATTAGTTAGCCATCCCAATTGAAAATTTAAATTTTATTTATTTTTTGGACACTCTAAATTTATAATAACTATTATGCCCATAAAAACCTTAGAAATATATTAGAAACCTACTTTCTATACCCCATTAGTCTAATAGTTACAACAAACTCATCCTTCGTCAACCCGTTGTCTCCAACACCCACGACACTAACTCACCATCTCTAACCCGTTGTCTCGAACCCTTCTTTGTTTCTAACCCCCATCATTTTAGGGTATTTTGGCATTCCATCAATTTGGGGCTTTTCGATTTTGATTCTTTGAAAAATGTGAGTTCTACTGTTTCTTCGGACACTCAGTGCTAAATAAATAAAATATGTCTGAATACTTTGTTCCAAACAACAAAAAATTGGTTCTAGCTTTTTCATTCAGATACTTAGTGTCAAACAAATTAAATATATCCAGATACTCGATTTCGAACAACAAAAAATTAACTCCAACTATTCTATCCGAATACTCAATGCCGAACAAATTAAGTATGTCCAAATACTTAACTCCAAAATTAAAAATTGCTTCAAATACTTAGTGCCAAACAAATGAAACATGTGCGGATACTCAAGTCCGAACAACTAAAAATTGGAATATACGTAATACCGAATAGTTCTTTTAGTTCAAAATTGAAATATGTAGTTAAAAAATTAAATGTTTGAAAATATAGAGCTGAACATAGACAATTGGTCAAATATTAAATACTGAAAAATGACCATTATTTCGAAAACACACTGTTACAGGATCTCCTAGACAGAGGGGTCCGAGCGTGCCCGATAGTTAGAACCCTTGGTCTAGTTCCATTAGTGCAATGTGGAACAGAATGAGAGTCCAAATCAGGCAAATCCATAGAAAATCCACTAGTCACAAGAAATGTCAAAAATGGACTACATCACCAAACTCAAAGTCGCTACCTAATCTTTTGCGAAAACTAGGAAACCCATGACTCGTGCCAAAGGCCACTGTCTGTCGTAACCAAAGTATCTCATCTCGTGAACTTAGGTATAAGGGGAAAAGGTCATGAATTGAGCAACCCCGCTCACCTGATCAAAGATCGGTCTCTACTAATTTTATATATGAGATTTATTACCAATATATGCTCATGTTCTGATTATTAATGCTAAAAATTGCTATGTTAAGCAAATAAGTATAGACTAGATCACTTACTTTGAAATGTTTTGATTTCATGCGTTTTTAGAGAAGAGTTGAAAATGTGCGATTCAAATAAAAGATGAGTTTACATGCATGGAAACCAATATCATCCAAACTTAAGCGAAATAACCTCCATTCGCCGGCATGCAAAGAGATATATCAAGTAAGCATGTAGCCGCATGGTAAAGATGCTAGACATGGTAAATAAAAAAAACATACACAATCGGGATGCAAAGAAAAAAAAAACACACACACACACAGAGAACTCCTCAACACTACGCCAATAGCAAACAAGCGTTAGGAAAACATCCATGATCCTAGATGTAAGGAAATTAATGCAAAACACACAAAATGCCACTAAAAACTTCACTACTAAACATGACATGTGAATCATCTCAAGACATGGGATAACGAGCATAGTCACATCAGAAGTAATGAAATGAGAGATAAAATGAGCCAAGTCTTATGCATGAAAAATGGATGCAAAACATGGAAAATTATAAAGAAAACATGATGCAAAGATAGGGAAAGCTCTAAATAAAAGGGATAGAGAAGAAAATTTTGAATACACAAGCATCTATACTAAGAAGAAGCGAAATGACAAGAATAATGGAAGCTAACTACTCATGCTACCAAATGAAAACACATAAGAAGTTATCAAACAATACTATATCATGGAAGCAATCAAGTGATAAAGGAAATGAAAATAGGCTAAATCCACCATTTTCACCATGATGGTCTTCCTTAATCACCAATCGATATGGAAAATCAAATGATAACCAAGGAAGCAAAACAAGAAAATATAACTACCATACTCATAATGGAAGAAGAGATGAGATGATAGACTTCTTTGATCATCAAAGATATAGAAGATCAATTATGATCATAAAAGAAACAACAATGGAAACTAAATAATGAGTAAATCAAAGAAATGAGTAAGAATCTACATCATCTTTCACGAAAATGAGCAAATAGATGCTCCAATTCATATTAGAAAATGGATGGGTGAGTAGATTGTAAAATCATTTCTAGGTGGAAACCATGCTTGGTTTCCAGGAAAATAGAGAGAAAATAAGAGAAAGTAAGAGAAAATGATAGAAAATGAAATTGAAATACACTCTAATCACCAATTCAAACCCTATGGGTCACTCAATTAATCCCACAAGACAATCTTAAAAGCTCATTAGAATGTAAGCAAGGATTGAATTATGAAAATTAAAATTGTTTGGATGATAAGAAGATCGGTGAGAAATTGATGGAAAATGAAAGAAAATGAAAGTAAACAAAACAATTATCCAAACAAGCTATAGAGTAGAACTAGAACCCTCTATACAAGTCCAAAACTAATCTAAATTACCAAAGAAAATCAGAAAATTGAGTGTTTAGGAGGTGAGAAAATGAGAGAAAGTGAGAATTCAAGTAATCCAAGCAATCCTATAGAGGGGTGACTAATCCCCTCCACTATCCATAGGCCCAATCACATTATAATCAATACATAATCTCGGAGTTATAATGTTGGGCAAGAGAGAAAAGAAAAGAAAATGGGAGAGAAAGTGATGAGAAAGTTGGTGGACTTACTTCAATTAGGGAAGATAAGCCTCTTGAATAGCAATCCTTTCCTCCAAGAACCTCAAATCTTGTGAGCTTAATCTTCAATCTCCAGCAACTTGAGCTTCAATATAGGGTCTTCAAGGGTGTATATATATAGAGAGAGAAAATTTGAAGAATTGCAAACTTAGAGAATTTTGGGTGTCTCTAGGCTCAACAAAAATTCTTCCCTCGTTTACTCTCTTGAAGGAAAGGTGTTTATATAGACCTTGAGGTTGCTTGGTACGCAGTTCGCACGAGCATTGCGGAGGTATGGGGAGACCATCTCCTTGAAACTACTCCATTTCTTGACAAACTTGTTCGGCCACCCAAAAGATGTCCGGCCATCTATTTTATGATAGGCCAACCAATTTATGGCCAGCTAGGCATAAAAGTTGTACAGTTGGGCTTCTTTTTATACGACTGAGGCAATTTTGCAGGGAAAATAAGGTTTTTCGAGAGGATTCTCCTCCTTTTCACTCATTCCTATTTTGTTCTCACTCAGTTGCTGAAAGTCATAACATTTTGATTTTGAAAGATGAGCTCGAACATTATAAAAATGATTAGATTTACACATGGCTAAAGAAAACATTTTGAAAAATGATTTTTTGATGGTCTGAAAATATTTGGCCAAAATGGGTGAAAAGGTTCGAATCAACTTCTGGATAAATCTCTTTTGTTGAAGGGATTGAAGGATTTGCGTGTTCCAATCTTTCATCATCAAGTGCTTAAAGAAAAGGAACCAGTAGACATTTGAATTGATGTACTATATCCCCAAAGTACAAAAGGCAGCTCATCCAGCCAATCTTTATATGTCTCCATCATCTTTCGTAGAATGTTCTTGATATTCTTATTTGCAACTTCAACGGCTCCATTGGTCTGTGGCCTACAGGTTGATGATTTGTGGAAAGCCACATTATATTTCTCGAGTAAATCTATCATTTCTCCTTTGAAGTGTGAGCCATGGTCTGATGCTATCTTATTTGGTACCCATACCTACAAATGATGTTGTTTTTAATGAACTTAGACACATGTGATGCTTTCAGCACTGAATACGACTATGCTTCTACCCAATTGGTGAAATAGTCAATTGCAACCAAGATGAACTCATGTCCATATTTACCCAAAAAAAAAAAAGCTCATGTCCATTCGATCCCTTTGGCGTAACTGCTCCAATGACATCTATGCCCCAAACTGAGAAAGGCCATAGCGAAGTCATATTGTAGAGCTTTAACGGCGGGGTATTCATATGATTAGCATGGATTTGACATTTATGGCATCGCCAAACGAAGTTGATACAATTACTTTCCATGATTGACCAATAGTAACCTTGCCTGAAAATTTTTCTTGCTAGCATTATACCATTCATGTGCACTCCACACTCTCTATTATGAATTGCTTACATGATCCGTTCAACTTCTTGCTTTTCCACTCATAACTTGTGCATTTCCAGGTGCTCTCTTTTGTACAACTTTTCTCCATAGATAATAAATTGGGCGGCCAGATTCTGTATTCCTCTTTTGTCCTTGGCATCTGCCCCTTGTGGGTATGTACCGTTTTCCAAGAAATTCCAAATATCAAAATGCCAAGGGTATTCATCTTGAACCTCTTCTGTTGTAGCTATCATCACATATGCAGGCGCATATCTCTGTTCGATAATAATCGAATGCATCTTTACCCTTATCGGTATATTTATCATTGAAGCTAGAGTTGCTAGAGCATCAAAGAATTGATTGTTCTCTCTCAACAGGTTGGTGAAAGTCAACTTCTCAAATCTCGGGATCAGGATATCCAAAGTTTGGTGATAGACCATCATTATCTCTTCCTTAACTTTCCAATCCCCTTTGGCTTGTGAGATGACCAAATTCAAATCCCCAATGACATCTCACCTTGTTGCCCCTAGTTCCAGAGTGACTTCCAACCCAGCAATACACGCCTTATACTTGGCCTGATTATTGGACACTTTGAATCAGAGTTTGAATGCTAGAGGTACATGGGAATATTTGGGAGCGATAAGCAATATCCCTATCCCATAACCGAACTGATTAGCTGCCCCGTCAAAATATAGCTTCAGGGTGTTTTGTTCTAATTGCAAGATCTCTTTATCTGGGAATGTGAACTCTACATCTTATCTTCCCTCCATCAAATGGTTTGCTAAGAATTCTACTATTACTCTTCCTTAGACCGACTTACGAGTGACGTACTTAATATCAAATTCAAAAAGGAGAAGTAGCCAACAAGCTAGTTTACCAATAAGCATTGGTTTCTTAAAGAGATATTTGATGGGATCTAGTCTTAAACCAGAATTACCGAGTGAGCTAGCAGGTAGTGTCTCAACTTTCTGGTGGCCCATACTAAAGCTAGACAAGCCTTCTCTAAGGGAGTGTAATATGTCTCATACTCCAACGTCTTCTTGCTCGAGTAATAAATGGTCTTTTCCACCTTTGCTTCTGACTCTTGTGCTAGCATACATCCCATGGTTGTTTCTGTTATTAACAAGTATAAGATCAATGGTTTTCCTAGCTCTGGTGGTGATAGAACAGGTGGATTCTGAAGGCATTGCTTGATCTATTCAAAAGTGAACTGACACCGATCATTCCAATGAAACTTCTTTCTTTTCTTCAAGAGACTAAATAGTGGTTCACAAGTCAAGGTTAATTTAGAGATAAACTGACTTATGAATTGCACTTTTCATAGGAAGTCATGCATCTCTTTTTCAGTCATTTGTGGTGACATCTCCATGATGGCCTTGATCTTTGATGGATCCACCTCAATACCTCACTACGTGATTAAAAAAAAAAAAAAAAACCCTTAACATTTTGCCTGCAGTTATTCCAAAGGTGCACTATTCAACCTCAACTTGTATTTCTTGATCCTCTCGAAGAACTTCTTTAATGCTGCGTAGTATCCTTCTTGCTCCTTAGACTTGATAATCATGTCGTCCACGTATACCTCAACTTCCTTGTGGATCATGTCATGTAATAGTGTGGTTGTTGCCTTATGATATGTAACCCCAGCATTCTTTATCCCAAACGGCATAACCCTATAGTAGTATGTTCCCCGTTGTATGGTGAATGCAATTTGTTCCCTATCTTCAATACCATCAGAATCTGGTTATAACCTAAGAAACCGTCCATGAAGGATAACAATGCATGCCCTGTCGTGAAATCCACCAACTCATCAATATGGGGCAATGGGAAATCATCATTCAAACTGGCTTTGTTCAAATCTCTAAAGTCAACATAGACCCTAATTCTGCTATCTTTCTTCGGAACTGGATTAATGTTGGCTAACCATGTCACATACTCTTTGATGATCAAAAACTCGACATTGATCTATTTAGTGACCTCCTCTTTGATTTTCAGAGCCCAGTCTGAATGTATCCTTCTCAGTTTTTGTTTGATAGGTCAGGCTTCAAGGTTTAGAGGGATCCTGTGTTGTACGATCTCGGGATCGATTCCAGGCATGTCTTCATAGGACCATATAAAAATATCTTTAAAATCTTTTAACAAAGTAAAGAAGTGCTCGCGTTCCTCTGAAGACAACGTGGAACCAATCTGGACCAAGCGATGATCTTTCTTAATACCTATATTAATTGGGATAATCTTATCCAACAGGGGTTTAGCACGTCTCTCTTTCTCCCAATCAATCAATTGTTGTAAAGCCTGAGGAATTTCTTCCTCTTCATTTTCATCAAAATTTTCAAAATCATGATCAATGCAATGAACTACAAGCACACAAGAGTAAGCAAAATCTACTGCATTCTCATTGACAATCTCCGGCTCAGTGGTTACGAAGGACTCAAAATAAAAGGAAAAAAAAAGACCTTGACAAGACAGTGGTGTTCGAGTCATCACTCCTTGAAGCACCAGACTTTGACCTACTGGACTGACTCGAGTCTAACTCCTACTCCATAGATTTAGTGAAATCAGACTCAAACTCACTATCTAATTCAGAACTATCAACAAAATCATTCTCAAACTACCAGTCGAAGTGCTGGCCCTCTACTATATCAAGGATAAGGCTGGTATAATCAACAAGTGGTATTTCCTCGATCATGAAAATCGTTGCACCATCCCCCAAGTTCATCTACTCAACTATGGTCTTGTAGTCCATCAAAAAATCAACCACTGTTATCTCAAGAGCTTCCTTTGTGCTGCCATCTGAGTCACTATCTCTGTCCTGACCAATATCGATACTAGGGTCCACTTACTCCTCATCACTATTAGAAAGCTAGTGACTAAAGAAAATCTCAAATCTAGGATAACACTTCTTCGTCACATGATCAACCCAAGGCTTGGGAAGCCACAGAAAGGGAAGTCATCTCTTTACATAACAAAGCACGCATTCAGTGTTCCTTTGATTGGCTTGTAAACTAGCTCATATTGTTTCCCAACTCTATACGCCTTGACCCTCTCTCTCACTTCATCACTTTTTATTCTAATATTTTACCGTAGACTAATTTCTTAACCCAATGCATGTAGATTATGGGTTACCTTCGCTACTTCAGCAATGCCTTGCTTAGCACTCATTCCTAACTCCATTCTAGGAATGTGCCCCAATTTGCTCATCAGTCATGATAGGTGACATACCTCCTTTCTTCCTCAGTCATGATAGACTGGATTAGCTATGTCTCTACCAAGGTGAATCCTGAAAGAAAAACACCATCCTTCCCATGCTAAATCTCTAGTAAGGGTGTCATGACTTCCGGTGGAGGATGAATAGATAAACTCCCCAAAAGAGTTGTAATTTCCCCTTTGTGCGGATACTTCACTAATTGATACACAATGGACGACACTACCTTCATTTGATGTAACCAAGGTCTTCCTAATAACATATTGAAAGTTGTAGGAACGTCCATGACGTGGAATTTAGCCTCATGTTCAGCTGGACCCACCATTATCTTCATTTTGATAGTCCTCAAAACCTCTCTGCTAGTGTTCTCATATGCTCGGATTAATTAACTTGTGGGTGTAAAGTTTTCCAGTTTTAATCCTATCGCATAAGCAGTGCATGAAGGACATACATTGTGTTGGAGTTATTGATTTCGATGATTATTTTTCTGTTTATGATTTATTTAAAAGAGAAAAATAGATTGAAATCTTATATTTTATCCCATTATATTTTCATCTTTTTTCTATCCTAATCATATTTTTAGAGTGTAAAAATGTGCTTAATCATGTGTTAATTTTAGCCCAAAACAGCCCAACACAGCAATAGCCAAAGCAGTCTAGCCCAAAGGGGGTCGAACGTCCAAGAGGACATTTGGCCAGACAATTGGCCAAGGGTTTTTGGCCCAGTTTTGCTCCAATTTAGTTATGCTTCGCACCGATTGTCAAACCAGCAATATACTCGACAACTGCGGAAGCCATCCTTGATGACCGGGACCTCACGAACATCCGAGAGGACATCCAGGAGGACAACCACGCAGATGTCCCTTAAGAACAAAATTTCATTTTGGACATCCAGGTGGATGACCACTCTATGCTGTAACGGCTCTTTTTCAAATATAGTTGTCATCGATCAGACCTATCTTTCAACTTTTTCAAGATCTAATCATGTATTGGGAATGCAAATTTAAGTAGAGTATATTTAACCAAAATCTTACTCAATCTTCTCAACACACACAACAGACAACGATTGATGATTTTCTCCTTGATAAATAGCAGAGCTTTTGCTGAACACACAAAAAAAAAAAAAAAAAGAGGCAAGCAAGCAAGCAACAACACAAGCAAGAAAATTTCTCTGATCTTTCATCACTCTCATCTTTCTCTATTCTATTCTCTGAAGTGTTCTTCATCTGGTTTTCATTTTCCCTTCAGAAACTATAGTGAGCTTTAGCTTTAAGCATTTATACCTGTGAAAATTTTTTTTGATATAACTCAGAGCTTCAATCTTTGTAATATTTCTTGAGAGAGTTTCATTTCAAGCTTTTTGTAAAAGCAAACCTATCATTCAAATATTGTGAGTGTAGTACACTCAGATTTCTTGACTCTTTGAGTGTGATTGAGAATCAGCTAAAGAGGGCAAGGTTTTGGACTTGGTATAGTCTTTGCAAAATCTGTGGAGGATTGCTCCATTTGTGAAGAGGTTGATAGCACCTAGTGAAGCTAGAAGATAATGAAAAATCTCAGGTGAAGCTTGAAGAGTGGATGTAGGCTTGGTTGAAGCTGAACCACTATAAATCTATTTGCATCTTCTTCCTTATTCTCTTTACTTAACTGATATAACTATTTACTGTGATTACATACTTTACTGTTAAATTTCTTCATTAAGTATTATCATTAACTGTTATTCATCTACTACTTGGAATTAATTATCTATTGTGCAAGTTGTAATTTTTATTGGTGTATTATTATTTTTTATTTGTAAAAACCTAATTCACCCCCCTCTCAAGTTGTCTTTTGGGTAACAATTGGTATCAGAGCCTAAACTCTTACTTAGATTTAACCATCTGAGAGTTTTCGATCCATGGCAACTATAGCTAGTACTAGCAGTGTTGAAGGACAAGCCACCAATAGGCCATCCTTGTTTGATGGAATTAACTATAGTCATTAGAAAGACAAGATGACCCTATCTATTCAAGCCACAGATTATACTATGTGGATTATAGTCACCAAAGGTCCAAAAATTCCTACCAAATTAGTAGACAATATTAGTGTACCTAAAACTGAAGATGATTGTGATGAGAGGGATCACAAATTATTAAAAAATAATGCTAAAGCCAAACTCACCCTTGTTTGTGGATTAGACTCTAAGAAGTATAACAGAATATCTAGTTGTAAGTCTACTAAAGAAATTTGGGACAAACTTGAAGTAACTTATGAAAAAACTAACCAAGTTAAAGAATCTCGTATTTATATGCTTATTCATAGTTATGAATTATTTAAAATGAAATTTGATGAATCTATTTCAAGCATGTTTATTGAAATTGTAAACTCTTTGAAATCTCTTGGCAAGACCTATATTAACAGTGAGTTGGTGAGAAAAAATTTTAGGTGTTTACCAAAGAATTGGGAAGCTACAGTCAGTGCAATTATTGAAGCAAAGAACCTCTCCACACTTGGATTCGATGAGCTCATGGGTTCCCTAATGACTTATAAGATCACTATGAAGGGACATGAGAATAATGAGGATAAAAAGAAGAATAGAATTGCATTCAAAGCCTCATCCCATGAAGAAGAAAATGAATATTCTAGTGAAGATGAAGGATATGCCATGTTTAGTAGGAATCTCAAAAAGTACTACAAGAAAAATAATCATAGAGGAAGAAGACCTTTCAAGAAATAGTACAACAAAGATGACATCCAAAAGAAAAAAATCTATTATTTGCTATGAGTGCAAAAATCTGGGACACATAAGATGGATTGTCCAAAATTCAAGAAAGTTGGAAAAGACTACAAAAGAAATAACAAGGCCATGGTAATAGCTTGGGGAGAAAGTGATGATGATAGCTCAAATGATGAAGCTGAAAATAATGAAGTAGCCAACATGTGTTTCATGGCTCTAGGACTCAAGATGAGGTAACCTTTAATTATGAAGAACTTGAGACTGCTTTCAATGAATTACAAGATAAGTTTAGAAAAGTAGAAAATCTGTTGCATCTTTATCTAACAATGTGGATGAACTAAAGAAAGAGAACAATGCATTGAAAAATGATTTTGCCACCATCTCTAATGAGAAAAATGTTTTGAAAAACAGTGTTGATGATTTGAATAAAACTCTTGAAAATTTTGTAAAAGGAAAAGATAATCTTAAAAAACTTCTTGGTAATCAAAAATGTGTTTTTGATAAGGCGAGCATTGGATATGACCCTATTAAGAAACAAAAGAATCTCAAAACAATTTTCGAAAAAAGCACCTCCCATGACACATCCTTATATTACTTGTCATTATTGTAGAAAGAAAAGCCATTATATATCTACTTGTCCATTCAATAAGAATATGAACATGGGAATTAAAAAGATTTGGATTGTTAAGAGAACTAACAAAACTAACCAAGAAGGACCCAAGAAATTATGGGTACCAAGATCCAATATTTGATTGTCATTTTGTAAGGATGCCTTAAGTCCAAAGCTAAAGAAGGGAGGTGGTATCTTGATAGTGGATGCTCTAGACACATGACCGGAGATAAATTTTTCT
This sequence comes from Camellia japonica, assembly GCA_030407325.1. NCBI lineage: Eukaryota > Viridiplantae > Streptophyta > Magnoliopsida > Ericales > Theaceae > Camellia > Camellia japonica. The sequence continues at coordinate 159,604,037 of JAPPVO010000019.1, forward strand.
TCACTACTCTATCATCCAAAGATAGAGAATTTGTCACTTTTGGAGACAACAAGAAAGGAAAAATTATTGGTATTGGTAGCATCAGTATTTCTCCTAACCCTTCTATTGAAAATGTTCTCCTTATAGATGGACTTAAGCATAACCTACTTAGTATTAGTCAATTATGTGATAAGGGTAATAGAGTTATTTTTTATAAATCACATTGCACAATTGATCACAAAGCTCTATTTGTTGGTAATCGCCATGATAATTTTTATGTTTCTCATCTCAATGATCTCTATGCTAGTGATGTTAAATATTTATATGCTAATAGTAATAATAGTTGGTTATGGCATAGAAGACTTGGTCATGCTCATATGGATTTAATTGCTAAACTTTTGAGAAAGGATTTAGTCGTTGGACTTCCAAAAATTAAATTTGAAAAAGATCGACTTTGTGGTGCTTGTCAACAAGGAAAATAAACCAAAACATCTTTTAAATCAAAATCTCATATTTCCACAACTAGACCTTTACAATTATTGCATATGGATTTATTTGGTCCCTCAAGGACATCTAGTCTTGGTGGTAAACATTATTGTCTTGTTGTTGTTGTTGATTATTCAAGATTTACATGAGTTAGGTTTTTAGCACACAAAGATGAAACATTTTCTTCTTTCACAAAACTTTGTCGTAGAATTCAAAATGAAAAAGGTTTTCTTATTACTAATATTTGAACCGACCATAGTAGAGAACTTGAAAATAAAAAATTTGAATTATTTTGTGATGAGCATGGTATTAGACATAATTTTTCAGCACCTACCTCTCAACAAAATGGCGTAGTAGAAAGGAAGAATAGAGCTTTAGAAGAAATGAGTAGAACAATGCTTTGCGAAAATAATCTTCCTAAATATTTTTGGGTCGAGGCCATTCACACTGCATGCTATATTTTAAATCATGCATTGGTTAGACCAATTCTCAAAAAGACTCCTTAAGAACTTTGGCATGATAAAAAGCCCAACATTAGTCATTGGCATGTTTTTGGTTGTAAATGTTATGTGCATAATAATGGTAAGGACAACTTAGGTAAATTTGATTCAAAATCTGATAAAGCAATTTTTCTTGGCTATTCCTTAACTAGCAAAGCTTATCGTGTTTTTAATAAAAGAACTCTTGTTGTTGAAGAATCTATACATGTGGCATTTGATGAAACTAACATATCTTCTCAAAATCTAGTTGCTAGTGATGATATAGATTTGGAACCAAATGTCAAAAATTCAAGTATCTATAAAGTAGAGGACCAACCGTGTGAGCTAAACAAAGAGTTTGAACAACCTATTCTCCTACTTCAAGAAGAATGAGGAACCAAAGATGATTTTCCAAGAGAATAGAAGTTTGTTCACAATCACCCTAAGGATTTAATCCTAGGTGATCCCACCAAAGGTGTTGTCACTCGTTCTTCATTTAGAAACATTTGTGGTAACTTAGCTTTTCTTTCACAGATTGACCCAAAGAGTTTTCAAGAAGTCGAATTCGATGAACATTGGATGACGGCTATGCATGAAGAGCTCAACCAATTTGAGAGAAACAAATTGTGGAATCTAGTGCCAAGGCCTAAAGATCATTCCTTTATTGGCACAAAATGGATCTTTAGAAACAAACTTGATGAATCGAGCACCATTGTTAGAAATAAAGCTAGACTCGTAGCTCAAGGGTACAATCAAGAAAAATGTATTGATTTTGATGAAACCTTTGCTTCGGTTGCTAGATTAGAAGTCATTCGCATGTTACTTGCATTTGCATGTTATAAAGATTTCAAACTTTATCAAATGGATGTAAAAAGTACTTTTCTAAATGGTTTCATAAATGAGGAATTTATTTAACCAAAATCTTACTCAATCTTCTCAACACACGCAACAGGCAACGGTCGATGATTTTCTCCTTAATAAATAGCAGAGCTTTTGTTGAACAAAAAAAAGTAGACAAGCAAGCAAGCAACAACACAAGCAAGAAAATTTCTCTGATCTTTCATCACTCTTATCTTTCTCTATTCTATTCTCTGAAGTGTTCTTCATCTGGTTTTCATTTTCCCTTCAGAAACTATAGTGAGCTTTAGCTTTAAGCATTTATACCTGTGAGAATTTTTTTTTGATATTACTCAGAGCTTCAATCTTTGTAATATTTCTTGAGAGAGTTTTGTTTCAAGCTTTTTGTAAAAGCAAAACCTATCATTCAAATATTGTAAGAGTGTAGTACACTCAGATTTCTTGACTCTTTGAGTGTGATTGAGAATCAGCTAAAGAGGGCAAGGTTTTGGACTTGGTATAGTCTTTGTAAAATCTGTGGAGGATTGCTCCATTTGTGAAGAGGTTGATAGCACCTAGTGAAGCTAAAAGATAATGAAAAATCTCAAGTGAAGCTTGAAGAGTGGATGTAGGCTTGGTTGAAGCTGAGCCACTATAAATCTGTTTGCGTCTTCTTCCTTAATCTTTTTACTTAACTGATATAACTATTTACTGTGATTACATACTTCACTGTTAAATTTCTTCATTAAGTATTATCATTAACTGTTATTCATCTATTAATTGGAATTAATTATTTGTTTTATTTGTAAAAACCTAATTCACCCCCCATCTTAGGTTGTCTTTCGGGTAACACGTTGATTGTTGACCCAGTATCTACAAGAACCATGGGAATCCACTTATTCCTGCACTCAAGTGACACTTACAAGGGCTTATTATGACTCGTCCCCTTTGGCGTCTATTCTTTGTCGGAAAAAGTTAATGCTGGAATTGTTTCCTCTGGCATAATCATGGATACGAGTTGATGTAGCTTAGTGTCAATTGATAATTTTGCCTTGTTCAAAGCTATCAACATCACTTGACAGTGTTCATAAGAAGCCATGAGGAGTCCCCAGATCTAAATGTCCGCTTGAATCTTCTTCAGCTACCTCAACGCCGAGTTTTCTTTTTCTTTTTTTTTCCCCTCTCCTTTCTTTTCTCAGCGTCTTTTCCTGAAAGTTCTCATTGATCTAAGTGTCGAGGCCTGAAGTAACACCTGCTCCTAGTTAAGTGATTTATCTCTTCTGTATACCATGTATCATCGGGAGCATTCTTCTCTCATCCTTCATCTGTATAAGCAAAGTGCAGGTCATTGTCTTCCCACCAATTTCCTTCATCCACTAACAGATAATTATCTGGCTTAGCTTGAATCATCCCTACACTATGATCCTCATTCTTTGGCTGATAAGGTGATTTTGATCGGATTTTTGTGAAAATTTCCCTTCTTCTTATGTATGCCCATGCTCTGCTCGCTCTTTATTATTTCCCTTCTATTGTCAGTCCAGTTCTTTTCCATTGGTGATGTTTTGGTATTTCTTCCTCTTCTTCATTACTCTTTCTGGATTTATCGATCTCCTTAACTTTCCCTTTTCCCTTTGTATCTATTTTTGGTTTATCTTCCTTTACTTTCATCTTAATCTCCCTATTCTCCTCTGTTCCAAAATTTCCCTGCTGCTTGTCCAACTATGGTTAGCCTATAAGTTGCTTGGATCCCACCATCCTATTTGCACATTCCCTAGGTCTTACTCTTCAAAGAACTAGAAATTGTCCAAATCTTCTTCTAAATCTGCTAAATCATCCAAATTTTGTTTTGACCTTTTTTCTTTGATGGCATTAATGCTGAATGAATCAAGTAATATGACTTTTGGCCTTGGTTGTCCAACAGGCACAATGTACTTGCTTGGGTCATAGTCTTATTTGGACAACTTTTCTTTTTCCATGACTGGTACTTCGAAGGCTTCTTTCTCTGGCTTTACCTCTTCTTTCTTTAAGGTCGGACTCTTCCCTTCTTCTACCACTACTTCTCCTTTTTCGAGACCTACTGCTATAGGGTTTGGGTTGGGTTTAGGTGTTTCTACCATGCATAAATTAGTGCCATCTGGGATGAACACCTCAAGTTTAGGTAGGTAAGATGGGGTGATGTATATATTGGGGTTAAAGGTGGGTGGTAATGTATGGATGATGTTCAGATTTGGAAAGGGTGGCACTCGGTCATTGGTGGGTAATGGGTTGGTAGTGACATTGGGCTTTTATGGTGGAACTATTGTTTTGTCGTCGATGAGATCTTGAATCTCATGACGAAGGCAAAAGCAACGATAATCCTTATATAGAACTTGTCGGTGTGGGATGCATGAATCTCATGACTTAATAAAGCCAAATTCCTTATAAGCATGAATCCCACACCGACTTGTTTTGATCAACAAAGAGTCGGTGTGGGATGCATGAATCATGCTTTAATAAAGCCATATATTTTATAAAAAGTGTCAGTGTGGGATGCATGAATCATGACTTACTGACTTACTATAAGGAATATATAGGAATTTGAATCCCATGCTTTAATAAAGCCATATATAGGAATTTGATAAAATATTAAGTCAAAGTCCTTATTGACTTACTGTTCGAACTTATATGAAGTCGGTGTGAGATTCATCTCATGCTTTATTGCTTATAAGGAACAGTAAGCCAAATTCCTTATATAGCTTACTATGCAAATTCCTCACAACAGTTAGAACTTGATCTTTTTTTGAAGGCCTATTGTGAGCACCGTGCCTTTTTCGAGTCTAAGGCATGCATCCCACACCGACTTGTTTTGATCAACAAAGAGTCGCCACTTAATTTTTAGGGGTACTTACCAATCAGTCCTATTAACTAGACTTATTTACCTACAAGTCCTGACTCATAAATTTAACACTATAAAGATAAGAGATTGATAAATTTATCACTATAAATTTATTCATAAAAACAAAGAGACTGATAAATTTATCACTATAAATTTATTCATAAAAATAAAAGACTGATAAATTTATCTTTATCACTTAATAAATTTATCAATAGGACTTAATGGATAATAAGTCTCAAAAGTAGGACCTATTGGTAGTTTACCCTAATTTTTAAAGAGGAATTAAGAAACCTTTAACAATAAAACTAAGCTAAGGACCAATCCATCACAACCAAGAGAATTCCGAGTTCAGGAGCTTAGGTACACGAGGGGAAGGCCATTGAATGATAGCACCCCTTCTTGCCCAATTCAAAATTTGACTTTTACACTTTCTATTTTATGATTTTAGTGGTTAATTATTCACATAAATTCATTTTAATCCCTAAAACCTTTAACTAACCTAAAACTATGTGATTGGAGTAAAAATGAATATCATATATTTTATATTGAATTAATAAAGCCATATATTTTATAAAAAGTGATTTTTTTTAAAAAAAATTGGATTTTTGATAATCCATGGCCTTAAACATAAACTAAAATACACAACATTCATGAAAAAAAACACACAATTTTGCACATAAAGAGCATATAGACTTGCATTATATAAAAGATAATGCAAGTAGCATACGTATGCCAAGAAGGTGGAGAAAACTCACCTAGATGCCCACTTACACATCTTACACGCAGTTCAAAAATTAAATGTGACCTAATGTGCTTCTAAACATGCAAAATATGATCCTAAACCGGGTTGAGGCTGCTAACATGGTGATTATGCAAGAGAAATAAATAACAAGTAAAAAAGCAAAAACATCTCTAAACTATATGATAATTAAGTCAAGCTTATGCATGCTTATTACATGATTAAAGTAAGACTAAAACATGTTTTTCTAATGGCATAAAAGAAAAATGTTAGAAAGATGCGAGAAAGTAAGTAAAATGAACGAACTATATGAGTTACATGATGATCATGCCGTGACAACTACTCTATATGCTTACATATTAAGAGAAGAATAATAAATAAGTACTGAAATCTCAAAATGAATAAGGAGATGCTGTTGGTTCTCAAGAATCAGAGAGCATGCAAAAGAAAAGTAAGAAAAAGCAAGTTCCTTGCTTGCAAGCCTCCCTCAAGCTTGGGCTCTGAGTTTAGTTCAAGTTCATCAAGTCCTTAGAGTATTTTCAGAGGTCTGAGGTTGCCATGAGGGTAGGAATTTCGGAGCTAAGGCAAAAGGAAGGGTGAATAAGGTGTTTGGCTCTCAAAACCACTCAAAAAGCTTTCAATTTCTTAACTCTTTGAAAGGGAGGTGGAGGGGCTCCTTACATAGGCAGAAAGGAACGTTTTGGAGCCCCTCCTAGGGTTTCATCGCTTTCTCCCTCCGTCCTCCTCCAAAAATGCACCAAGATTAAGTTGCCAAAAATAACTCTATCACGCTTGGATGTGCGCACACACAAACCTTCTACACACTCACAACTAACGTGCACACTCACATTATTGCCTTGGTACACATGCATTCACAAGTGTAAGGTCCCCTACCATTGCCTTGCTTTGGACATGGACTGGCTTTTTCTATTGTTCAAACTTTTGAAAGTCTTCAGCCGGTGGAGGTAGATCGGGAATTAGATGAGTGAGTGGAATAGGTCAAGTAATAGATGCCCTAGATGAGTGTTGCAACCCGACAATGGTTTCAACTTAAGCAGCAATGATGTAGTTAAGAGCATACACAATCCGTTGAAGAGTGGTCAACATCTCTACTAGGTCAACACGGATTTGTGCCATCACTAACTCTAAGGATGTAGGTTGATGCAAACTAAAGGATGCGGAATGAGAATTTTGTACCCATTGTGATTGCTTGACTCTTCTCTTTCTGGCTACTAACTGAAGTAACACTAACACTGGCTGTCTTTGGACCAAATCACTAATCTTACAAAGCCTACCGATGTGAGTCTAGAGAACTTAGGAGATGTCATGTTTCTTGGAAACTATGATGACAAGACTGCCTAGCAAAAAAGAAAGAAAATAAAAGCAAAAGAAAAACCCCAATCAGACGGTACCTTGGCCAAATCTTACCATTCACACAAGATCATTGCAGAAACCCCCCTTACTGTGGCAGAATCACTGTACCCCACTAAAAACGCTGTACTCAAACCCTACAACTGGCATGCTTGAACCACTATTCTGAAGTCAAGAACCCGTACATTCATCCAAGTATATTATAGCACATAACAAACAAAGGGAACAAACAACCCTATGGTGGGTTCGGGTTACCCTATCCTAGTTTGGAATAGATCTAGGGTTTCTCTATTCAAACAAAAGCATTACATCATCTTGAAAATGGGAAAGTATCATGTCCTAAGTTAGAAGGCAATATAGCTCACTATATGCAATGGGTAGGATTGGTCAAAATGGGTACCTTAGCAAGATTCACTGATATACCTCTAATACCTTCCATCGAGCAGTGAAAGGAAAATCAAGTGATACATTGGGAATCCTAATCTAAGGATTGTGTTCCTACTATGACAGAGCCCATTACCGACAAGTCATCCAAGATATCAGGTAGCAAACACAAGGATTTAAAGTGCACCAATACAAATGCAATGCAATGAACATATATACATAAATAAATCTCACATATAGAATTCTCGAGTCAAGTTCTCTTAGTCTTCTCAACAAAGGCCCTATTTGGTATAGCTGTTAAAACAAATTATAGATTATAACTTAATAGATTATAGATTATGACTTTAATCAGAAACTGTTAATCTGTTTGGTGTAGCTGTTGGATTATAGATTTAAGTTGCTGAGTAGTGTTTGTTAAATAAGCTGTGAAGTAACTTTTTCAATTAACTTTTATTTTTTGTTATTCACTACTTGTCTACATTTCTCATAAAAAATAATAATAATAATCTATAGTCCATTTAGGTCTTTCTCTATTTTAAAAAAAAAAATTACGAGTATAATCGTAAATTAATATGTCCACAACAGAAGCTGATAATCAAAAGTAAAAGGTGAGCAGCTTCTCAAAATTAGCTTTTTTGAGTTAAAATCAGTTGTTAGAATCAAAAGCTGTTTGAAATAAATTTAACCAAACAGTCCAAAATAACTTTTCGAAAGATAGAAGTTATAAGTTGGCTAAAAAAAGCCCAAACAAACACCCCAAAAGTTGCCAAAAACTGTGGGATCTCCCGAACCAGGGGGTCCGAGCGCACTCGACAGTTTGAACCCTTGGTTTAGTTCTACTAGTGCAATGTGTAACAGAATGAGAGTCCAAATCTGGCAAATCCATAGAAAATCCACTAATCACAAGAAATGCTAAAAATGGACTACATCACCAGGCTCAAAGTCACCACTTAATCTTTTGGAAAAACTAGGAAACCCATGACTTGTGCCAAAGGCCACTGTCTGTCATAACCAAAGTGTCTCGGCTCGAAAACTTAGATATGAATGGGGAAGGTCATGAATTGAGTACCCCCGCCCACTAGATCAAAGATCGATGTAGACACCCCATTTTTGACCGTCCTCAAGACTTGGACGTCACCGTTGGAACACTCGGTGATTATCCATTGCTTGTGTTCGTTTGGAGTTCCCGGAGGTCTCGGCTACGCGCCTTGCCTCAGGATCTCCGAACTCGACCGTTTTGTGTCTGGTTTTGCACCAAACACTTGTGTTTTGCCTTGGAGGAGCAGGGAATGCCTTGTGAGGCATCCCCACACATCACCGGCCATGGCTTGAGGCCACCGGCTGTTGTTTGTGTCCATCGGCTATATATTTGGCCGACCGGCACTCTTTTTGTCCGACCGGCCATCAATTTTGTCAAAATGACAATTTTGGCCAGCCGACTACTGTTCATCTGCTTTTAGCAGATATTTTGTGCCAGCTATGATAGCTGGCACCCACCCCATTCCCCTCCATACACGTGTATGGAGGGATTTCCCTCTTGAATGGCTTGTTTTGGAAGCCTTACAAGAGGGAATTGCCTATATAGGAGAGCTTCTTCTCTTGACATTAGGGTTAGACATTTTTAGACAGCTTTTGTAAAGCTTGAGTTCTAGGGTTAGGGTTTGATACATATTCTATCTCTATAAGTGTGTGTTTTGTCCCACTTTTGCTCACAAACACACACTAACACACCATCTCTTGGACTTGAGACCCTTGGAGGGTTGTTTTAGTATTTTGGAGCTGGATTCAAGCCAAGGAAGGCTGTTGGAGCATTGTTTGTGAAGGAGGGCTTCAAGGGTAAGAAACTTCCCTTTTATTCCCCATTTTTGCATTGCTTTTCTACCTATCTTAGAACTGTTTTTGTGCTTAGTGTATAACACAAAAAAGTTCTGTTTTTTAGCCCTCTTGATTGTTTGTTAAGAGTGTTTTGTGGTTTGGGTTTGTTTGACCCCTCCTAGGCCTTGTAAGGCTCCTTTTTGTGCTATTTTTGGTGAGCTCCGAGACTTTGGTGCTTGGGCCTCCTCACCACTGAAATCTTGAGAGATTTCAATGGTAAGGATGGTGCCTTGAAGTCTCAAGAAGGAGAGGGCGACCCCCTCTCCTTGTTGTCCTTGAAAAGGGCACTTTTTGGCCTCTTGAGGGAGCATCATGCTTGAGTGTTTGTTGATCATGCCTTGGCTGCATTTCATGCTTATATTGCCATAATATAACATTGTTGTGTGTTGGTTTTGGTACACCATGCATGCTTAGCATACCTACCATGTAATGCCTTGTTATTGCCTTAATATGCCTTAGGTGGTTAGCCTTTGTTCTAGCATGTTTTAGGCTTAGCCTTGTGAAGGTTTTGTGTTCATTTTGCCATGTTTTAGGTCTGTCCATAGTTGCTTGGGTCGATCTTGGCATGCTTAGTATAGCTCCTTTGTATTTGAGCTTGTATGCTTCAAGTAGGTAAATGTGTAGCATGCATTGCTTGCATTAATTTAGTGGTTTGGAACCACTTAGCACATCATTTCAGTCCCTTTGACATGCTCATATGCTTGCCTTGGATGCCTCTTTGAAGCTTTGAAAGCTTGTCTTGCATGCTCCATGTTTTAGCATTTGTGCATGCCTTTGAATTCAAACCATTTAGATGCCATCTAGGTGGTCTCTTGGGCTTTGTTTTATGTGCTGAAACTCTGTTTTTGGTCGCTTAAGTCTTGTCATGTGTGGTTGTACTAAGTGTAGTCCATTGTCCCTTTAGCTTGCCTTAGTACTTGGGCCATTTTGCATGCTTTGCTTGCGTAGTTAGTTGGTTTGGCACCTCCTATAGCATGATTTTCAGAGCTTATGTTGCATGCCATTTGTCCATCTTAGCCTCTTTTAAGTGCGCTTGAAAGTTGCTTGTTTAATGCCTAAGTGTTGGTCCAACTTACTTGCATGTGTGTATGTATGTTTGATCCCAATTCCTTAGCATTTTGGCCACTGTTTTGGGCCTATTTAGAGCTGCCTAATTCATGTTTAAGTCCACCCTTTATTTGTCTTGCATGCTTGCTAGCTTGTATGCTTGTTTGCATTGCCATGTTGCATGCCTAGTTAACATGCTTAGGGTTGCATTACATTGGCATGCATGCTCTACCTCTTGACTAAGTCATGATGGAGGTAGAAGCCCCTTGGTTTGATTGTGTGCATTGTATTTCATTTGGCATGAAAGTGCATGCTTGATTCTTTGGGCCATCATGCATGGAAATGCGTGATTGGTGGTCCGAGAATCGAGGCACATGTTCCTTTGAGTCACAAACATGATAAGGGGCATGATTGGTGCATACATTGCTTGAATTGTATTGCTATGCTATGCCTTGCCCTCTGCTTCTGTCAATTGCAGGTTCTGCAGGCATTCTTGGCCGGCCGGCAATATTTAGTGCCGACCGGCAATGTATTGCTGGCTGATAGCCTCATTTCCAGCCGATGGCCATATCTAGCTGCCGGTGGCTATTCTACTCAGCCGATGGTGATCCCCAGTATCTGAAGAAGCATCTCTGAGACTTTGGCAGTCTTCAGAAGGGTAGAGCAGGGAAAATAGAGGCAGTCTATGCATGGCAGTGCAATTCCGAGCAGGACCCGAGCATGCGTTGCATCAGGCTCTCCTCCCGAGGCGGTTTACTGTTTTTCCTAGTTTAGTTAGTTGTTAACTAATTAGGCAATTCGTAATATTTAATTAGCTTGCGTAGTTAATTAATTTGTATTATTCTTTGGTCCCTCCGAGCGAGGGCGAATCTGTAATAAGTGTGGGTGCGTGTGTGTGCATGTCTTCCAATCCCCACTTCTTTCTTCCCTTTTATTTACATGCTTATGATGGTAGATTAGGGCACGTCTAAATTAGCATACCTTATGCTATGCATGCGTGCATCCATGCATTTGTCTTGCATGCACCAGGCTCGGTACATCATACAAACTGCATTGTATTTTCAATTCCAAATTGAATACGTGATAATTGTAGCATTTCACATGCCATTTTAGGATAGCCGAGCCTGTCTAGATTGCATCTTTGACTGTGTTGCATTAGCCACTTAACATGAACTAGGATCATGCATTTGATTACTAACTGGTTTCTGTTTTGGCTTGGAGTACTAGGTGAGCTGTTATGCTTTAGCATACCGCATGCGTGTGAGTGTTACCATAATAGCATGATTACCATGAGGCTAGCTGCTTATGTGATATAATTGCTTGAATGCCTGTGGATGGAGGTCAAATTGCTTAAATTGGGATAATGCATTAAAACTGTGAGTTTTAAGCCCATTAGTTAGTGGCAAAACCATCTTTTCTAAAAGCCCATTTGAGGGTGGCAAAACCTGCATTTTAGCCTACTTGTGAGTAGCAAACCATTTTCAAAACAAACATTAAATGTTTTGTTCCAATTTAGGCGATTTGGTCTATACTTGTTTGTTGTGCGCATAACATAGTAAATCTAGGCTAATCACCGGAATAAGAACACATAACGTTTTCAAAACAAGATATCACGGTTAGTAGAGGCCGGTCTTCGGATCGGGCGAGAGGGGGTGCTCATAGCTGACCTTCCCCAATCGTACCCAAGTTCCCGAGCCAAGGCAACTTTGGTGATGACGGACACGTGGCCTTTGGCACCGAGTCAGGGTTTCCTAAATTTTCCAAAATAAAATATTTAGGTGGCGACTCTGTATCTGGCAAAGCAGTCCATGTTTGGCACTTCTTTTCAAAATCTGTTTTTCTCAAAACGATTTGCCAGAGTTGGACTCTTTGGTTCAGATTAAGAACCGTAACAAACAAAAGGGAGTCCGAACTGTAGAGCGAAGCCCACGGGCGCGTCTACAATCGGCCTCTATTAATTCTAGATATGAAATTTATTACCAATATATTCTCATGTTTCGATTATTAATACTAAAAATTACTATGTGAAGCAAACAAGTATAAACTAAATCACTTAATTTGGAATGTTTTGATTTCATGCGTTTTTAGAAAAATAGTTTGAAAATGTGCGACTCAAAGAAAAGATGAGTCCACATGCATAGAAACCAATATCATCCCAACTTAAGCAAAATAACCTCTATCCGCCGGTATCCAAAGAGATATATCAAGTAAGCATGTAGCCGCATGGTAAAGATTCTAGACATGGCAAATAAAAAGCATACACAATTGGGATGCAAAAAGGGGGGGAACAAACAAAAAAAAAAAAACTCACTTAGTACTCCTCAGCACCAAGCCAAGCAAACAAGGGTTAGGAAAACATGCATGATCTTAGATACAAGGAAACTAATGCAAAACACACATAAAATGTCACTAAAGACTTCACTACTAAACATGACATGTGAATCATCTCAAGACATGAGATAGCATGCATAATCATATAAGAAGTAATAAAATGAGAGATAAAATGAGCCAAGTCTTATGCATAAAAATGGATGCAAAACATGGAGAATGATAAAGAAAACATGATGCAAAGATAGGGAAATCTCTAAATAAAATGGATAGAGAAGAAAGAAATGAATACACAAGCATCTATACTAAGAAGAAGTGAAATGACAAGAATAATGGAAGCTAACTACTAATAATGCTACCAAATGAACACACATAAGAAGCTACCAAGCAATACTACATCATAGAAGCAATCAAGTGATGAAGGAAATGAAAATAGGATAAATCCACCATTCTCACCATGGAAGAGATGAAATGATGGTCTTCCTTAATCACCAATCGATATGGAAAATCAAATGATGACCAAGGAAGCAAAACAAGAAAATATAACTACAATACTCATAATGGAAGAAGCGATGAGATGATAGACTTCTTTGATCATCAAAGATATAGAAGATCAATTATGATCATAAATGAAACAAATACGTAATGGAAGCTAAATAATGAGTACATCAAAGATATGAGTAAGAATCTACATCATCTTTCATGAAAATGAGCAAATATATGCTCCAATTCATATTATAAATGGATGGGAGAGTAGATTGTAAAGTCATTTCTAGGTGGAAACCATGCTTGGTTTCCAAGAAAATAGAGAGAAAATAAGAGAAAGTAGGAGAAAATGAGATTGAAATACACTCTAATCACCAATTTAAACCCATGGATCACCCAATTAATCCCACAAGACAATCCTAAAAGCTCATTAGAATGTAAGCAAGAATTGAATTATGAAAATTAAACTTGTTTGGATGATGAGAAAATTGATGAGAAAGTGATGGAAAATGAAAGAAAATGAAACTAAACAAAACAATTATCCAAACAAGCTATAGGATAGGACTAAAACCCTCTATACAAGTCCAAAACTAATCTAAATTACCAAAGAAAATCAGAAAATTGAGTGTTTGAGAGGTGATAAAATGAGAGAGAAAATGAGAGAAAGTGAGAATTCAAGTAATCCAAGCAATCCTATGGAGGGGTAGCTAATCCTCTCCACTATCCACAAGGCCCAATCACATGATAATCAATACATAATCTCATAATTATAATGTTCGGCAAGAGAGAAAAGAAAAGAAAATGGGAGAGAAAGTGATGAGAAAGTTGGTCGACTTACTTCAATTAAGGAAGATAAGTCTCTTGATTGGCAATCCTTTCCTCCAAGCACCCTCAAATCATCTGAGCTTGATCTTCAATCTCCAGCAACTTGAGCTTCAATCTGTAGTCTCTAATGGTGTATGTATATGTAGAGAAAGAAAATTTGAAGAATTGCAAGCTAAGAGAATTTTGGATGTCTCTTGGCTTAATAAAATTTCTTCTCTCATTTACTCTCTTGAAGGAAAGGTGTTTATATAGACCTTGAGGTTGCTTGGTCCACAATTTGTGCGAGAATTGCGGAGGTGGCACCTCCACATGCATGGGGGGACCACCTCCCTAAAACTACTCTATTTCTCTACAAGCTTATCCAGCCAGCCAAAAGATGTTTAGCCATCTATTCTATGACCGACCAGCCAAAATATGGCCAGCTAGGCATAAAAGTTGTACGGTTGGGCTTTTTTTTTTTTTGTACGACTAAGGTAATTTTGCAAGGAAAATAAGGCTTTTCGAGAGGATTCTCCTCTTTTCGACTCATTCATACTCTATCCTTGTTCGGTTGCCGAAAGTCACAACATTTTGATTTTGAAAGATGAGTTCAAACATTATAAAAGTGATTGGATTTATGCATGGTTAAAGAACACATTGTGGAAAAGGCTTTTTTAAAGATCTAAAATATTTGGCAAAAAACAGGTGAAAAGGTTGGGATCGACTTCTGGATAAGGATCTTTTTTTAAGGGATTGAAGGATTTGTGATGTCTAGTCTTTCATCATCAAGTGCTTAAAGAAAAAGAGCCCAAGTATTAGGACCGGTCAAAATAGGGTGTCTACAACTGCCAAATATATGAATTTTGTTTAGAAACAACTTTCCGAACAAATATAATTTGTTCAGTACTGAATTTTTGTACAAATTTTGTAAATCCAACAGCCGAAAACGATGAACGTAAATAGAAAATTTAACTTCTCTATGAAAAACTGCTTAAAAACGCCTTCTTCATTGTCCATTGTTAACTTCAATATGAAATAGAATACAAAAATGATGGATTCAAGCAAAATAGAGTTGAGTATGAAAATGTAAAGTGAAGAGAGTAAGAAAAAAATGGAAAAGAAAAGTGAAGATTGAGTTTGATTATGAATGGGGTGTTCAAAACACTTTGATTTGTACTTTTCAATATCAAGTATTTTTTGATCATTTTAAATTGAGACATACTAGTAATAAAAAAGTTTCATTAAATTGGGTAGAGCGTTATAGAGCGTTATAGGGTGCAAATAGAGCGTTCCATTTTTGTCTTTTATTTTCTATATTTTTACTTACCACTTTAGTGTCTACCAAGGTTTTGAAAAGCGGTTGCGGTCGCCGTAACGGTGGCGGTGGCGCGGTTGCGGTTGCGATTGCGGGGTGTAAAGGTCGTAGCATAACGGTTGCGGTAACCGGAACCGTGAATTTTTTTATTTTTCGCACAATTTGAAAAAACTTACCGATACGCACATTTTTTTTCCATGATCATATTTATTGGGTTTTAAAATAAATATTGATCAATTTTTATAAATTTTTAAGTTTGATCCAATATATTTCATATTTTTAAATCACTATAAACTGAGTTTTTTACATTTTATTTTAATAATTAATGACTTTATATTATACAAAAAATCAATCGCTAACTATTATATATAAGATAAATAATGACAAAAGTAAGAGAATAAATAAAAGCCTAAATATATATATATATATATATATATATATATATATATATTAATCAAGCCAAATAGATAATGATCACACTTATTATTATTATTATTATTATTTTCAAACAATATATAGATAGACACACACAAACAAAATGGTTGAGTGATAGCGGCTGAATAGAATAAGATAGGTCTTACAGCTTCAACAAATCAATAATATGTTCTTCATCTTACATCTTCTCTCTCTCTCTATCTCTTGTTCCTCTATCTTCCCTCTTCACCTTTCCTCTTCTCTCTCTATCTCTCTTCCCCTATTTTCAACTTTTTTTTTTTTGTATTTTTTCAAAAGAAGCAATTTGGAACCGTTACTTAACGGTGCGTAACAGGCCGTTACGGCACCGTTACGACCGCTATAACAGCTGCTACAGCCGATACATCTGTGAATCTCAATCACACTATAAAAGCGGCCGTAACGAGTAGCGGTAACTACCACAACCGTTACGTAACGGTGTTACGTAACGGTTACGGCTGCTTTTTAAAACCTTGGTGTCTACAAAAGTCATGTATTATCCTTTTGTTTTCTTCTGTTATTTCCTTTTCTTTATTTTTTTTCTTCTCTCAATTTTTATATTTGTTTTAGAATAATATTATCGTTTTTTAAATTTAAATAACAAAAATAACTTTGTTTTATTTCTCAGAAAATGAAAAAAAAATTAAAACAAAAAGTCGTAACAGCTTTTTTTTATTATAATCATCTTGCTACTACATATTTATAGTTGGTATATATTGTTAGGAAAATATTTAAGACTCCTAATAAAACCCTCACAATTTCATCTATAATGATGTGAAATAATAGGTGTCAACTTTTAATTTATCACATATTCAATTATGTGATGCTCTACTTTTTTGTCACATTATTGGGAGTGTATTTGGAAATCTCTAGTGTGGATCTCTAGTATTACTCTAATTTATTGTATATAAAGCTATGGTTCTACAGTAATGAATTTATTCTCAAAATATTAATCCAACTCAAATTTATAAGACATAAATATATGGGATTTTTATTGATAAATCCTATTTAGAAGTGTTTAAACTCAGGAAGTCCATGAATGAATTTTTTAACCCACTTAGTCTCATGTATTTATACTTTAATTCCATAAAGTCATTTTTCTTGATTTATACTATTTTCTTAGACTCTTATACTCTTATATTTAATATTGATATTTAATGTTGGGGCAGGAGAGAGAAGGGAAATGACCAAGGCATAGGAAATTTCATACACAAATTAAATAACATTGATGTAATTATTTTATATTATTATGTAATATGAATATATTTTTAATTGACAATACATTAAAAATAATGTAAACGTTCTCTCTCATCTGATATGAATATATTTTTAATTAACAACACATTAAAAATAATGTGAACATTCTGTCTTATCTGATGTGAACGTTCACAATACCTTTCTGAAAAATTCTCTCTTATCTAATGTAGTGATGTAAACGTTCACAACATGTGAACCTTCCTATTTTTAATTGACAATACATTAAAAATAATGTGAACATGCTCTCTGATCTGATGTGAACGTTCACGACATGTTATATTTTTAATTGACAACACATTCTTATTCATAACATATAGTGATGTGAACGTTCAAAACATGTGAACATTTTCTCTCATCTAATGTAATGATGTAAACGTTCACATTCGTATGTTTTAGTATGAATATTGACATCATGTAATTCACAATACAATGAAAAAAATTCATTTCAAATTAATGTGAATATAATGATATGAATATTCATTTAAATTACATGATGTGAATATTCATATCATGTAATTCACAACACAATGTCAAATATTCATTTCAAATTAATATGAATATAATGGCAGTCAACATCATGATGCATAGAAATTACCAAAACATAATGACAATCAATATTAAATATCAACATTGATAGGGGCAGAAGAAATTGGGAGTGTTTTGATCTTCTTACCTCAAATAGGATCTAATGAAATAGTCAAAAAGAATATGGATTAGATGGAATAAAACTCTTAGAAAGAGAACTTATTAAAAAAATTCCCTAAATATATATATATATATATATATATTAATTAAAACTGTTAGTGATCATAAAAATAGGTTTGGCAAAAAATGCCTACAAGCTGTGGCCGAACAATCATAAAATTCAAGGCAAATTATACAAATAGTCCCCATAGTTTGCGACTCGTGTCACTTTAGTCCCTGACTTTTCAATTGTGACCGATTTGACCCTAAATTTTGAACCTTGTTCCAAATAAGAACAATTGAAGATATCATTGTTTAATTTTAAGGGCAAAATCGTCAATTTAATAAAATATAAACTAATTTGACAAAAATAAATGTCAAAAAAATATTTTTAATTTTTTAAAATTTATTTTTATCCACCAATGATAAAATTATGTAAAATTGATAAAAATTAATAAAAATTACATGATTAATTTTTTAAAATTAATTTTACATGATCATCATCCAAACACATAATAAAAAATAATTTGGTAAAAAAAATAAATAAATGTCTAAAAGATTTATCAATTTTACATAATTTTATTTTTAGTGGGTAGAAATAATTTTTAAAAATTCAAAAATATTTGTTTGACATTTATTTTTGTCAAATTAATTTATATTTTATCAAATTGACGATTTTACCCTTAAAAAATCTACTGATATCTTCAATTGTCCTTATTTGGAACAAGATTCAAAATTCAAGGTCAAATGTGTCACAATTGAAAAGTCATGGACCAAAGTTACACAAGTCCCAAACTATAGGGATTATTAGTGTAATTCACCCTAAAATTAATTGATTGGTCAATAAGGATTTGAAGATAATTTGTTGGGTGATTTTTTTTACGGTCCAGATTATCTTGATGGACTGGACCGTGCCCACTATGAGTTCTACCTTGATAATTTAACATTTCATTTTTTAAATCATGAATTAATTATTTAAAAATCTTATTTACAAATGTTATGATAAATTAGATCTTATTTAAAAAATTTTGAACCAATAAATTCTATTTAGTAAAACTGAGAATATTATCAGTTTTATTTCTAATTTTTGAAACTAAGAACATTATCAACTTTCCATAATAATGTTTCAGATAATTGTTTCACTAATTGATGAAAAAAACAAGGCATGAGATTAAACATTTTTGTCTTTCTATTTATTGGCTTGATTCAAGTATACAATAAAACCGAGAACATTATAAGTTTTTACCAGTTTTAAAACTGAGAACATTATCAATTTTTTCATTTTTAAAGTTTTTGTTTTTGTTTTTGTTTTTGTTTTTTTTTTTTTTTTTTTTTTGAGTTTTGCACATTAATGTTCCATTATCATGCTCCTTTATAAACACAAAAATTTTAATTTTGCACAAAAAAATAATTCAATTTTTTTTATAAAAAAACATTAGTTTTTTATTTTTGGCACATAATTTTTTTAAATTTTTTCAATTTAAAAGTTGATGCTTTATAGTTTTGAAAATCAAAATAAATATCAAATCATTATATTACTTTATAGATACTCATAAATGATAAACAATCATTGTTTGAAGGGCAATTTCGACTATTAAAAATTTAATGAGACTTGAAGGTTCAAAAAATCTTAATTTGGACTTAATGGAGTATAAGTTTATAAATTAAAATTTATGTGTAAATGCTCCATAAATCATAATGTGTAGATTATTTATGAAAAAAATTAAATTAATCTAACAACCATAACCACATTAATTTATGACTTTTATTTACAAAATAAAAATATAACAATAGATATTATTCAAAAAGTAAATTATTTTAATTTTTTAAAAAATAAATGTTATAGACTAATGTGATTATAATTTGAGATAATTATTGAAAAGTCAAACCAAGGAATGAATAAGACATTAGGTCTAGTGGATATTTTTTATTGGTGAAGGATCCACTCTTTATGAAATAGTTTGGTTAGAAATCTTTTGTTAATTTTGGATGACATTTTATTTCTAATTTTACCCTTAATTTTTCTATTTGATTTTTTTAAAATCTCTTCAAATTTATATATATCTGTTCAAATTTATATTTATTTGTTCAAATTTATTAATTCTATGGTTTGATTTTAATGATGTCTAACATATTATTAGATAAATTGTGATTTTTTAAATTTTATCTTTTTAGTATATGTTGTACTGATTTCAAAATAATTAAATATTTTTTGTGCATCTTTTAAATAATTTAATGATATACAATATAATAAAATATAACATAGAAAGATCACGACGTGGTGGTGTCTCCTTTAATTTTGTTGTTGATTTGTGCAGTTTAGGACGACGGTTTAACATAATTTCAATGGTAGGAAGAAGAAGGAAAGTGATGTATGCACAAAATCCCCTCCAATGGCTAAATTTTTTTGTGGCTGTAAAAGAAATTTTGTGGAGTAAAGAAAATATATGGAATTGGATAAAAATTTTGGTGATATTCAAGAATTCTCAAAATATTGTGTGATATATTTTTATTGAGTTATAATTTATTTTGAGAGAAAGTTTATTAAGAATTTGAACTTTTATTGTAAAAAGGTTTTATATCCCTTAAGGATGGGCGCGGGTCGGTTACGACCACGGAACCTCCAAGCCGCCATCCGTCCGTCAAATTAGCGGATTGGAGAAAATCAATCCGCATCCGTTCGCCAATCTGGCGGATGGATTGAGCGGATTGGTGGATGGATTGAGCGGATGGATGGATGTAAATTAGTTTGGCAGTTTAAAATTTTATAAATCTTCAACATAATTCAACTTGTGTACTTCCTCAAAAAAAAAAAAGTATTACATGCCTCATCCAAAGAAAAAAAGTTTGAAACTTTAGAATATTATAATCACTGCATGCATCATCCACATATTACAATCACAGCATGTTTCATCCATATAAAGTATTACAATACGTAGTTCTTAAAATATAAAAACAATTCAAACCATCGAAATCATGAACAGAACAGCAGTAGAGATTGTATGTCTCAGTATTGTTATATCTATATCTGTTTTTGAAAACAAAAACCAACCAACATATATCATCTTTTTTATTTATTATTTTTAGAGTTAGATTTAAAAATAAAAAAATATAGATAAATAATACATTTATTTTTTTCAATTCAAAAAATATATTCAAGGTGAAAACTCTTTTTCAACAGAATATTTAAACTATTTTTCAATTGAAAACACAAACATAATATTTAAACAAATTAAAAATACAAAGTCATACAAATTATTAGGGGTGTTCGCGGTTTAGCGGTTCGGTTGCGGTTAAAGAAATCTCAAATCCGCCATCCGTCCACAACTAGGCAGATTGGAAAAAATCAATCCGCAACCGTCTGCTCGTCATCACATATTCGTCCAAAATGCGATGGATCGGTTCGGTTCAGTAGATTTGGATAGATCGGTATATCCGCTGCTCACCCCTAGTATCCTTTAATATTTTCTTGTAAAAGAGAGAGATAATTTTGTGAGTGGTTTTTGATAAAATCCCTTGGGCTAGATGTGACTAGCACCGGATTCATAGCTAGTTAGTTGGAGTGATCGGGGTTGATCAATTGTTAAGGTTCACTAGTACCTGTAAAGATGGGATTGTAACTACTATTTGACGAATAGTGAAGAAATTTCAAAGAGAATCTTGAGGAATGGACGTAGGCTTAGTTTGAACAGAACCACTATAAATTTTATATTTGCTTTCTCTTCATTTCCCTTCACTTTATTTACTATTATTAGTTTTATTTATATTGCTTCATATTTTTTTTGTTTATTTCTAATTTGGATTAAATTTTGATTTATTACTCTCATCTTTATTGCTTCATGTTTTTATTTGTTTATTATTTGGGTTAATTTTTTTTTAATTTAGCAATTCATTTAGAAACCTAATTCACCCCCTCTTGAGTTGTTTTCTGGGTAGCAAAATTTATATCTATCTGTTCATATTTTTTTCTCTATCTATTTAAATTTATATCTATCTGTTCTAATTTTTTGACTATATGTACAATTTTTTTTTTTCTCTTTATCTATTTAAAATTTTGCTATTTGTTGAAATTTACCACTTGATATGTAGAATTTTTGCACTTCTCTCTGTGTATGAGTGTGTGTTGAAATTCTAATTTTAACTTATCTATCTGTTGGAATATCTATATGTCAAAATTCCTCTTTTGTTCAAATATCTGTCCAAATTTTATTATCTATTCACTTTTCTCAATTATCTGTTTAAATATTTTATCTGTTTAAAAATTTTTATCTGTTCAAATTTTGAATATATCTATCCTATTATCTTATCTATTCAAATCGTATTACCCGTTCAAAATTTGAATAGATCTGTTCAAAATAAATATATGAATTTGATGCTATCACAGATATTTTTCATCGTCAAACAACAACAACAACAAACCCTAACAAAAGAAAGCCCTAATAAAAAAAAGAAAACTATCAATAACAACACTTGTTTAAAGCCTCAACTTCCATTAATGTTGCGAGATAAAATCATCAAATGTTGTTTTTGTTCAAGCTTTTGTTGAAGCTTGTTTCCAGATTTGGATCTGGAACCTAGATCTGGAAAATCAAAACCCAAATCATCTCTATGAAACATATATATACAAATCTGGAAAATCAAAACACAAATCATCTCCATAAAATATTATATATATATATATATATAAGAGAAGGGGAGAAGAGAGAGAGAGAGAAAGAAGACAAAGGGCGGTGACGGAGGTAGTGGCATCGGCAGTAATGGTGGTCGTGGCAGTAAAGGAGAGTCTCGGACTTGCCATAGGCAAAAGCTTTGCGGATGAAGGGACCTAGGTCTTCCCTATTGTAGATGGAAAGGGAAATGAGGAGTTGGTCAAGTGGATTGACTCCACTGGTTGTTAGTGTCACTACCTTGGAGAGATGAAAATGATAGAGACGGCAGTGGCAGACCTCGTCATAGGAGAGAGAGATCTGGTAGAGAAAGAGTAGAGAGCTCTAGTGGTGGCGTTATCGACGATGGAGACTTTGTCGAGGTGGTTGGCATAGATGAGGAGTGAAAAAGATGTATTATAGAGATGCGGATGAGAGAGATCTGCAGTGGAAGAGATTGGTGGAGGAAGGAGATCGGCGATGGAGAAAGAGAGAGACGAACGGTTTGGGATTAGGGTTTGAGTGGGGAGAGAGAGTGTGTGTGTGACATCCCAAAAATTAGGAACATCAAGGGATATATTAACAATAAATACATGATTTTTTTAAGGGTACAAGTCCAAAAATAAATAATAATACATTAGAGTTAAATGTATTACAGACAACGTTGCCTTAATTTTACAAATTATAAGTAAAAATAAAATAAATAAATAAATCCGACTTTGTAGTGAGGTTGCAAATCCGACATCAGTCCACACGTGATGCACTTTCCAAACTTTTTCACAATATCTTTTTTGTCGGTGAATTCTTCCAAAATCTGGCATTAATGCCAGGGCAATGAAAATAGACATGAGCGCTTGATCCCAATAAGAACACACACACCCCTCAACTTTCTATGTTCTTGAAATATATAAACAAGTATAGACAATACGAACAAGTAAAAGTACAACATATGATTTGCGTAAATAGAAAATTATAGGAAATTACGAGTAGTTACAGTAATGCACAGTTACAAACAACAATTAGGAATAACAGCGATAAGTCACAATCGGTTAGTAACACTTATTAGTTAGTAGCAATAGTGAGATCAAGGCCATTAGAGTCCTCCCAAAGAGACCCATCCTCCGAACCAGAAAGATTGGACTCGGATTATTCAGTACTCCCCATTTTGCTACTTTGCAGACCTTACTTTGGATACCTAAGCCGATTATATATCAGGTAGCCCTAACCGAGGACCTCAAAATGTACAGCAAAAACAAGGGTCAACACCTTGACTGGCCCTAACCTTATCCCTCTGAAAATAAGCCGCTGCATAGAGCCTGAATATAACTAATCCATTATAGGGTTACGATACAACCGCTTGCGTAAGACTTAACTCAAAAGGAACACGTCCAACCATCATTTCAATATCGCAACAACAATTACAAATATCGTTATCAACCAACTATTATCATCGTCTTTTTAGATCATCTCACATTAACGCAACCCATTACCACCCAATTAAGTTTTTCCTTTCTTAGGTTTATTATGAAATTTAGTTAGATCAATGATTAATCACAACAGAGTTAACCAAAGTTAAACATGAAACAATCAATGTATGATAAAATAAGTTCACAAAATAAGTATATATGATATCACAAAACTAAAACACACAAGATATATAGCATAGAGATGATAATCTAAAATTTCACCAATAATTTCATATACTTTCTTAACAATTACTTAGACTATTAAAACACATTTTTTTAGACTTTACCAAAAATCACACATTATACATATACCAAATAATCCCCTATTTAAACAGATTTTGATTTCATAATTATCTGCTATTTTAACAATTTCTGAAATAATGGGGATTACTTACCGAATAAAATAAGAAGTCATGTTATAATCACCAATCTCATACATTATATAATTATTCTATCTAACCAACATATAATATCACACATGTCATCACCTACATAATAGAGTAAAAGAACAAAATAAGGTAGAACAAAAAGAAGAAAAATGAAGGGTTTAAGGGAGTTCTTACAATGGTTAGGTTGTTAATGGTTTAATGTACGACTTTAGCTTATGATTCTGACTGTCGGGTAT
The DNA here is from genome assembly GCA_030407325.1 of Camellia japonica. Taxonomy (NCBI): domain Eukaryota; kingdom Viridiplantae; phylum Streptophyta; class Magnoliopsida; order Ericales; family Theaceae; genus Camellia; species Camellia japonica. The sequence goes on from JAPPVO010000019.1 coordinate 159,628,173, forward strand.
CTCTATCCTAGCTCCATGATCGTCCTACTGAAATTTCATGTTGATCAGACACGATCTCATCATTGATCTTCTATTTGATGCCTCCAAATTTGTCGATTGTCGATCGTTATTTTGGACTTGGAATTTATAGAATCTGACCTTTATAATGAATTCTACATGTCAAAAAACCTTAATAAGGTCATCCCCGAAGTCATCAAGCCACCTGATTAACCCGAATGCACTGTAACACTATAGCTCGAGATGCACTGGATAAAATTCAGCTCATCTTCTCTAACCCAACAGCACGCAGAGACCCAGAAAATTCATATTCAAACTCTCCACTTCAAACCCTTATATCTCCTTCGTCGTAAGTTTGTTTCACCTCATTTTTATTTCATTGGATTCATTTCACAACCTAGATTTTGTTCCACGACTCACACACCTCGTTCCGCTTCTTTTTACATGCCTCAAAGCTTTGAAAGTTGACCAACAATAAGATTTTTCTTTTTGTTTCTCATGTCACGCCCCGAAAATTCCCGCAATAAATATTCACCAACTCCCATTGTTAAATATAAATATGAGTAAGTGTTCAATGTTAACATCATCTACAAATCTCCAACATTTGTATTCATTGATCATTAAGAGATTTACAAAAGGTATTCCACATGCAAATATACATTCAACATCCCTAGTATATGAATCTATAGCATGTGGCATAGCAGTTCAAATACAATTAAATGCCTCAAGGGCTACAATTTCCAAGGCTTAAGCCCGGTTGCACAAAAACAGTTTCAACCTATGCACATAAAGCCCTTGGCTTGCCAAAAATAATTACAACAAAAGAAAAGAGCCTCGTGCTCTCAAAACATATCACACGTCTCCAACTTAACGGAATCACCACATCTTTTCCTGCACAAAATCTCATAGGGGTGAGCACAAAGCCAAGTAGAAAAACCTTAACAAAGTATATACATTTTATACAATCTCATGGGATGAATGCACATGCCATGCCATGTTCAAAATAGCATATATCTTTATCTTTTGAAAACCTTCGTGCACAATGCAATCATTAGAATTCAACATTTTAACAATTTCAATGTAGTTAACAGGGACGGTAATTGCGACTCAGGTAATCCTTAGGTTCGTGTCTGCAAGCAAGCTTAACAAGCACTACCAAATCCCCACTTTACCGGTAGCTAACCGGAAGGCATGTGGTGCCTCCTCTGCGTGTGTTTTTCAGTCTTTCACCATGGACACTCAGGCCAACTTAACCAATACCATCTGCACTCCCTATCCGAACTTACCAACGTATTTACCCCAAAACAAATCGATATGATCTTGTTTCACAAATCAATTTGCTTTCTCAAAATAATTCTTTTCTAATGCAATATTTAAAATCAATTGTATCAATGATAAAAGAGGATGGTAATGCAAATGTCCAATGCAATAATGAAGTTCCATTAAATAATCTCAATTTTCTCAATTCGTCTACACAATCTTCCATTGTGATCAAATTCTACATCTCCATCAATGCAAAATCATGATACATTACAAGAGATAAAATAATACAACATTAGCCTTCAAGCATCTTTCATATATCAATCATCATAATATAATTCTAAAGGATGATATAACAATCTCAATCTTCATGTATTCTCCCCATGTAAATCTCTATTTTCCACTTGGTCATTTCAAAAGCAAACATTAATAAGCTATACAACAAGCTTCAATTAAGTCACTACTCATTTTCTTTCCATGGAATTTCCTCTTCATACACAATCATAGGAATATCCCAATCACACATTCACCATAATACTAGACGACCATAGATTTCATAACATCATGACATTTTCTCAAAAACAAATCTCCAATTTCTAGGGTTTTCACAAAACTAAGTTTTTTTATCATTTTTGAAAGGATTTTCCAAAACAACATCCCTCTTCAACAATATAGTTCATACTCCGAAGAGTTTTTAGAAAAACATTGAGAAAAACCCTTTTTAAAATCATCAAGAACTCATGAATCAAAATTAAAGTTTCATACTACAAGAGGGAGTTCCAAAATCAATATAAACTTGCAAAAATGTATATATAACGCAAAGATTATCCCTACCTCAAGCTTTAGAGAAGAAGAAAGAAGAAAACTCCCGAATTTGACGGTGTTGAAATCCGATCTCCATTGCACAAAACGTAGTCCTCAAGGAGTTCTCTAATTTTAATGAAAGAACTAAGGTCAAAGCTCTAATGGACTTGGAGAAATCAAAGGATTAATGTGATTTGGTGAGAGTAATGGAGAGAGAAGGAGGAGAAACGTGTTTTAGAGAGAGAGAGAGAGATGAGAGAAAAGTGAGATGGGCGCTCAGCCTAAGAAAAGAAAAAGAGAAAATTTCAAACACACTGAGTTCCCGTACGTGCAGCACCATTTTCGCACATACGACACTTACTTTCCGCACGTGCTCCACTCTCCCCTGCACATATGATTCACTTTCCGCACCTGCCCTCCACTCGTACATATAAAGCAGTGTTGCATCATCAACGGCCTCACCTTACCACACGTGCGACCTCACCTCTACATATGCGGCCTCACCTCCCGCACATGCGGCCTCACTTCCACACGTGCGGCCTAAGTCCCACACGTTTGGTCTGGCCTTCCACCTAGAAATTGCACTACCTAAAACTAAGACACCCCTAATCCAATTTCATGCTTTCCGAAAACAAGCTGGACTCAACTCCAGAATGAAATAAAGATGAGGATCCGAGGGAAGTTTCATGAACGGTGAACTCAAACGATCAACAAGACCTCAGATTAAATCCCAAAACTCCCAACACGAGCAAGATAATCACAATTAAAGAAAAATGAGGTGGGTTATACGCCCAGGCATCACATTCTGACTCTTCTTCGAGCCATCTTTGGGATTCCACAACTTTTTTGATTCTTAATGGTTTTACTCCATTATTTTGCCAATATCTTCACCTTACTTCGTACTTCATCTTAAGCTACTCACTTTCTACGCCACCTTGAAATGGGTGGTCTCAACATGCCGAAATTAGCCTGAAACCAACTTCAAATATTCCAAAAATTTACCTTTGTTTCTTTCTTCTCCATCTTCCTCCTTGTTCTTCTTCTTCTTTTTCTTCTTCTTCTTCTTCTTCACTTATGGCACAGAGCTTCTAGGTAGTAATGGAGTAAGGTGATAGTGGTGGTGGCGGTCCAATAATAGCCACGATGAAGCTCGCAGCTAATCAAGGTCGATAGTGTTGCGTGGTGGAAATGATATTAATGAAGGTAATGGTGATCAAAGTGGTAGCTATGGAGGTTTGACGAAGGTGATAAAGAAATGAAAAAATGAAGAATGAGTGATGAAGGTGGGTTTGGTGTTGAAACGCCGTGGTGATGGTGATGCTCTTGGTGGTGATGAAGTTGATGGTTCAGGTGGTTCTTGAAGAAGAGGAGGAGAAAGAAAGGGCATTAAGAGATGGTGAGAATCAGGGATGATATTTATATATATATATATATATAAATAATTGAGAGAGCATGTGAGGGAGACAATCGAGAGAGGAGAGCATAACAAGTATGGGGAGAGGAATGGTGAGAGATGCGGGGAGGAAGTTGAAATAGGCAACAAGTTGGGGTTGGGGCATATGCATATATCCCTGTCTAATTGTCTGATAAAGAAACGTTTGTGGGTATGTCAGGCAGTAATCCAAGTAACATCTCCGATCATTATAATACATCTGAACTGGGAAAATCATCTGAGGAAGAGGATCATCTGATCAGAAGCACCAAGAAAATCAAGAGCTCAGTCTCCCAAATAGATAAAGAGATGGAGAATACTGTAGATATGGAAACTGAAGTTCTTAGGGAAGCTACTACTGGCCAGGACTTCCCACCTATGGAGATCTCTCCACCTAAATCATTTAAAGAAGCCCTCACTACGGTCAAAAATGGGGATTATATGTTTGATAACAGAGTGGAAATCCTCTCATTAGATGAGGAGGATGAAGACAAAAAACAAGGGAGCCACTCCTCAATTGAGAATACCTACTCTAAACATATGGGCATCCCCAAAGTTTCACTCCCTAAGAAGCTACTGGAGAAGATAAGAAAACCATAGGAAAGTACCCTAAGAGTATTGGGTACCAAATGCTTTGCTCGAGAGTAAAGAATTTATGGGGATTGCTAGGTGAATTTAAAGCCATAGATTTGGGGAGTAACTATTTTCTTTTCAAATTTTGTAAACATGAAGATTATACTAAAGTTTATGTCACGACCCAAACCCGCCCCTATAGGTTTAACGTCGTAACCGGTCAGTAATCTTGGGATTACCAAAGGCCTCTGAACGAATAAAAAAAATACAGGGGCTAGCGGAAACAAATAATAAATTATAGTATCCATAGAACTGTGCAGACATTTATGAGACAAAAATTTTAAACTTTAATTACATAAACGTAATGTCATATAAACAACAATATTACGTCAATTCACTTACAGATAACCAAAATGGGACTTAGCCCAACATATAAATAAAACAAAAGAAAACTTGAATGAAATTCTGGATTACAAAACATCGACCACAAGCAGGTTTTGGAACCTCCACGGGAGGCACTGTGGTTGGCTAGACAAAACTGACGGCAACAACTTAGGCTTGGTCACGCACCTAATCACCTATATATATAAATAACACACTGAGTTGGAACCCAGTGAATAATAACAAAGTAAAGGTTTTATGAATGATGTCCAAATAGATTTAGAAATTAGAGTTCATATCAGAAACAGATTTAGATTCATATATTTAAGCAGAAGTCATAAACAGTTATATGTGGTACATCTATTAGCTATCATATCATCTTGGTCCTGGGACCCATAGGCATAGTCAGTACCGACGACCCCAAAGGTCCATATCTTGTGCACAAGTAGTCATGGTATTGTCTCCCCCAGGCAAGGGCCATGTATAAACCACGGTATTGTTTCCCCGGGGTAAGGACCATATGATCATAAGCCACGGTATTGTTTCCCTCAGGCGAGGGCCATATAAACATATGCCACGGTATTGTTTGCCCCGGGCGAGGGCCATGTGAACTAAGAATGCCACAAATACATTTCAAAAAATTGGACACTTATTCACTATTCATAAAATAACATTTCATAAAACAGATCATATCTTATCATTCTGAAAATACTTATAATCAAACATAGCTTTACAGAGTTGTTACTCACAGATAGCTCCGATAGCAAAATGGATAGAGCAAACAGATCGGATAGCCTATGGCGCGTGACTTACACAAACACATAACAAATGCATATTGAAACACACTCCTGAAAAACACATAACTCATTCCTTTTCTATCTTGGTGTGTTTCTAATTCTTATCCTCATTATTATGTCTTAATTAAGGCTTAATAATGCCTAAGATTCAATGAAGATGCCAAAATGTAAGTTGAAACACTTAATCAAATTTTCAAAAGCAAGGTAGTCCACTCGAATGCAACCTCGGTCGCTCAAGCAGTCTGCAAAGTCTGCAAAAGTATTGGTTGCTTGATTTTTTCACTCAACGGATGCTCGACGGTCGCTTGAGCCAAAGACTGAGTAAACAGGGTCTTCGCTCTAGCGTAACTTTAGTCGCTCGAGCGGTCTGCAAAATTTTGTAAAACTTCTGGGAGCATGAATTTTACGCTCGAGCTTAGACTTCTTCACTCGAGCAGAGGTACAAAAATAAGGGTGGTCGCTCGAGCGGAGGTTTTGCCGCTTGAGCCAACCCCCAACTCTGTAAAAATACTGGGAGCTCGCATTTTCCACTCAAGTGTAGACTCCACTGCTTTGATTCAAGTCCAAACTCAATTTCAAAGCTCCAAAACACAACCTTTTGGGTCAAAACTTTGTAAAACATTGAGAAACACATAGTATGTGATGAATTACAAACCATTGCGTAATATCAAGCCTAAAAGTTTTGCCAATTGTACAAAACAAAACTTAGAACTTCCAAAACATAACATGCATGAATTGTTATGAACTCCAACTTTCCAAAACATAATCAAATGATATAAAATGGCATGAAACTTAATGAATTTCCAAAACCAAGCTATGATCAATGCATACATGTGAGAATTCTTCAAAATCAAACTCCAAATGCAAGAGAATTTGCATGCATGTAAGATTATCTTCTTAATTCTTCTTCCTAGCTCAATTCTTTGGATTAATTATCTACTCTCTTGAATTTATGCATTAAGTGCCACAACTACACAACTAAAGGAGTGAACTCCTACCTTAAGCTTTGAATTCTCGAGCGTAGATGCTTAATTCTTCCAAGATTAAGCAATTCTTTGATCTTCCTCTTAATCTCTCCAATACCTCTAACAATTCCTATGTTGAGTTCAATATCCTACCTATCTCTCTCTCTCTCTCTCTCTCTCTCTCTCTCTCTCTCAACGTTTTGAGGCTCAAGAAATGAAGAATGAATTGATTCTAGAATATCTTGGCCTTATATAGGCTAATTAGTGGAGTTTAATTAATTCTTGCTTAGGCTAATCAAAAATGATTATTTTATTCTAATTATTGGGTTCTGAATCAAATTTCAATTAAACCTACCTTAATGTTCTAAAAATTCCAGATAACACATAAATGGAGTCAATTTCGTATTATGTGGCCGATAAGGCCTTCAATTCGCATCTTAATTACTTATTAGGCTTTCTTAATCAAAGATCATTAGCCAATCACAGGTTGGGGTTGTTACAGTTTATATAGGAGGTCCTTGGGTAATCATGGATCACTATCTCACGATGGGAAGGTGAGAGCCTAACTTCAAACTATCGGAAGCTTTTGAAACCACGACCGTGGTATAGGTTCGATTCCCAGAGCTTTCGATTGAATATTATCAGGATAAAGTCTTGTTTACAATAGCCAAAACTATTGGTAAGCCTCTCAAAATTGATTGGACAACTCAATGGCTACCAAGGGAAAATTTGCTAGGATTTGTGTGGAGCTTGATCTTCGTAAACTGCTGAGATCCAAATTCATTTTAGAAGACAAGTGTTACAATATAGAGTGCAAATCCCTGCATTCTTTCTATTTTCTTTGTGGAAGAATTGATCATCAGAAAGAAGATTGTAGATTTAAGCCCCCAAGTACTCAACTGGTGAAGGAAAACATAGTTGTTTCTAGCGAAGGGGTCACTATCACACCAAATTCATCAACCAACGATAACCTGCAACAAGCTAGAGGGGAAGAAGAGACATTTAGCCCGTGGATGCTAGTAACTAAATGCAGTCGTAGACCAAGAAAAGTCAAGAGCTACCGGGCCCAACCTCAAAGGCCAACAAATTTTAATATCTGGAAGAGGGCCAAGATGGCTATGAGGAATATGCCAGAGGCAAGAAAACCACCAGAACTGGGCAGGAGAAGGCCCAAGGAGAGCCCATCACTCAAATAGGCCCAAATCAATCAAAAGATAATAAAGGTAAGACTAAAATTGGTCCAGTGCATTACAAAACAAAGGAACTAGAACCCCAACCCAAGGAACAATCTAGTTTGAAGATATTGGAAGCTAGCTCATCACATCATCACACTATGCCCTGTTCAGAATCATGTGCCTATGACCAGAAAAGAAACACCAGATGCACTAGTGATCAGCAAACACAGCAAGGGCCAACTGATATGATCTACACCTTGATAAACCCATCTCACCAAGAAGACTCAACCATGGTAGAGATTACTCACGTAGATAACCTACCTGAAGAACCAACGCCTGAAACTACCAATAAACATAGTGATAAGGATCAGTTGAATAAGGAAGCAAAGCCCCTAGACCTAGGCGAACTGGACAATGGAGAATTAAGAAATCAAGCACCGGACCAATAGAAGAAGGAAGTGTAAGAACACCAGAACCAGACCAACTCAGTGGGCCTATTGTTAGATCCCGAGAGTAAAGCAATTCACCTCGTCGCTTTTGTTTGGTGGATAGAGCAAATCTGGTTGATCATAGAGCCATAATGTGAGGACAACTCAGTGCAAGTATTTCACTCAATTTAGATGGCCTCCATGAGAACGATGAAGGAAGACCATCGAAGGATTTGTAGTATTGTCAAGGACTTGGCAACTGATACGCCCCTCTCTTATCCTTCTATGGATTTGTTAAAAATTCTGTTCTAGCAGTGCCGGCGATAACACCTTTAAGCGCAACCTTGCTAAGATCATTCGATCGCACATACCTGAAATATTGATTCTTATGGAAACTAAGGTAGCTTTTAGTAGAATGGGTAACTTCTTTAACAGCTTGGGATTCACTACATCAACCATTGTTGACCCCGTTGGTAGAGTATGGGGTATTTGATTGTTTGGGACACTAACCAAGTCAACGTGAGAGCCTCTTCAATCAGTCCTCAAGTTATTCACACCATTGTGCACAAAGCAGATTATGAGGAATGAGTCTTAGCAGCAGTGTATGCTAGTCCTAATCCTATTCTAAAAGAGGCTCTGTGGGATGAGCTTGAAACAACAATGGTAAACATGGTGAAGCCTTGGCTAGTTGCAGGAGGCTTCAATAACTATGGTACGGGCTTGTTTGGTTTGTTTTTGGGAGAGTTGTTTTTGAAAAAAATTTGGGAGAGTTGTTTTAGAATTTGTTTGGTTGTATATTTTAAGAGATAAATTTTTTGTGGGAGTTTGGGATGATTTGATATTTTGGAAGAATTTAGTAGATGTGTGTGAGAGAAAAAGTGATTGAGAAGGAGAGAGGAGAGAGAAAAAGTGATTGATTGATGTGTAAGAGAGAGAAAGTGATTTTGGAAATTTTTTGAGAAAAATCTCAAACCAAACAATTTTTGGGAATTTTTTTTCTAAAACTCATCTCTCAAATTCAAACCAAACAAGCCTATTCTCCGCAAACCAAAGCTCTACCAGAACCCAAAAATTTCTTGATAGAATTAACAAGTGCAAACTGTTAGAATTGGAAGCTCTGGCCCCAAAATGACATGGACGAACAGTAGACAAGGCCTTGCCAATACCATGGAGAGACTTGATAGGGCTATGTGTAACAAAGATTGAAGGATCATGTTCCCTGAAGCTACTGTCAGAGTGCTCCCAAGAACCTATTCTGATCATTCTTCATTAATAGTATACACCCAAGGTATGCATTTACTTAACCCCCTCAATAGACCTTTCAGGTTTGAAGCTGCTTGGATGTCTTACCCTGGCCTTATTGAGGTGGTTAAATCCACATGGAATGATATGAACAATAACCTCTTTGAGTTCATGGCTGAATTTACTCTACGTGTCTCAGAGTGAAAAAGACATTTACTTGCCAAGATTGAAGGCATCCAAAGCGCTCTGACTAATAATTTTTCTCATAATTAAAAAGTTTTAGAAAAGGATCTCATTAAACAATATAATGTAACTCTGTTTCAAAAGGAAATGCTTTGGTTCCAAAAATCCATATCTAAGTATATCTCCCTTGGAGATAGAAACACCAGGTTTTTTCATGTGTCTACCATTAACAAGAGAAGGAAAATTAAGATTAATGCTCTCAAAGATGATGATGGAAATTGGATTACAAAGAATGAGGGAATTAAAGATATTATTTTAGGTTATTTTTCTAACCTCTTTAGAAGAGCTGATACCCAAATTCTTGATCGTTGGAGAAATATTGCACCTACCTGTTTTTCTAGAGAGAAGAATGATGACTTCTTCAAACCCATATTAAAGCTTGAGATACTAAGAGCTATTAAGAATATTAGAGCCTTCAAAGCACCAAGAAAAGATGGTATTCAAGCTATCTTCTATCAGAATTATTAGAACACTAGGAAAATCTATGTGTGACTTTGTTATAAACTGCTTTGAGAATAATAGAGTTCCTAATCAAGTTAATGAGACCCTAACTGTGCTGATTCCCAGAGTAGATAACCCTGAGAGTATCAAACAGTTTAGACCCATAAGCCTATGTAATGTCTCTTATAAGATCATCACCAAGCTTATTGTGGGTATAATAAGACCCCTTCTGGATAGCATTATTAGCCCTAACCAATGCAGCTTCATCCCTAGAAGAAACACCACTGACAATATCATTATCACTCAGGAAATCCTCTATACTTTGAGAAACAAAAAAGGTAAAAGGGGTGGTATGAGATTTAAAATTAACTTGGAAAAGGCTTATGATAGACTATCCTGGGATTTTATTAAAGATACCTTGTTTGTGACAACCCTCACCACTGATTAGTGTTAATCTATGATTAAGCATGTTAAATGACTGATTGACTGAAATCCTGAACTGATTGATTGAGTGTATAGCTTAAGTGCATTTCTATCTGTTGACTGTCGAATGATCTGTTTATGTTTTATGTTTCAAACTGCGAATTGAAGGCCTTATCGGCGGCCGAATCCGAAATTGATTAATGTTTTATGCTAATTGGAATTTATGTGAAATTATGGTATGTTTAATTGAAATTTGGTTTGGTATGATTAAATTGGATTAAATGATACTAATTTACGAGAATTTGACTTATTCACCAAATTGCCATGCTTAGTGGGCCACTTTCTCCAACACCTTGAGGCTTGAGTACACTTAGACATAACTTTTGCTCAGCCATTTTGAGAGACAAACCGACTAGAGAGAGGAAGAGTAGGAGAAAGCTTGATTCCATCTCAATTTGGCTTGGAAACTAGAAGAATTGGAGTATAATTGTGCAAATTGAGCTTGTACATCTTGCATTCTAGACCTAAGGTAGGACATTTACCTTCTTGTTGGTGAATTTAAGTTAGTTCTTGCATGGTTCATGACATATTGAAGAGTAGAGTCAAGAATTAGCTTAATATGTTGAATTTAGAGCTGAATCATGCATGCATGTGCACATCTTGAAATTTAAAGTTGTTTTCATGGGAATTCTTGCATGCATGTCCATATTATTGTTATAGTCCATGAATTCATCTTGATTTTGAAGGAATTGGCTCTTTGGAGCAAGTATTTGAAGCTTTGAAGTTGTTTAAATACATGCATGTTACATTTAATTTATGTTCTTGAAGTTTTGTTTGAAAATGAGTTTAATTGAACTACCTTTGGGTTTTGATTTTACAAATTGATCTTTGAAACATGTAATATGATGGGTTTTGGAGTGTTTTCCAGAAAAATTGGCCCAAAAGGATCGAATTTGGTGCATCAAAGTTGAGTTTTGAGCTTGAGGTTCAAATCTGGAAATTCCAGATTTTAGACTCACGCTCGAGTGGGGAACTCCACGCTCGAGCGTACACACTGAATTCATGCATTCCGCTCGAGCGGGAAATGCGTGTATCCAGTACTTTGCATGTGTTTACAGTCCGCTCGAGCGAGGGAATGCACGCTCGAGCGAGGACTTGTGTCTCACGCTCGAGCGGGGGTCGAGCGCCCGTCGAGCGTGAATTTCGCGCATCCAGTACTTTTGTCATGTTTTACAGTCCGCTCGAGCGTGAAAAGTGACGCTCGAGCGGGAAACCTTTGTCTGCATGTCCGCTCGAGCGGGGAAAGCCACACTCAAGCGTGGGCCTGTTTTCTGAAAATTTTGAAAAGTGTTTAAAAGTGCATCTTTGCATCCTCATTCCATCCTGAGCATTCCTAGGCCTAGTTTTAGGCATCTTAATGAGGATATTGATGTAGAACCACACCGAGGCAAATTAGAGATTAAGTTATTATTTCCCAACTGTGTAGCTTAGTGTATGTTCATCCTGTAACTGTGTAGGGTTGGCATCCAAGGATGCTCACTAGCCTATCTGTAGCCCAGAACTCTGTGAGTAACAATGTTGTAAAAATATGTTCAATTGAAATTACTTTCTGAATGAATGACTGAACTGCTTTATGAAATATCACTGTTTACTGAATGAATGTTTGTCCTATTTGTGAACTGTATTCGTGGCATCCATAGCAACTTACTATTACTGTACTGTACTGCTACTGTCACAGAGATCTCTGTCGGTTCCCATGTTGGAACCACTATTGTTTACTGCTATGATGGCCATCAACTGACTGTTCGGTTTGTTAAGACCTACTGTACTATTTTGTTATTAGATGTACCACATATGACTATTATAGTTTCTGAATGACTGCTATGGCATGAAATATGAGCCACAAACTGAATGATTGATATACTGATAAATGACTGTTTTCAATACTGAAAGGACATTCATTCTTAACCTCTTTACGCATATGTTATTCATTGGGCTTTAGCTCACTGCTCATATATATATGTAGGTGTACATGCACCGGACCGTTGCTAGGAGCGTCGGGCTAAGCTCTCGTTTTGTCAAAGCCAACCATCGTGCCTTCCTGCGAGGTTCCCAGTCCTTCAAGCTAGGGCTGCTTAGGGGTGTTTTAGATTTCCCTTTTTTGTATCTGTTTTTGTAATACTTTATAGACTGTACCTGTATTGTACTATTATGGTGGGAACTTGGTCCCTAACCTGAACGCCTGTAAATGATGTATGTATATACTGTCTTGTTCTGAATGTGAATATGTTATGAAAAGTGTTTTTGCATACAGACTGTCACAGCTCATTGGACATCTTTGAATTACTGTTATGGCTTCCGCCAGCCCCTGTACTCTGTATTACTGTTTTACCGTTAAGCAGGCCTTCGGTAATCTCGGATTACTGGCCGGTTACGGTGCTAAACCCATAGGGGCGGGTTTGGGTCGTGACATTGTTGGAATTCAAACTCAATACTAATTAGATGGATCTGATTATGAGTTGTGTCACCAATAAGCATTCTTCTATTCTCTGGAATGGTGAAATCATTGAGGGAATTCAAAATGAGAGAGGTCTTAAACAAGGAGACCCCCTCTCACCTTATATCTTTGTGCTCTGTATGGAAAGATTGTCTAACATGATAAACCTTAAAGTTAGTGAGGGCTCTTGGAAAGGAATCACAGCATCTAGAAATAGTCCTGCTTTATCCCATTTGTTTTTTTTTTTTTGCTAATAACCTTATCTTGTTTGCCACAGCTGATCATACCAATTGTGAAACTATTATGGAAGTGCTTAATAAATTCTGTGAGGTCTCTGGGCTGAAAATTAACTACCTAAAATCTAAACTTTTTGTCTCTCCCTACCTACCTTGCAATAAAGCCAAGTCCTTAAGTGCTCAAAGTGGTATACCCCTTACCCAAGATCTAGGCAAATATTTGGGTTCTCCTCTCCTTCATAAAAGGGTTAACAAAAACACCTTCAATGAGACTATTGAGAAATTAAAAGCTAGACTTTCAGGTTGGAAAGCTAAAAACCTCTACCTAGCAGGTAGACTCATACTCATACAACATACAATCTGTTACATCTACTATCCCCAGCTATAACATGCAAACCATGGAGCTCCCTAGGAAAGTTTGTGATGAGATTAACAAAATTAATAGAAACTTCCTTTGGAGTGACACTGAGAATAATAAAAAAGTCCATCTAGTCAGTTGGGATAATGTGTGCAAGAGTAAAGAAGATGGAGGTCTTGGCATCAGAAAGGCTAGGGACCAAAACTCAGCACTTCTAACCAAGCTTGGGTGGAACATCCTGAGTGACAGTAATAAGCTCTAGTGCAAAGTGCTCCAATCCAAGTATTTGGAAAACAAGTCCCTTTTTAGTTGGCTCAAAAAAAAAAAAAAAAAAAAATCCTCCCACATTTGGAAAAGTATTTGTAAGAATAGAAACACACTAAGGAAAGGTATTAAATGGAGAGTTGGAAATGGTGACTCTATTTCATTTTGGAATGATTGGTGGTGTGGGAAACAACCACTAGCCCAAACCTATCACACCTCACAAGTTAATGATCTTGACAAGGTTAGCTCTGTGCTTGATAATGAAGGGAACTGGAACATTGTTATGCTTGCCAACTTGGTCAATCAGCATGACCTCCAAGATATAATTAGGATCTATAGACCTAGGTATGTAACTTACACTGATGTCTCATCTTAGATTGGATCCTCTAATGGTAACTTCTCTACAGCATCTGTCTATAAAATCATTACTGATCATAAAGGGGATGACGGAGATTGGAAATGGATCTGGAAAATTAAAATTCCCCAGAAATTAAGATGTTTCCTCTGGCTTGTACTGAAAGAAAGATTGCTTACCAACCGTCTGTGGCTAATAAGAAGCATGGCATCTTTTGATCTGCGTCCTAGATGTGGACTTGTCAGTGAGGATATGAGCCATCTCCTCAGGGACTATGTTAAATCCAAAGAAATTTGGACTAAAATCATGAACCACAATTGGTGGGAGCAAGGATGTGGACATCCCCTGTTTGAATGGGTTTCTTTCAATATGAGAGTTAAAAAACTTATTTTTGGAAGCAAATGGTACCTCATTTTTGTAGTAACTCTTTGGCAGATTTGGTTGGTTTTTGAAAGCATGTCTAATCCCATTCAAACTAGTCTCAAGAGCATAAGGAATTATGTTCAAGAGATTCAGTAGGCTTTCCAATCCCCTCTCCACCCCCATACATCCCAACCTAGACTAATTAAATGGTGTCTTCTATCTGCAGGTAAACTCAAACTCAATACAGATGGATACTCTAAAGGTGACCTCGGTCAGGCTGGATATGGAGGACTGCTACGAGATGAAGCTGGTATTTGGCTATAGGGCTACTATGGCAAACTAGGTCACCACTCAAGCTTAGAGGCAGAACTATGGGGCATCTACAGGGGCATTACAATCCTATTTCAGAAAGGCAAATTGGATGTAGAGATTGAGACAGACTCTGAACAAGTTGTCAACCTAATCCAAAATGGCCCAAGCCACAACTCCCCACATAAGGCCCTTATTGAAGATACAAAATTCCTCCTGAGAAGATGTAATTGCTTCCTGTTGGCTTATTTTTCCTACGGAGGAAAATATTATAAATGCGAGCGTGCCAGCAAGGATTGAAAAATTCTTATAGATTAAATTCAAGCCAATTATTAAGCGATTGTGTTGACGGTTCTTTTGCCTCAACAAAGAGGCTTCAAAATTGCCAAAGTGTAGAGAAAAGAAAATTAAAAGAAGAAGGGAGATGGAGAAAGACGATTGAGTGAACAATCAAAGTAATAATTACTTACCTCTACTCCTATGCTTTGAAAAGGAAGTGCATGAAATGCTTCGAAATGAAAGTGCTGAAAATAAATGCTTCGAAATATAAATCTATGTTAAACTACTCCTAAGATAAGGAAAATGACAAGAAATATTGAAATCAACTGTCTTTGATTTGAGTTTTGGCCCATTATAATGTAGCCATTAATGGCTATTTATAGAGGAAAAAATACAGCAATAACTACTTAGTAACTACCCATTTCTTCCACCTTCATTCTTGTCTTGCCATGTGTCCTTCCACTCATCCACTTTGTCCTTCATATTCTCCATCATCTTTATAACTTCTTTAAACTTCCAAATGAATAAGAGGATGCCACGTGTCCTGCAATTATATAAATAATAAAAATTACAGATTTATGGTGCTAACACTTCCTCAACCACATTCTTAGGGAGGGTAACAAAGTTACAGATAAGCTGGCAAACATGGGTGTGGCCCATGATGATCATGTAGTAATCTTAGAGAAGCCACTAGAAGATGTTAGAGCTCTAATCATTGATGATATGATTGGAGTTGCTATTGTGAGGGATTAATCATCTAGTAGTTGTAATATTTCTTTGAATTGTTATATGGTTTTTTTTTTTGTTGAATCCAAAAAAAAAAAAAAGAAAAAGAAAAAAAGAAAGAAAGAAACAAGAATATTATGTTTCTATATAATTTAGTTTGGAAAAAATAGAGAGAAAATAGAAAAAGATTCATAAAACGATATTGAATAATAATATAAAATTAAAAATATTTTTGAATAAATTTTTTTTAATATAAAAATATACAACCTATTAAATTCAAAATAATATAAATAATTATATAAAGAAAATTTGTAAAAATATATTATTTTTATCATATAAAAATATGGAGTTTCAAAGAAAGAAAGAGAAAACAGTGGTTGTTGGGGTTCCAACATAGAGAATTTAAAATTGAATTTATCGTCCGGCCTTATAATTATTATTTTTTTCATAAATAATGAGAGCTCATATTCACATTCCATTTTATTTCAAATACGCTCTATTCTTTATTCGTATTATACATAATTATATTAATACATTTCACACAAAATGCTTAAAAAAAACAAAATACACTGTTGAAAAATCAAAATTACAAACATGTTAATGTAATTATATATAATAAAAATTAAAAAAATTCATTAAAATAAAATAGAGTGAAAATAACAGTTCTTTAAATAACTTTATATTCATGATTTAGAAAATAAATAATTTAAATAATCAAAATAAAATTTTGTAAGCCCAAAATTCACAAAGAGTGTGTTTGTTTTGAGGGATTATTCCATGAGGTTGGACTATTAGTCCATCTGGACTAATAGTCCATTGTTTGGTTTAATTTTTTTGCTCCGAATTAATAATTCCTCCGGACTATTAGTCTCTTATATGAGGGATTATTGTATCCTAGGGGGAGGGGTGAGATTATTTCCATGGGATTGGTATCCCATGATACTAAAGTGTGAAATGTCCATTTTACCCTCATATTATTACTTAATAAACAATTGAAAAATGGTAAAATATTCTTTTGAACATGTATAAATTAATTTTTTAGTGTTGTTAATTTAAAATTATATATTAAATAAAAAATATAAATTATAAATTATAAATTTAATTTAATTAAAAATAATAAATTAAAAATTAAAAATTATGGCCTTATAATTTTTTTAGTGTTGTTAAAAAATTAAATTTATATATTAAATAAAATTATTTTTTTAGTGTTGTTAATTTAAAATTATATATTAAATAAAAAATACAAATTATAAATTTAATTTAATTAAAAATAATAAATTAAAAATTATGACTTTATAAATTAAATTTTTTTAGTGTTGCTAAAAAATTAAATTTATATATTAAATAAAATTACTTTTTTAGTGTTGTTAATTTAAAATTATATATTAAATAAAAAATATAAATTATAAATTTAATTTAATTAAAAATAATAAATTAAAATTATGTCCTTATAAATTAAAATTTTTTAATGTTGTTAAATTATAAATTATAGATTACAAATTTAAAATTATCTATTAAATAAAAATTATAAATTATAAGAATAAAATAGTCTTTTACACATTTATTCTTATCCAGTTCGTCCAACCAAATATTAAATTCACTAAAAATAATCTAATACAAACATCTTATCCCATAACTAAACAAACATCAAATACAAATCTAATCCAATCAAATAGAAATATATAACGATCCGATGGGCTTTAGGTCCAATCAAACGTAGCCAAAGTCAACCGACACAAGCATCTCTGCATAGAGTAATCCTTCTCTTCCTCTCTTTCTCCCTCTCCCTCTCCCTCTCTCCCTGCCACAATTTCTAAGCCCTAACCGTTTTTTTGTTTTGGCAGCGCTGCACCGTCGACTACAACAGCATCCCTCGACCACGATAGCCAGGCAAGTCTCTCTCTCTCTCTCTCTCTCTCTCTCTCTCTCGTTGTGTGTCTCCTCCAATTTTGTGTTTGTCTTTCTGGTTCTGTTATCCAGCAGATGTTGGTAAATTTACTGCTTGTTTGGAAAGAATTTTTAAGTTGAGAATGATTTCGAGGGTTCTTCTATGTATATATATATATTATTTTTTTCTTTCTGTTTTCATGCCAATAAATATTTTGACCAAGAAATATATATCTAATTGGGACGAGGTTTGCTAGCACTAGAAACACTTGCAATGGAATTTCTCTCTCTCTCTCTCTCTCTCTCTCTCTCTCTCTATCTATGTATATATATCAATTTTTATATGTTGCATTAGACATCAAATAGGGGAGATAAAGAGCTCTCTAACTTTATTAATTATTTCTATGCATAAAAATTAAAGCATTAATACAATATATATAAGAACATAGACTACCAAATTAAGCATTTTTTTGATTATATATGAACTGTTTGTTCGTCTGTTGGTGTGTTCCAATTACACTCTTTCGGTCATCTGATAGCATTGCCAAGCAAAAATAGTCCTTTATTCGATTGAGATCTATTCGCTACTTCGAATGACCCCTCAGGCTTAATAACCAAATTAGCTACCCTATTAGGCCGACTTGCTTTGAAGTGAAAGGTGATTGTAGGAAGATTTACATAGCCTTTTGCTTTGTCTCACTCACAGCACAAACCCAATTTTAATGGATTTAAATAGTGCCTCTTTAGGTACAACTTTGAGTTCTCCTCTATAACATCATAGGTAGGTTTGATAATATGAGAATATCTCATACTAGAGTCTATTATGCACCCACCCACAGTGCCATTGCTTCTCAATCCAAACACTGCTTCATCTATATCTTTTCTCATTAAAGCTAATGCCTTGCAATTGCGAGTAGTAAGCTGCCTCGTTGTTGTTACGTAGCAAACGTGCCATGGTTGGATGTTGTCTTTTTAGTAAATCTCCATCAAACGTGAGAAAACTCTTTGGCTTAAGAGAGGTAGTGGATTGGTTTACCATTGGAAGGTAGTGTGAGAGTACTTCATAGCTCATATAACCAATCTCGAGCACGAAAGAATCACGACCCCATCCCAGACCTATCACTCCATCTGCTCGATTCTTGTCACATCCATAACTCATGCTATTACACATGCCTCATCTAAAAATTATATTTCGAGCATTAACTATTCTACTAGTGTTGGAACTTAATGAGAAATTTTCTTTGCAAGAATTCCTAATGTGGTGTTGTTTGCAAAGCGAACAATGTAGGCACAATACACCCTGTTGCATTGTTTTGGCACACCGAGTGAGTCTTTGCAAACGTTGGGGCGGAATTTTTTGTAGGTGTTCTTAGAGAAATGCTTTGGTGTTTGTTTGGAGCACTTTGTACAACCTTTGCACTGGGTTCATAGAAAATTGTTGGTAGCATTCATTTCCCACTTCATTTTGGAGGGTGGGAAATTGTTTCTAAAGAGTTGGAGACCAAATCTAAGAGCTCTAAACACTACACCACCTTGAATCCAAACACTTCCAACTTTTCCACCTCTCTCTTCATACATACACCACCTATTCAAGAGCCTTGAGGGTGCTAAGAAGAGAGTTTGAGAATCAAAGAGTTCATCCTTTCTTCCAAAGGTAGACTTTTAAACTTTTCTCATCTATTTTTCCCATCTCTCTCTTACCAAACACTATCTTTTCAAAACTTTCTTGTACTTTCATGTAATTTAGCTTGTGTAAGTTGAGGGCTTAGCCTCCCTATTTTTTTTGTTATCCAGATCAAATATAGACTTGTGAAGAGGATTCTATATCTTACTTTCATGTTAAGTTGCTAGCTTCTTCATTTTCTAGAAGCTATAAGAGCTTCCTCATTAAAAGTGTTGAAAACTCTATTCTCAATCCATTTTTGAACATGGAAATGGATGTTGCATCCATATTCCATGAGTAAGAAGATGAGTTTTCAACTACTTTTGAAAACTCTATAAAACTTCCGCCTAGAAATCCTACTTAGAAATGGTGGCAATCTACTCTCTCTAATTAATAGCATCAAGGAAGCACGGGTGCGGGTACGAGTGCGGGTATATAATTATGGTTAAAGGATCCAACCTACAAATTAAAATTAAATATCAAAACTAAAAAGAGAACTACTCATTTTCCTATAATTTAAAACCATTAAGCGTTAAAAATAATATTTGTGAAATCTCTCACTTTGACATGTTATGCACTGCTATGTTACACGGACTCTTTGGAATTTCGAAGGTACTCGTGTCGACACGACACGACACGACACGGGTACGGGTGCGGGATACGGCTCCTTAGAAACGGATACGGCAGAAGAATCGAAAGAGAAGAGAGCAAGGAGAGAACCTGGCCTTCGACTTCAATTGGCTGCAGAGCATCGATCGATCTGCGAAGTTGATCTGCGAAGTCAATGTACTGTGCTCCGTCGTCTTCCCCTTTGATCTCGATCTCGGACTCTCTTCGTCGCTTGATCTGCGAAGTCTCTTCGTTACTCTCTCTCCTCTCTTTCTTTTTTTGATCAGTCTCTCTCTGACTTTTCTTTTAATATAATTTGAATTATATTAATATAATATTATTCATATTATATAATATTATTTATTCAAAAAAATATTTAATAATATAATATATCATAAATAACATAACTTTTATGTCTAAATTAAAACAATTTATTTTATCATATATAATATAATTTATTTTATGTCTAAATAATGTTTATAATTTTTATTAATTTATTTGTTATTTTTTAATAAAATTTGTTATTCCTTAAACTTTTTAAACTCATCTTCATATAAAAATATATTTAAAAAAACTATTTAATGTATCCCCGTACCTGTATCCTAATTTGAATCCGTATCCACGTATCCTTAATTTTTAATTTTAAAGTGTCCGACCCTTAGATACACACCCGTACCCGATACCCGCACCTGAGTCCGTGTAACGTAGATGCACTATGAATTTGTTATCATAATTTATTTTTAAAATCTTTCTTTTTGCTCATCAATTTGCTATTTTTATAGGGTGAGTCCAAAGAAATAACAGGAGACCAAAGAAAGATTTAAAGTTAATCGCCAATAGTAAAGGAAAAAAAATTCTCAATTGAGGCAGGTTGCAATTGCAATTTTCATAATAAATAAAATTGCATCATTCCCAACCACTACTAATCAACTAATACCGTATCAATTTTTAATGTTTTGTACATAAACTTTAAAAGTTTGTTATGATTAAAGATTTTATAAAGAAATTCTAGGAGGATTTGAAGTAAAAGCATAATGCATAGTCATACACAGAACTGCCCTTTATAGGCTTTGATATTTTTTTTGTTCAAATTGCTTTTTAAAAACATCAAAATCATTTGCTGATATGCTTGTACAATTCATACAAATAGATAGAGCAACAGAGAAATATCAAAATTGCTGATCTGCAAGGGCACCAAAAAAATAAAAAATAATAATAATGATAAATAAATAAATTGTTGATCTGCAAGGGCACAAAAAAAAAAAAAAAAAAGGCCCCGGCGTACCCACGCCGTACCCGAATGAACCAAACGTACCGGGGCCCCTGTTGCCGTACTCGGTACGCGTACCCACGCCGTACCCGAATGAACCAAACGTACCGGACCCCCTTTTGCCGTACCCGGTACGTGTGCAGCTATACCGGTACACATACCCGCACCCGGTAAGTACCGGTACTCATATGGCACTATTTTTGGAGTACCCGTGCTTCATAGAATAGCATGGATTTGGGTATTAATTTACCCTTATTCACAAAGTGTTGAATGTAGGTTTCCATCTATTTCTTTGTTTAATTTATAGTTTTCATTTCCCTTTACTTTCTCTCTATTTTCTTAGAAGCTCTATAAAGATTTCACTAGCTCTATAAAGCTTCCCCCTAGAAATGGTGGCAATCTACTCCAATTAATAGCATGGATTTGGATATTAATTTATCCTTATTCACAAAGAAATGAATGTAAGTTTCTATTTATTTCTTTGGCTTGACTTTTTCTAGCTTCAACTTCCATACTTGTTAGATTTTTCATTTAATAGCTTTTGTACATATCATATAGCATCTCTTGTTGTTGAATGATGGGTGAAGCGTATCTACATCTTCCTTGAATATCCTCATGATAGGAAGGAGTAGAAAGGATGATCATTTGGAAATGCTTTGTTTACTTTGTTTTGGCTTTGATGCACAAAAACAGGTATTTCTAGATTTTCCGTACGGGTGGCCCAATAAATTGTATGGCCAATAGTTATTTCATACGGTCTGACCATTTATTTGAACAGCCAAATGGTGTTTCTAGGCAAAATAGAGCAACTCCCTAGTAGCAAACAGAGCAATTTTTGACAGATGATCTCCTAGGCACTTATAGATTCTTTCATTTATATTTTTTTATGATTTATTAGATTCAACTTTTATTTAGTTAAATAGAGTTGCTTCTTGTAATAATTTCCAACCCCATTTCTTTCTATTTCTTTCATTATAGTTGCTTCTTGTAATAATCTCCAACCCCACATCTTTTTATTCCTTTCACTGTAAAGGTTTGATGAAATAACTTCCAACCTCCATTTATTTCTATCCCTTTCTATGTATGTCTTCTGTGGGTAATAGAGATTAGAGGTGATCGGTCGTTGACCTTTGGGAAGATGGTGGGCACTTCAATGGCCTGAGATCACCGGAGGTAGAAGAGGAGAAGACCAAGGCAGGCTTAGAGAGGAAAGGGGTGGCAGTGAGAGACCTTGAACACTTAGTGTATGTTATGTGATTTTTGTTGCTCTTATTTTGTTGCTGTGGCTGCACTTATGATGCCTTTATATAGACTCCAGGAGTATTGGAGCCCAAGCAACCTCCAGACAGGTGGCAAGTTCTCCTCGACTCGACAGGAGGGTGATATCAGTCCTACTAGCTGTGTCTTATGATTTAGGTCCTTGGGAAGGTTGCATCATAGGAGCTGCAGGTGTAGGTATGATATCTTGAGAGGCGTATCATCTGTGCATCAGATGTAAGTGTAAGGTCAACATCCCTTTCTCTAAGCCAAGTCAAAAGGGGAGTTGTCACTGCAGGGAGACACCTACATGACCTTGACGATCCTGAGGCCTTGGCCTCCAATCCACAATCCTCCAATGATCTTAAGCAAGAGTGCCTAGGGCTTGCTCCTAACCTAGGCAGCTAAGGGGGTGAGTGCATGGGTGAGCCAAGGGCTCATCCTAAGCAGCTAAGTAAACATAAGAGAGCCAAGAGTCCAACTATGTTGCTATGGAGCTGGGATGAGTGGGTAGAGAATATATTTCTTGAGTTATGAAGGGCCATGGAGAGCGCTAGGTGAGCCAGCTCTATCAAAGTGAGCTGTGGCCCTGTTTTCATATTTGGTGGTGTGCATGCCCCAGCTTAGGCTAGGCATATGACCCCAACTCATCGTGGTGCCTCAGGGGTCTGCCACATGGATGTATGATGGTGATGACGTGATGCCCATTGGGCTCGTCACGTAAGCATAATATAGATACCCACATTAATGCCCCTGTACAGATATTCTCATGAGAGTGTCTGTACATGCATGACAAAGATGTCGAGAATATAACTCATGCAATTAATAAAATTTGATTTCTTTTGAATTAAAGGGAGTTTTTATTTTTTTTAATTACCCATGGAGATGTGGGCTTGTTGGGCGATGACCTCATTCCACGAGATCTCTACTACTTCACATGAGATTTCAATTTCATTCCATAGGCACCAAATCCCGCCCGTCACTCTTTCCATGCCGTTGGGAGGCGGGTTCATGGTCTTGGTGTTCAAGTAGCCCATGATTTGACTCATAAATTGGGTTTTGCTTTCTTCTTTTTTTCGTATTTGTAATGATGACGAGATGGAAGCTTCTATAAGAGTGTAGGTGCATTTAGTGGTGGAGGAAGTTAGGGCGAGCGATACCCTCAGTGTTGAAGAAGAGGATGTTGAGCGGAATGTTGTGGGGAATGCTTGGCGGAGCGCTGCGAAGAGCGCTCTTTTCCCCCAAGTTGAGGTCTGCGAAGTTCTCTATGTCCCATCCAAGTCCTAAATCTTCATTTGGGTTTTCCAATGGTGCTAACATGATGGAGATGTGGTGGTCCAAACCCCTCTCTGTCGGTCTTGGGAGAGGATGTTGATTTGGATCCTCTCGAAATATGGGATCAACACTTGCATTGCCTGGGAGGTGGATCCTTGGAGGGTGAGGTTGCCTTCTTGGTTTGGCAAGAACCAAGTGTAGGATGGTGGTATTGTGTAGAGACTTGGAAGCGTTAATGCCTTGTACCATCCCCTTATTTTACCCCGGAATTCTTTTGGCACCTCTACGACCGTATATGGGGATGTTGGGTGTTGGACCCAAGGGGATTCAAATAGCAGACCTTGGAATTGCCATGGAGGCATGGAGAGCATTCTGCGAAAAAACTTGCACACCTGGCGGCGGCGGTGAGTGGGGGTGGAGCTCGAAACTATAGAGTTGGAGTTCGAATCTATGTAGTTTGAACCTCTCCAGTTTGGAGCCTTGTTGTTCACTAGCCACCAAACAATGTTATCCTGGTGGTCCTCTCCTCCAGAAGCCATTGTTCGAGAGAATGGGTTGTTGAAGTTGAAAGGAGAGTGTTAACAATTGAATATGAATTTGCTTGAGTTTTGTTATGCTGTTGTTTTGAATTTGCTCTCTTATAAGGAGATTGCATCGGGAAGGAGGAGATGAGTTTACTAATTTTTGTAGCTTTATGAAGACGTTGGGAATGAGCGATCCATAGAGAGGACAACTCACTAATTGAAGTCGTAGCTATTGGTTTAGAGCGGACCACTAATAGCTGCTGATTTGGAGCTGCTAATGGTAGCTTGTGATAGTTTTTGTAGGTGCTAGTAGCTGCAGCAAAGTGACTTTTTGAAGAGTTTAAGGTTTCTGCAGTCATGAGTCATGAGCAGTCACGTCTGTTTTTAATGTTTCCACCAAGCATGGAGAGTTTTTGATTGATTTAAGGATCCTACCTTGGGAAGGTACAACCTCAATATGTGTGTATATATATATACTTTTTTTTTTTTTTTGAGCTCCTCGTTCTGCTTAAACATTGCATTTTTGCCACAAAGAACATATACACTGTATGCATTCATAAAAGTTTGTATATATTCTAGGTATAGTTTGAACTTGCTCGAATAGGAGCTCGCCTTTTTGTAGACAAATATATTCTGTATATTTTGAATTTGGTCAGAACTTTTGTGTTTTCCGGTCACTTCTTCCGTCTTCTTCTTTTACCCATTGTTCAGAGGGGATTTTATTTTTTATTTATTTTTGAATCTTGATCAAATAGGAGCTTTGTGTTTTCCGGGTTGCTTCCAACGTCTTCTCCTTTTACACATGGTATAGAGGGGTGTTTTGTTGACTTGGTTACCCGCATCTTGGTTTCTTGGATAAATGTACCACTAAAAAAGATGTTTGGTGATTTTGGATTTGTCTATACTTTTCTCTCCCAGTTTGGTTCTGGATTTTCTATAGTCTTTCACTCCAAGTTGGGTTCTGGGTTTTTTTATACTCTTTCTCCCTCTAAGTTTGGTTTTGGGTTTTTAGAGAAAGGAAAGAAGAGGGGTGCTGACAGCCGTGCAGGAGGGGAAAAAGGTTGCTGCCGACGAGCTACGAAGCGAGATCCGACAGCGTAAGAGGGGCTGTGTGGTGCGAAGGAGCCACGGCTTCTCTCACACTGTTGTTGCTGAATCGGTTTATGAGGGGCTAGGTTTTTGTATTGCTGACTTCAGGGTCTTGAATCAATTTGGGTGGGAGGGAGGGAGGGAGGGAGGGAAGGGGGGGGGGAGAGGAGTGGGTCAAGCTCCAAAGTCACGAAGGGAGAAGAGAGGCGAGCTGTTAGAGAGAGAAAGGAGGGAAGAAAGGTGCCGGCGAGTTGCAGAGGTCGCCGTCGGTGAGCCGCAAGGGTGCTGCGAAGTGCGATATAGGGGAGGCGTCGCTTGTGCTATTGAGTCAGGCGTGGGTTTTGGAGTTTTGGTTCTGGGTTTGCTGCTAGTTCCTGTATTGTCGATTTTTGAAATCAAGTTTTTGAATGAAGGAAGTGGGTTTGGATCTTTAATTGAAGATTTTGCAAAAGTGAAGGTGTGTGAGCCGACACCAGAGTAAGGCTAGGGTATTGATCCCTTTGATTTATTGAAGTTAAGGTTTTTTGGGGTTTATTTTTGCCGTCGATTCTTGAGAGGGAGAGGCACTGCTATTGTCGATTCTTGAGAGAGAATAGGCAAGATCTGGGCGATTGACAATCGATATGGAAGCAGAGAAGCGAGGAAGGTGAGTTAGGAAGTTGTGAGTTGTTAGGAGAGAACTTGGTGTTTTCGCAGGTGAGCCGCAGTTGCGAGTTGTACGAGGAGAACTTGGTGTTCTTGAAGCTGAGCCACGATCTGGGTTTCACCTGCTTGGAGTTCGTCTGCCGTGATTTGGGGATCAACTTGTTGAGGTATGCTTCCAATCACAATTTCTTCCATTGATTATTTATTTATTTTTAAAGTGGAATTCCCAAAATATTTGGAGATGGCTCCAACCTCTATTTCATTGGGTTCTATTGTGAGGAGTGGAGAGCCGAAGAATTGGAGACAGCTCTAAAAATAAAATAATAATAAAATATTATTTTGATGGAGAGCTAAAGGATTAGAGAGAGAGCTCTAAAAATTAATAATAAAACGTTATTTTGGTGGAGAGCCGAAGGATTGGAGAGCACTCTAAAAATTAATAATAGAATATTAGAGAGCTATGAAATTGAAGAACTTTTAGAATAATAAAAGAGCTATGAACTTGGAGAGCTCTAAGAATAATAATAAAATATTGGAGAGCTATTAAATTGGGGAGCTTCTAAAAATAATAATAAAATATTGGAGAGTTATAATTTGGAGAGCTCTAAAAATAATAAGAGAGCTGTGAAATTGGAGCTGTGAAATTGGAGAGCTCTAAGAATACTAAGAGAGCTCTAAGAATAATAATAAAATATTGGAGAATTATAAAATTGGAGAGCTCTTAAAAATAATAATAAAATATTAGAGAACTATGAAATTGGAGAGCTCTAAGAATATACTAAGAGAGCTGTGAACTTGGAGAGCTTTAAGAATAATAATAATAAAATATTGGAGAACTAAAAAATTGAAGAGCTCTTAAAAATAACAATGAAATATTGGAGAGCTATAAATTGGAGAGTTCTAAGAATACTAAGAGAGCTGTGAACTTGGAGAGTTCTAAGAATAATAATAAAAAAATATTAGAGAGTTATAATTGTGGAGAGCTCTAAAAATACTAAGAGAGTTGTGAACTTGGAGAGGTCTAAGAATAATAATAAAATGTGGAGAATTGTAAAAGTGGAGAGCTCTTAAAAATAATAATAAAATATTAGAGAGTTATGAAATTGGAGAGCTCTAAGAATAATAATAATAAAATATTGGAGAGCTATAAAATTGAAGAGCTCTTAAAAATAATAATAAAATATTGGAGAGCTATTAATTGGAGAGCTCTAAGAATACTAAGAGAGCTGTGAACTTGGAGAGCTCCAAGAATAATAATAAAAAATGTTACTAAAATTGGAGAGATCTTAAAAATAATAATAAAATATTAGAGAACTATGAATTGGAGAGCTCTAAGAATTAATAATAAAATATTGGAGAACTATAAAATTGGAGAGCTCTAAAAATAATAATAAAATATTGGAGAGTTATGAAATCGGAGAGCTTTAAGAATACTAAGAGAGCTGTGAACTTGGAGAGCTATAAAATTGAAGAGTTCTTAAAAATAATAATAAAATATGGGAGAGCTATAAATTGAAGAGCTCTAAGAATAATAAGAGAGCTGTGAAATTAGAGAGTTCTAAGAATAATAATAAAATATTAGAGAGCTATAAAATTGGAGAGCTGTAAAATTATTAGAGAGCTATGAAATTGGAGAGCTCTAAGAATAATATATTGCAGAGCTGTCACCATGTGAACTCCCGCTACTTCGGACACTTAGCAAGTTTTATGGGAAATTGGGGGCCAGCTCTAGAGCTCTACTTTGTGGGAGAGTTATGAAATTGGAGAGCTCTAAGAATTAATAATAAAATATTAGAGAGCTATGAAATTGGAGAGCTCTTAAAAATAATAATAAAATATTGGAGAGCTCTCACATGTGGGCTGTCACCCAAGCTCTACTAGAGAGAGCTCTTCTTCGTCGACCTCTAATATCTTGGAGAGCCGAAATTGGAGAGCTCTAAAAATAAATGATAATATATTTGGAGCTATCATAATGTAGAGAGCCGAAAAATAATAATATATTTAGAACTATACACATTGGTGAGCCAAGAGATTGGAGAGCTTTACTTTGGAGAGCCAAGAATTAGGAGCCAGCTGGAGTTCTACTTCATTGGTAATCTTGGAGAGCCATGAAATTGGAGAGCTCTACTTGGAGAGCCAAGGAATTGGAGAACTCTACTTTGTTACTTCACCATTTTGGAGACTTAACCAAATTTTGATGAGAAAATTGGAAGCCAGCTTTACTAAGGAGAGCTCTACTTCATTGGCCTCCGCCATCTTGGAGAGCCAAGAAATTTGAGAGCTCTACTTTATTGGAGACTTCGTTGAAAAAAATTGATGAACCGAAAGATTGATAATGTATTTGGAGATAACTCTACCAAGGGGAGCTTTACCACCTTGGAGTTTTCTCTACCTAGTAGAGCTATATTTACTAGCTAGCTCTACCAATGAGAGCTTGACCATTACATGGGCTCTACTTTTGTTGGCTCTACTCCTTTGGAAACTTAGCCAAAAATTGACGAAAACATTTGGAGCTAGCTCTATCAAAGAGAGCTCTATCACCTTGAAAGATAGCTGTTACTGAGCATGGCATGGTGTGTTTCAGGAACTCTATCTTGGTTAGTTCTTTTGAGAATTCTACCTTAGAAGTCAAGGTAGCGAAGGCACCTGGGTGTCGATTTTTGGAGCGAGGAGCGTGCTTTATCCTTACTGTGTCGAATTCATCTATCAGCTTTCAGACAATGGTTTTGTATGAAGCCAAGGGGGCTCTTTGATAGCGTAGTCTCCATTGGTCTGCTTGACCACCAGATTAGAGTCGCCTTTCATACATAGGAGACTTACTCCTAGATGGAGTGCTGCCATAAGCCCCAATGTCAGAGCTTCATACTTTGCCTCGTTGTTGGAACATCTAAACTCCAGTTTGTATGATAAATTGACTTAAATTGTATTTGGAGAAGGACAATTCAAGCTTCTTCTCCTTTGGAAGTAGATGATCTGTTCGGTGTTCACTTTAATAGCATGGAATTCATCACTTGGAAGTTCATTTGAGGGTGGCTCATGTTTCTGCTTAGGAAGTGAGCTAGGAGGTCAGTCGAACCTTGGCTCTTGATGGCCTTAGGGGCTTTGCAAATGATATCATATTCTGCCCACGAGAGAAGCCAGTGTGCCGGCCTATTGGAGAGGGCCGGTCTTGTAAGCTATGAGCATCCCTTCGATACACATTGACACCAGCTGATGTTCTTCCATCGGATCTTGAATGTCTACTGCTTTTTCTCTGAAGCGGCGAACATAAACCAAGATATCTTTTTCTTGTCGCTGTGTCTCTCTTATGAGGTGGAGAGTAGTTAATCTCTCTTCAACATAAAAGAACTTGATATAAAACTTCTTCACCAAGTCTTCCCACGAAGAGATGGAACCAACGGCGAGGTTGGCATACTAAGAAAATGCTTGGTCTGTGACGAATTTGGAGAACTCTCTCATGCTGAGGTTTCGGTAAGCATCAAGAAAGCGCGAAACGTGCTCTCTAGTATTCCCCTTTCGTCTATCAAAGCAGACAAACTTGGGTATAGTATACCCTTTGTTTGTCTGAAGTAAACTGTATGTGTTCTTTCACCACGTCCAATGTTAATGGTTGGGCTGAAAGAGTTTGGTTTGGCGGAAGAGTTGGAGAGTAAGTTGAAGCTACTGCGGTGGGAGTGAAGCTTTGATTAACCAGCTTAGGGTATGATATAAAATCATCCCTTATTTATAGATGAAATTAGGGTTTACAAGAGAGACAAGATAGGCCCTGAGGGCATAGAATAATACAATCCCCTAATATAATGCAACTTTCGGTGAATAAAAAATGCCACACTTTCGGCTAATATATTATATGCTAACACTCCCCCTCAAGCTGGTGCGAAGATATCTCTCATGCCCAACTTGCCTAATATGTCATGAAATGGTTTATTCCCAACCCCCTTGGTGAGAATGTCAGCAAGTTGTTCACCAGACTGGACAAAAGGAGTAGAAATGGTACCACTAGAGAGTTTCTCCTTAATGAAGTGGCGATCAATCTCAACGTGTTTTGTCTTGTCATGTTGAACTGGATTGTGAGCGATGTTGATGGCGGCCTTATTATCACAGTATAACCGCATGGAGTCCTTCTGATCAATACCTAGATCACTCAACAATAACTTGATCCATAAAAGTTCACACACACCTTGTGCCATAGCTCTAAACTCAGCTTCTGCGCTTGACCTGGCAACCACATTCTGTTTCTTACTCCTCCAAGTAACTAGGTTGCCTCCAACAAATGTGCAATACCCTGAAGTCGATCTCCTATCAGTTACTGATCCAGCCCAGTCAGCATCTGTATAGGCTTCCACACGAAGATGATCATACTTTGAAAAATAAAGACCCTTACCAGGGGCAGACTTCAAGTACCTCAAGATTCTCATGACAGCCTCAAGGTGAATCTGATGAGGAGCATGCATAAACTGACTAACCACACTGACAGCAACAGCAATATCAGGACGGGAGTGAGATAGGTAAATGAGTTTACCCACTAATCGCTGATAGCTCCCCCTATCAACAACTTCTCCTCCTTCATCATCCCCCAATTTCTGATTAGGTTCCAGTGGAGTGGCACATGCCTTGCAGCCAAGCATCCCAGTTTCCTTCAACAGGTCAAGCACATATTTTCTCTGTGAGATAAATATCCATCCTTAGAGCGAGCAACTTCAATTCCCAGAAAATACTTCAAGCTTCCCAAGTCTTTGATTTCAAACTCATTAGCTAAATATTTCTTCAACAGAGGTATTTCCTCACTATCATTGCCTGTAAGAACTATGTCATCTACATAAACAATAAGTGCTGTAGTCTTACCACGTGAGGAATGTTTCACAAACAATGTGTGATCTGCCTGACTTTGTTTGAAGCCATATTTAAACATAGCCTGAGTGAATCTCTCAAACCAAGCCCTTGGAGACTGTTTGAGACCATATAATGACTTCCGAAGCTTGCATACTTTGCCTTCTGTCTGATGATCCTCAAAACCAGGAGGAATGTCCATATATACCTCTTCTTCGAGGTCACCATGGAGAAAGGCATTCTTGACATCAAACTGATAAAGCGGCCAATCAAGATTAGCTGCTAGAGAGAGAAGTACTCTGACTGAATTCATCTTAGCCACGGGTGCGAAGGTCTCCTGATAATCAATGCCATATGTCTGAGTAAACCCTTTTGCCACAAGTCTTGCCTTGTAACGCTCAATAGACCCATCTGCTTTGTGTTTCACAGTATATACCCATTTACATCCCACAGGTCGTTTGCCCGTAGGTAACTCAGTCAATTCCCAAGTGCCATTCTTCCTAAGTGCTTTCATTTCCTCAATCATGGCTAGTTTCCACTCAGAGGTAGCAAGAGCATCCTGAAAATGGTTAGGAACGCTAACAGAGGAAATATTAGACACAAATGCTCTATATGAGGATGACAAATGAGAGTATGACACAACCTGTGAGATAGGATGTTGAGTACAAGATCTCACACCCTTCCTCTTGGCAATAGGAACATCAAGATCAATGGATTCAAGAGATTCAAAGTTACTTAGACTCTCATCAGAAGCAGGAGATGGCAGTGGAGTAGCAGAAGTGGTCCCTTGTATCCAGTTAACTTGTTGTCTGTCTATGTCCAGGACATAAACATGCCCGACCTTATCCTTGGTGACAGTGGGTTCTATAGTCCCAGTAGAAGAGGGTGGTGCAAGAACTGGTTCCACCATAGGAGGCACAGGACTCACTTCCACCATAGGCTCCCCCGGAAATGAGGACGGTGACACCGGAGAGGACAAGAAATAGGACTGGGACTCAAAGAAAGTAACATCCATGGATACAAACCACTTACGAGACAAAGGGTGGTAACATTTATACCCCTTTTGAGTAGGAGAGTAACCAAGGAAAACACACTTGAGGGAGCGAGGGTCCAACTTACCACGAGAGGGAGAGTGATTATGAACAAAACAGACACATCCAAAAATTTTGGGGGGAATAGAAAACAAGGACTGAGAACCTAGGAGGACGTGAAGAGGAGCCTGTTTTTGCAAGACCTGGGTAGGGAGACGATTAATAAGATGGGCAGCGGTGAGAACAGCGTCGCCCCAATAGGGCCGAGGCACATTCATAGAAAAACACATGCACCGAGCCATGTCAAGAAGATGCCGATTCTTGCGTTCCGCCACCCCATTTTGTTGAGGGGTATTGGTGCAAGAGGTCTGATGGATAATGCCATGAGTAGAGAAATATTGTCCTAACCCAGAATCTATGTATTCCCCGCCATTATCAGAACGAAAGATTTTGACAGTGGCCCCAAACTGAGTACAAATCATCTTATGAAAAGTGCGAAACACAGAGAAAACCTCACTCTTATCTTTCATGAGATACACCCAAGTAGTACGAGAAAAATCATCAATAAATGTAACAAACCATCGATGACCTTTCACAGACATGACACGAGAGGGACCCCAAACATCAGAATGTATTAAGGAAAAAGGAACTAAACTTTTATTCAAACTGGGAGCAAAAGAAGCTCTGTGCTGTTTTCCGAGTTGACAAGACTCACAAAGAAAGTCAGACACATGATGATTGGCGAAACCAGAAGGAAATAAATGCTTAAGTAAATGAAATGAAGGATGCCCAAGACGCCGATGCCACAGCCATAAATCAGCGGGGGTAGTAGAAGATGTGGTGGAAGAATAAGCAAGTTTGTCCGGTTGATCTAGGAAGTAGAGACCATTTTCTGCACTACCACTGCCAATCGTCCTCCTCGTGACAAGGTCCTGAAAAAGACAATGATCAGGAAAAAACGTCACACTACAATTCAAATCCTGGGTGAGACG
Source organism: Camellia japonica (assembly GCA_030407325.1). Taxonomy (NCBI): domain Eukaryota; kingdom Viridiplantae; phylum Streptophyta; class Magnoliopsida; order Ericales; family Theaceae; genus Camellia; species Camellia japonica. The sequence continues at coordinate 159,660,793 of JAPPVO010000019.1, forward strand.
ACTCAAGGATAACAGATTAACAGAAAAATTGGGAACATGGAGAACAGAAGACAGATGTATGGTAGGAGTGACGTGGACTAAACCTTTTCCAGAAATGGAAGAAACAGTACCATCGGCAATCCTAACTTTGTCCTGACCTGAAGAGGGCTTATAGACAGAGAAAAGATCAGAGGAGCCAGACATATGATCTGAGGCACCAGAATCAATGATCCAAGGCAAAGACTTATGACACAGGAAAACACAAGGAGAAGAGGCTAAGTTACCTGAGCAGGCAAAGGATGAGGAAGCTGTACTGGGAGCAGGAGAAGACCGGCGGTCCAACAATTGGCGCAAAGCATCCTCCAGCTCAGTATCAGAAGTTTGGCCAACAGAAGCAGAATTAGAATCAAGTGGATCAACGGCACTAGTCTGATGAGCCCGGGAATAGGAACCACGTCCTCTAGATTGACCTGACCGACCGCCTCGAGAACCAGACCGATCACCTCGACCCCCGATGGAGTCCCATGAAGCTTCCAACATGTCTCACGAGTATGCCGCGGCTTCTTGCAATAATCACAGAAGACAGACTCTTAGCAGCAGACGGAGGAATGGGAGTCAGGCTGAGGCCATCTCGAGGAGTAGATAGTAATGCTGAACGGTCAGTAGAGACAGGAGACATCATAGCAGACCGGCGACTCTCCTCATTCTGTACATAGGCAAATGCCTCCTGAAGTGAAGGAAGAGTATCCATACCCAGAACTCGACCCCTAACTGGATCATATTCCACATTTAGGCCGGCCAGAAATTTAAAGACCCTTCCCGTGCGATGAACTTCTTGTACCCGACAGAATCAGCAGGGCAAACGGGCTTATAGTCTTCCAGGTGGTCAAGGCGTTTCCAGCCGTTGGTGAGGAAAGTGAAGTACTGAAGAACAGTCTGCTCCCCTGAATTGAGCTCTCAATAGAGCGGCGCAACTCAAATGCCTGTGAGAAATTCCCTTTGCGGGAATAGGTGACAGCCACAGCATCCCAAACTTCTGGGCAGTCTCCATAGACAAGTAGCCCTCACCAAGTTCTGGAACCATCGAATGGATAAGCCAACTCATAATCAAGGAGTTGTTAATCTCCCATTGGTCATAACCTGAGTCAGTGGTACTAGGTGCCTGTATCCTGCCATCAACATACCCCATCTTCCCTCTGCTCTTCAGAAACATAGTCAAACTTTGAGACCATGTTAGGTAGTTCTGACCATTAAAGAGAGAGGTGGTGATTTTCATACTAGGGTTGGGGTTCTCAGTCATGGTAGTAGGTATAATGGGACTTTCACTCTTCGGTGTTTGAGAAGAAGGGGACACACTGGAGGAATCTGTCATGGATACAATACTACTAAACCCGCAACAAAACTAGTGGTAATCACAACCCCGGAAGGTGGTGGTGAAAGAACAGGCACAATGACCACTATAAGAGCATAACAAAATTAAGAAATCATTTTTTTTTTTTTTTTTTTTTTTATATATATACTGCTTTATTTATTTATTTATACATGTATGAGTTGGTGTGTTATACAAAACAAAACAGAGGTATATCATACCTAACAGAGACAACGGTGATAGAGGCGAGAGGCGAGACGAGCGACAGAGCTCAGGCGAGACGAGCGACAGAGCTCGACGAGATCGACGGCGAGAGGCGAGAGGTGATCGACGGCGACAGAGATGGAGGAGAAGGAGACGACGGCGACTGAGGCGGAAGACGAAGACGAAGCCGAAGCGATGAGCCACCGGCTGATGAAGATCGACCCAGTAGAGGATCCACCTAGGTAAGTTTCAAACCCTAGAGTGAGGGTGTGCCGAAACCCTAGAGCTCAAGCTCTGATACCATGAAGCTTTGATTAACCAGCTTAGGGTATGATATAAAATCATCCCTTATTTATAGATGAAATTAGGGTTTACAAGAGAGACAAGATAGGCCCTGAGGGCATAGAATAATACAATCCCCTAATATAATGCAACTTTCGGTGAATAAAAAATGCCACACTTTCGGCTAATATATTATATGCTAACAGGGAGTTCTGCCGATCGAACCAACTTATGGTGGAGGTACTTGGCTTGGAGCCAACGGAGGGAGCAGGGCGGATGTTTGTCCTCCTGTTTGGTTTTGCAAGTTGTTTTGTGGAGTGGGGCTAGCCTCTAAGCCATTCTGAGTTAATGGTAGAACGCCATTTTGTGATGAAGAAAGGGGGTTAGATGATGATGGAAATGTAGGTGCCCTTCGTAAGGCTAGTAGGGCATCTATCAAGAGTTGTTGGTTCTGTTAGAGAGAGGTGACACTCTTAGTCAATACACGTAGCTGCTCCTCTATGGCCGATTGAGAGGATTGTTCCTCCGGAAAGCCATCAGGGTTGTGTTTCGAGGTCTCCACCAGAGTCTCCCTACTGCCACCTTGGGATGTTGATGTGCCGGTTCCGGTGTTCTTTTTGGGGTGCCATGTGAAGTGAGCACCACTCTTCCCCAGTGGAGTATAATATGGGTGATAGAGATTAGACGCAATTGGTCGTTGATCTGTAGGAAGATGGTGGGCACTTCAATGGCCTAAGATCACCAGAGGTGGAAGAGGAGAAGACCAAGGCAGGCTTAGAGAGGAAAGGGATGGCAGTGAGAGACCTTAAACACTTGGTGTATGTTATGTGATTCTTGTTGCTCTTGTTGTGTTGTTGTAGTTGCACTTATGATGCCGTTATTTGGACTCTAGGAGTATTGAAGCCCAAGCAACCTCCAAACAAGTGGCAAGTTCTCCTCGACTCGATAGGAGGGTGATATCAGCCCTTCGAGCTGTGTCCTATGATTCAGGTCCTTGGGAAGGTTGCATCATAGGAGCTGCAGGTGTAGGTATGATATCTTGAGAGGCGTATCATTTGTGCATCAGATGTAAGTGTAAGGTCAACATCTCTTTCTCTAAGCCAGGTCAAAGGGGGAGCTGTCATTGCAGGGAGACAGCTATACGACCTTGACGATCTCGAGGTCTTAGCCTCCAATCCACAATCCTCCAAGGTTCCCAAACGGGAGTGCCTAGGTCCTGCTCCCAACCTAGGCAGCTAAGGGGGTGAGTGCATGGGTGAGCCACGGGCTTATTCTGAACAGCTAAGTAAACATAGGAGAGCCAAACATAGGTGAGCCAAGAGTTCAACTATTTTGCTATGGAGCTAGGGTGAGTGGGTAGAGAATATATTTCTTGAGTTATGAAGGGCCATGGAGAGCTCTAGGTAAGCCAACTCTATCAAAGTGAGCTGTGGCCTTGTTTTAATACTTGGTGGTGTGCATGCCCCCGCTTAGGCTAGGCATATGACCCCAACTCATTGTGGTGCCTAGGGGTCTGCTACGTAGATGTGTGATGGTACTCATCATGGTGCCTCAGGGGTCTGTCATGTGTATGTATGATGGTGATGACGTGACGCCCGTAGGGCTCGCCACATGCCAAGCATAATATAGATACCCACATCTTCCAATTCCCATTTCTTTCTATCCCTTTTATTTCCATGCTTTTCATATCCGTTGATAGCATCATGTTTTCTTTATCATAATCCTTATTCTTCCATCCATGTTTCATGCATTTGGATTCGACTCATTTACATTTATGGACTCTATCATTTCTTATGTGATTTTGTGTGCTACCTCATGCTTTGAGATGACTCACATGTTATACATTAGTAGCCGAATATATAGTTGCATTCTCGTGTATGTATCGCATTAGTATTTTGCATGTAGGACCATGCATATTTTGCTTACTCTTTTCTTCATCTTTTTGTTGGATGCAAGTAAATACTAGGTGAATATTTATAGTTTTAGCATCCCGCTTGTACATGATTTTCTTATTATGTTTAGCATTTTACCATGCGTCTAATTGCTTAAGTGATTTATCTCTATGATTATCGGTGGATGGAGGTTGTGTCATTTAAATTGGAATGATATTGATTTTTATGCACGTGAGCTCATTTTCCCTTGAGCTGTACATTTTTCAAAACTCTTTTGAAATCTATGAAATCAAAACGTTCCAAGTTGAATGGCAGTCTATGCCTGATTGCTTCAAATAATAAATTTTAGCATTAATAATAATCGGAATATGAGCCATATATTGTTTATAAAACTCATATTATAGTTTAGTAGAGATCGATCATTTGATTGGGTGAGCAGGATGCTCAATTCATGACCTTCTCCCCTCATACCTAAGGTTCCGAACTGAGACATCTTTGGTTGTGACGGACAGTGGCCTTTGGCATGAATCATGGGTTTCCTAGTTTTCCCAAAAGATTAGGTGGCGACTCTGTGATCTGGTGCAGCCCATTTCTGGCACATTTTGTGATTAGTGGATTTTCTATAGATTTGCCGGATATGGACTCTCATTTATGTTTCCCATTACACTCGTGAGACTAGATCGAAATCGGGAGTTCAAACTGTTGGGCGCACTCGGTTACCCCCAAGACATCCTATACAGGGTAATAGGCTTGGGCAAGTCATCATCCTTGACCAACGAAGTGCAGCACCTCATCCTTAACTGTTGACAAATAACTAGAGAATAACAATACCAAAGAAGAACTTGAATAGGACAACAAATCAAAGCAGAACCAAGAACTACGAAGTTCACCCAACCAATCAGCCACAGTAGGACAAGAAGACACACAACAACATGAGGCACTAGAAACACTCAGAATAGAAAACTATTACTCTTTCAAGCTTCCAAACAAGAATAGAGGGCTAAACCAGTCAAAAGTGGAACAAACTCACCATTAGTTCATCAAACAAACACCAAAGAAGACCTTAGGAGTGCAAGTTGGCACCTAGAGAGGGGATTCCAACAACCAAAAACAATCAAAAGGGCCACAATTGTGATTCAAAAAAATAGGCCACAAAAATTACGAAAATCATTCAAAATTCACAAACTAACATCAAATGACTTCAATTAATTTTGTAAAAATCATCATAGATACCAAGAGGCAAAACCAAGTCACACCGTGTGTTTTTCAGATCACAGCACCTGTACAGACCTGACGTCACACTAACGTCATCATACGGATGATGATCTCAGTACGTCACCTTCACCTGGTGATGAGCTCCAGAGTCTGTTGAATGCTTGCTTGAGTAGAATTGAGTGCTGTGATACCAAGTTGAAGTGCAAAGTATGTACAAATTAGGGTTGGGGTTAGAGGGAGAGAGAAGAGAAGTACGAAGAGTACGGCAATGATAGGTTTAGGGTGATTGATTCAACCCTTCACCTCAGCATGTATTTATGTTAAACACAATATGACAACATAACAATAGTATCCCTCATTATAGAATTAAATTGCACACATACGCAACACACACGACTATGCTAACATATATTAAGCAATCTGACATGTATTATAGTAGGTTGGCCATTGGTTTTTCTTATGATTTCACCATTGACAAACTATGGAAATTGTTGTAGTTTAATTGCACATGCACCATGAGTTTAGTAACAATTCATTCTTGTAATTTGATAGGACTCTTGTGCTTGCTTGGAATGGGCTCTGCTAATGGTTTAGTGAGTGCAAAGGGAAAGCAACCAATTTTTTCTTTTGGAGTTATATCAGACGTCCAGTATGCTGATCACCCCAATCGCCGTTCATTTGCTGGTGTTCCTCGGTATTATCGACACAGCATTTGTGTGTTGCAAAGGGCAATCCATAAATGGAATGAGTTACAGAAACTTAAATTTGTGGTCAATTTTGGGGACATTGTTGATGGTTGTTGCCCCAAAGATCAATCTCTTAATGCTGTTAAGCTTCTTGTTGATGAATTTGAGACTTTCAAAGGCACTATCTATCACATGATTGGAAATCACTGCCTGTACAATCTTCCTCGTGACATGTTACTTCCATTATTGAAAATTCCTAGTCTAAATGGTCATGCATACTATGATTTTTGTCCAATCTCGGAATACAGATTTGTAGTCCTTGATGGCTATGATATTAGTGCCATTGGTTGGCCTCAAGATCATCCAAACACTATTGAGGCATTAAAATTTCTTAGGGAGAAAAATCCCAATTCAGAAAAAAACAGTCCAGAAGGGCTGATGGGCCTGGAGAGAAGGTTTCTCAAGTTCAATGGAGCGGTTGGAAAAGAACAATTAAAATGGTTGGATGGAGTGCTTGAGGATGCAACAAAGTCGAACCAAAAAGTTGTACTCTGCTGCCATGTGCCTTTAGATCCTGGTACAACGTCCCAAGAAGCACTTTTGTGGAATTATGACGAAGTAATGGATGTGGTACATAGATATAGTTGTGTCAAGGTTTGCCTGGCTGGACATGATCACACAGGCGGACACTCAATAGACTCACATGGGATACACCATCATGTATTTGAAGCGGCGCTGGAGTGCCCTCCTGGAACGGATGCATTTGGATATATAGATGTTTTTGATGATAGGTTACTGCTTATTGGAACTGATCGAATGAAGAGCACTGAAATGATTTTCACTCCTTAAGCATGCCAGATAATATCATCCCACAGAATCTCCACCTCTTCTTCTTCTTCTTTCTTTCTTTAATAATAATCTACAACTTGTTATTTTTTTGAATGTGATTTAGAGGAAAGTGTCCAAGGCTTTGAATGGATATCAATATTGAAATGGGTTTCCTCGCCAGGAGTTAAAATTAACAGCTAGCAAGTTGCTAGTGTTCTCTCCCTTGTTGAAAGAGGGATGGAAACTACTTAATTTGTACCAACAAAAAGCTATAAGCAATAATATGCAATTTCAGTATGCTAGATGTCTTGTGACTTCAATTCTTACTTGTAATACTGCAATGGCTACCTCTGTCCTTAAGGTTTGTGATAGAACATCAGTTATGTATGCCTTATTGTTTGGAGTCAGTCTTATATAAGCCTTGTAGAGTATTTAAAACATTGATGCTTGTATATCTTGCATTGCTACTTAATTTTTGTTGTACAAGCTCTTAATTTGGAGATTTCAAATTTGGATAGTGATTTTGGCTTTTCATTTTCTATCACCATGTTGGATGTATTAGATGTTGATGGAAAATCGCTACCTGCAGTTGACACTCTCTTACATTGGCAGCCAAACAAAGTGAGAAAGTGACCAAACGGCATAATATATAGGTTATGGGCCCACTAATTTTCAATTGGTTGCGGTCACTGTAGGTTACCATGGGCATTTACCAATGGAATGGTTAAATTTTGACACCTTGTACAGATAGATTTGCCTCATTTAAATGCCAAACTGTTCTTTGGTACTATTAGTTTTGACCATCTTGCTCCAAAAGAAAAATATCTATATAGAGACTATAGATCTTGTCACTGCAAGCATTACTTTGATCTCCTAAGGGCTTCTAATGGAATTTTGTTGATTTTAAGTTATATTTATAAAATGATTAAAGGCTAATGTAACTCAATACCGAAAGGCTAATGGAGGTCATTTTGATCATATTAGCCACAATTTAACCACAAGGAGAAGAAAAAACCATTAAAAAAAAAAAAAAAAATCACATATATCTCTCTAGTAGTCTTGGGAAGTGAGAATATTGACAAAAACGCATTGGACTTTCTCAACAAACAAACAAAGATGATGCATTGATGCTTGTATATCATGCATTGCTAGTTAGTTTTTGTTGTACAACCTCTTACTTTTGAGATTCCAAATTTGGATAGTGATTTTTGCTTTTCATTTTTTATCACCATGTTGGATGTATTAGATGTTGATGGAAACCCATTGGCTGCAGTTGACCCTCTCTTACATTCACAACCAAGCAAAGTAAGAAAGTGACCGAATGGCACAATATATAGGTTATGCGCACACTAATTTTCAACTGCTTGCGGTTGCTGAAGGTAACCATGGGCATGTACTAATCGAATGGTTAAATTAAACATGACACTATGTACAGAGTGTCAAATTGTTCTTTGGTACTATTAGTTTTGACCATCTGGCTGCAAAGGAAAAAATATATATAGAGACTACAGATCTTGTCACTCCAAACATTTTTTTGATCACCCAAGGGCTTCTAATGGGGTTGTGTTGATTTTTTAGTTATATTTATACAATGATTAAGGCTAATGTAACTCGATACCAAAAAGCTAATGGAGGTCATTTTGATAATCTTTGCCACATGGAGAAGAAAAAACTATGAAAAATAAAAATAACAAATCACATATATCTCTTTAGTAGTCCTGGGAAGTGAGAAGATTGACAAAAACGCTTTGGACATCAATGATAATGGAGAAACATTTTACTTCGGACTTTCTCACAAAACAAACAAAGATGACCCCAATCTTCCATTGAACCATACATTACATGTCGATGTCTATGCGAACTCCCGTATAACACCTCCCCCACATTAGGACTTATTTGCCATGGAAAACTATAGAGCACCTTGCTACATAAGAAAAATAAAACTAAGACCAACAAATAAAAACTACATGTAAGTTCCACATATATAATTCAAATTACAATATTCTTTTCTTCACTTCTGCTGGGACAACTTTGCCTTTCTCTTCTCCATGTAGAAGAACCCAATCAAGGACACAATAGAGAAGGCAGAGAAGCAGGCTGACGCGATGTCAAGCGAGGCGTGGCGGCCAGTGATTGCTTGGATCTCAAACAAGTTTGTGGTCTTATGAGCATCTGTGGTTTGGCCATAGGCAGCCTCAACACCATTAGAGTCGTAGGCATAGGCCCTCACAAAGTAAATGGCGGTCGGGATGTCCTTCTCAACTGTCCAAGTGGTTGAGAAGTTGCTGGAGGGGCTATATGGTTGAACCACCACCTTGAACTGGCAGGTCTTGTCCTTCACAAGGTTGTCCACTGTCTTCCTCCAAGCACGGTCTACTTGGCTGATGGGTGCATAACAGAGCTTGACCGTCACGGTCTTGTAGGATGAGTCTGTCCCTGCTGGGAAGGTCTGGTCATATGACCATGTCACAGTCAGTTGGTCTTGCCCAGCTTTCAGCACTACAAGGTTCATTTACAATCAGAGTATTCACCAACCATATATACTTTTACAGAAACTGCAAAATTTGAACTAGTTTAAACTGCATCATTTTCTGGGAAAAAACTTTCATTTCTAAGGTGTGTACATCAGTACTTTGTATCATAGTGCCTTTGTTTAAACCTTTTGTTCTGGGCATCTGTTAGAACTTCAATTTGGATCATCCACTTCATGATGATCATAGGTTTAGGGCCTCAGCTTCTGAAACATTAAAAGTTGGTGATAAAAAGGGTGTAAATTACATTTTTAACCCCTATAATTTGACTTCAATTTTATTTTAATTCTTATTGTTTGAAATTGAACAATTTGATCAATACACGGTAAGCTTAGTTCCAATTTAATCTTTCCATTCAAGTTAGAGATTAAAATTAATAATTTTTAGACACTTGTCAATCTTTTGAACTATTCACGTAGAAAAAATTAATAAAAATTTGGACAAATAACTAAATTGAAATTAAATTTAAAGTGTAATAATTAAATTGTTCAAATTAAAACAATAACAATCAAAATGGAATATAGGTCAAACTATAAAAAAGAAAAATATAATTTACCCTTAAAAAACAGCAGCTAAAACAACCACTCTCACAGCCTCACTCAATTACGATATTCTTTCTCTTCTAACTTATTTAAGTTATTTTTACAAAATAAACTTCGTGTAGAAACTACATAACTCTTGACATATATTTAAAAAATAAAAAAATAAAAAAGAAGAAGAAGAAAAAGAAGAAAGCAATAAATAGTTGGATAAATTGCACCAAATAGGGATTTGAATAGTTTCTATTACATGAATGGAATAAAGATATTGATTCGCAGACTAGTGATATTGATTTTTATCCATTACAATGGGGAAGTTTTTATTCCAAACGTAACAGCGAGAGCATCAATTTGCCAAACAAACAGGGTGTCAGTTTCAAATCAATTTGATACGTTTGTGATGATAATTGCTTGTACCAATATAAATTTATTGTATGCAAAGTGGTACCGCGCTGGCACGCATATTTGGTGCCTTCCACTAATAACAATTCAACAGCCGAGTTAGTGAAGGCAGAGTTCTGTCACATAATAACTTTTTTACCTTACATATAGAAAAGTACAAAAATAATTTGATATAATGACAAAAAAAAAAAAAAATGCTGCTATTTTAGTAGCATCTTAAAATTACGCTGTATTTGATTGAGAAATTTATTTTATTCACATTTCACTTCTCTTCTCTTTTTTTTTCTTTCTAAATCTCTTCTCAAATCTCCCAACTAAACACACAGTATAATCTAGTGAAAATTTGTTCAACCCAACACCCCTGTTTTTGAATTATGTTAGTGCTGCAAATATATTTATACGATCTTTTTCATGACCTAGGTTCTAAATTAAAGTAATGTCTTTGGGAAATGATTTTGTGGTGGAAGAGATCAAATCAAATTATTATTATTTTTTTTACAGAAAAATTCTCCCACTCTCCTGCTGATTCATGACAGCGTCTCTTACAAAGATTATCAAGATGTCCTCTTATCCATCCCGATTTAGGAGACTATAACTTGGGAACTTATTCAAACCTTTCAAGACAAGGTTTTTTTAAGTCAAAACTCGCGCAACAGAAAAGTATTTGACCCACATCAAAGTGTGGTGATAACAATCAAACTACTTTCATGGAAGCTGAGAAGAGAAATGATTTTGTGAAGGGAGAAGAGTACCAGCGAAAGTGGGTTTCTTGGGAAAATAAAAGGGAGGGAAAGAGGTAAGACAGAGAAAGTATTGTTGGATTTCATGAGTTGTGTATGTAATAAATTTGAAAAATGAAATTTGTGTGATTCGATATCAAACATTATTAAATAAATTTTTGACTTTCTCTGTCAAAGGGAGCTGTTGTCTTCTAGTGATTTGCTAAAGGTACCACATCAATTATAGCATCTTCATCAGAGCTCAATTCAAAGTAATATATTTATTGAGAGAGAAAGAGAGAGATGGGATTACATACCTTGTCCTGTTGTGGGAGAAGCGGTGACCAAAAGAGTTCTTTGAAGGGAAGAGAAAGTGACGCCATAGCAGGCCTCAGGGAAGAAAGAGAGGAGAAGAAGTGAAGAAGCCACAAGAAAACAACCAAAGGCCATTGACAAAGTTGTATATGATCCCAATATGATGCTTACTATGATGCTGCTGCTACTTCTGATGATGATAAATAGAATAGATAGAGGGATGCGATGGAATCAGGATTTCTACTTGGTTTGCTTTATATAGACAGGGAAGGAAGGAAAGAAATAGTCAACGCATATCCAACTCACAGGATTTTGCAGATTCTCCAGTGATTCCTACAATATTACGACAATGGATTAAATATGTCTTTTATAAGATGGGAATACCGTCTTTAAAGTATATTGAAGGGGTGGGGTTAAATAGTTTGATTAATTACTGAATGAAATATGATAGGATGATGCTGGTCACTAGTCCGAAATCGAACGGAAGCGTATTGTTGGATCTACGGAGTTCATCACAAGTATAATTTTGATAATCTAAATTGCCGAATGTCTACGGCTCGTTGAGTACTTCATCTTTTAAAAAATTATTTTAATCGGATATCGATAGTCACTTGATCAGATTATATTTTTATCAATAGTATATATAATTTTTAAAAATAAATTGTTGACAAAAATGTGTTCTGATTAAGTGGCTATCGATAACCGATCAATGTGATTTTTAGCAGGGATGAAGTAGTCAACGAACTTTATATATTGAACAGTTCGGATCATCAAAATTAAATCTGTAGTGGGCCCTACAAGTCCAAACAATATTGTCCTGTCTACAAGGTAGGCTAGAGACAATCTGTATCCTACATGATATTCATACAAATTAAAGATGAGGTATTAATATTTTTGTATATCCTATATGCTATTCATACAAATTAAAGATGAGGTATTAATAGTTTTGTAAGTTTGTTTAGGGTGTGCAATATAAGCATATTTTTATTTTTTTTGAGTCATATTATTTTTTTATTTTTTTACATATTTTTTTTTATAAAAAGTCAAAATATGTATTTATTTAGATCATCTAAAAGATGTCATTTAATGAGTATTTTGTATTTAAAAAACAGAAATGCTTTTGAGCTCTAAAAAGAGATCCACTTATAATGTGATATTTTGGTTGTTTTTTTTTTTTTAATGCCACATGTATAGAGCCCTATAGCTCTCAATTACTAACCTACACCAAAAAATAAAATAAAAATAAATAATAAAAAAATAAAAAATAATAATTTCTTATTAGGCTTTTTTTTTGTTTGGCATATCAGTACTTGGAATGAAAAATTGGAGTTCATACCATAAATTCAATTTTCAAAATTATTTGGCAATGCCTTCAAGTGCTAAGCTCTTAAGAGCATCTTTATTGAGCTAGTTAAAATTTTTTCATATTTTAGTTTAAAAGTTATTTATTTATTTTAAATTTTGGCTATCCTTTTTTTTTTTTTGGGAAAATTTATAAAAAAAAAAAAAGAAAAAAAAATTCTAAAGCTTATTATAACAAATTAAATCCCAAATTTCAATTTCTTCAATTTAAATCCTGAATTTTGAAATTAGATACAATTTGAACTTTCCATTTATTCCTATTAATTGATTTAATAGAAAAAGGAAAAAATAAAAATAAAAAACAAAACAGATGTAATTTTTTCACTTGTTCTTGTAAGTCTTAGGGATTGTTTGGTAATGTACCAAATAAGTATACTTATTTAGATTATATCATTTTTTTTATTTTTCTACACATCTTTTTATAAAAAAATAAAAATATATATTAAATAAGCAAACCCCAAACAACTCTTTACTTTTCAACTTGACTACTCTAAGTTATTATCACAATTATTATGAACATCAACTTGATCAAAACCCTCCATTGTCACCGGTACAAGTGATTGACAATAGATACAGACGGTCATTTTGCCTTGCTTTTGCTCCGCCCCTAAATCCCCTGTCTCGTCCAGCACGGATTTTACCCATCTTGATTAAAAAGTATTGGGCAAATTACATATATCGCCCTCGAGGTTTGGCTAAATTACAAACACTCTCCTAAGGTTTGAGAAATTACAAATTCTCCCCTGAATACTATATTTGCATAACAAATTAGGAGGTAATTTGTTATGAAATTTAAATCTCAGGGAGCAAATTGTTATGAAAATATAAACCTCAGGGGGCAGGATGTAATTTTTGAAACCTCAGGGGGTATTTGTAATTTAGCCAAACCTCAAGGGAGATATATGTAATTTGCCCAAAAGTATTTTACCCGTCTTGATTAAAAAATGAGACGGGGACGGATTTTGTTTCTCCCATCCCGTTTCACCCGAATCTTTCCGATTATATTTATTAAACATATTTATATGTATATAGAATATATAATTTATTTATTTTTCATTATAATAAAAGTTAAAACATTAAAATATTATATTTTATATTAATTTTTATTCATTTATTTTCTATCTTATATAATATAATTTTCATTAAGTATAAATTATTATTCATAATATACTATATTATCTATAATTTTTATTTTTCAATTTACAAAATTAATCCGCCTCCCGCCCCGCCCCCACTTCTGTCACACCCTGATTTGCCCCACTCCCAATATGATACAGGGCGTGAACGGATTTCAATTAACTTGCTCCAAACCTGACCCATGACCATCCCTAATTATAGAGGATAAGAAACTTCTCTTCTATGCTCTCTAAGACTTGCGGAACATCTCCTCTTTGCCCTTTGTACAGATCATGCACCCTGGGCCGACCTTGAGTTATTAGGGGTTTAAGGTGAATTTTTTAAATTGGGCCTTTCATATATCATTATCCAAAAAATATATATATATATATATATATATTTGGATAAAACAAAAAGTATAAAAATTTATTTTTATTACATTACAATTTAACAAAATTTAAATTACAAATATATATATATATATATAAAATAGTTGAACTTCAATTAGTTGAATTGAATATTTACTTTTTAGATTACCAATGCTATAATAACTAAAATTAATTGGGGGTAAGGATGAAAATTTTTGACACAATTTAAGCAATATATAAAATTAACAAGTTAGGGTCGACTATTTTTCAACATGAATCCAAGTGTGAGACAACTCAATAACATGAATTATTAGTTATATATTTTAACATTCACTAAGGGATGCCATGACATCTTTTTAATATTTTATTTAACTCCATCTAACTGAATAAAAAAGTATGCAAAATAATAATTACGACTGCTATCTTTTTTTCATTTAGGATATGTATTTTTTTATTACTTATTTTAGAGTCAATCTAGTAAAAAAAAATTATAGTAATAAGGCATAATTTTTTAATTAGAAAAATGTAATTGAATTAAAATCAAATATTCTATGAATAATTTCATTTAGTAGAAATAAATTTTATAAAATTCAACTTATGGAAAAAAAATTTAATCTCTCCATATACTTGCTAAGTTATTTTTAATTAAAAGTGAAATTTTTCACATTAAATATTAATCAGACATGAATCAAAATAACACCATACGACAACATCAAAATAAATAAATTGAGCTACTATTGAATTAATTATGAAATAACACGACATAATATACTCCCCTAATTAAGAACTTTAAATTTTGTTCAAAATTAAAGGCCCGAGACGACCACCTTAATCACCTCACCTCAAGGCCGGCCCTGCGTGCACCCTGCTCCTTTCCTCCTCCACAGCCTTTCCACCTCCTCCAGTGGCACCACCCTCATCTTTGTCGACTCAAAATCAATCGAATTCGCTTTCAAAGTCTAGACCTCGAACCCTAACTGCTTTGTGGGGTCCTTGGCGGGGATCGATCTTCGACATTAATGGCCTCGTTTGGGAAGTGGCTATTTTAGTATGTTATTTGGCTTTTTGGCTATTTTAGTAGGCTATTTTAGTTTTGTGTTTGGGAAGATGAGATAAATTTTTAGTTGAGTTGTTGTATTGGAAAATGTGTTGAAATGATGTTTTACTTTAAAATGACATATTTGTCCCTAAAAATATATTTTTTAAAATTGATTTCAAGGGGTAAATAAGTCATTTCGGCAGTGATGTACCTGTTTGACAGTGTAGGCTGGCCCTACACTGTCACGGCAGCAGACTATATATATATTTTCAGTTGTGATTGGTGGCACTAAATTCAGGGGCACTAATGCCCCGAATTTCTATATTAGGTAAAAAAAAAAAAAAAAAAAAAACAAACTTACCAAAACAGGAAATTAGTGCCATTAGTGCTCAACAAATTAGTGCCACAAATCATTTTTCATATATATATTTTTTTTGAAAATCAGTCAAAATGATTGCTACAGTGTTACTTTTAGGCTAATTTCCAAAACCAGGCTATAATAGTCCCAAAATGCACTTCCCAAACAGCGCCAATATATAGAAGACATTTTGATGAATTTCATGACAGTGGATGAGGTGAATGGTGTCTATATTCTAGTGGGACCGAAAGGGCGAGAGATTAGGATGACGTTCAAAATGAGGGACAGTAGCCGAGAGAGATGTGAGAGAATGGAGATGGCATTGGTGATGGAAGTGTTCATGGTGATGGTGTTTGTACAATACAAGATGAGAAAGAGAATAAAGATGGAAAAATTAACAAAGGGCTATTTTTGAAAGTTGGTTTTTAGTCACTTTTTTAGGTTTGTAGCAAAAGTTAAAAGTTGATTTTTTTGCATTTTTTTTTATTTGAGAAGTTGGTTTTTAGTTACTGGTGAAATTACAATTCTACCCTATATGGGTCAAAATGTGCTACATGAGTGAAATTGTAAATATTTTAAATTAATGGGGCTAGTTTGGTCATTTTATTGTAATTTGACATCATAAACAAATATTAATAAAAAAAGTCAAAAGTAACTTTTTGCCAATTTTTCAAATCATTTGTCTAAAAAAGTCAAAAACTTGATTAAAAGCCAAAAAATTACTTTTTACTATTTTCCCAAATCATGCCAAAATTAACATAAATCAATAGATAAAAAGTTAGTTTAAGTAACATAAGTGAACGGATTAAAGAAATTTAAAGTTTAAGGTTAAATTTGTTATAAGGATTAAATTTTGAGAATTTTTTTATAATTTTTGTTCTGGTAATTTTTTTTTTAAAAACTACACACATTTTAAATACATTTTTTTAATAAATTCTATATTCTTTTGTCATATTATTTAAATATTATTTTTATTAATTTTAATTTAAAATTATATTTTATAAAGTCTACCCGATTAATTTCAAACAATGTGGCTCCCCTAATTTTGCTCCATCTTTGAAGGCATGGTGACGTAGAAGTGAGGTGGACAAAAATCAAGTCAACTCTCCCCCCCCCCCCTCTCTCTCTCTCCTCTCCCTCTCCTCTCCCTCTCCCTCCTTTCTCATTTTCATCTCTTAACTCCTTGCTCTACAACCACCACTTTCGCATCCTACTTTTCAAAAATTAATTAGGCTAAAATTAATTAAACTAAGTATAAATTTTTTTTAAAGAAATCTCCTTTTCATTCCTCTAATTATCAAAAAAAATCGTTTTTCTTAATAATTTTTTTTTTTTTTGCTTTGAAAAAATTCATCCGAAATCTTCATTTCAGAAGATAGTGTTTGAAGAACAAAATAATAATACCATAAATAGAAATCATGAATGCACTCTCCGTGCATTAAATTTAATATAACATGTTCCTTACAAGCAGAATGTCCAGGGGCTTACAATAATAATGAGGATATACAAAGGAAAGACACTCAACCAAAGAAAAATAAGGGTAAATTATTAATAGGTCCTAATAGTTAGACTTAATTTCAATCAAGTCCTATTGAAAATAAGTCTTTATAAAATTATCGTTAAAAATAATTTTTTTGTGATAATTTTTTACATACGTTACTAAAAATTGACAATTAGTGACTTTTTTTTATTATTATTTTTATAAATTGTCGCTAAAACTTATAATTAGTGACGTTTTTTATGAATTTTTTTTTTTATAAGACTTATTAAAAAATAAGTTCATTTATTAGGACATACATGTAAGTATTCTAAGAAATAAAGACTTGAAGCTAAATATAACAAATAAGAGTATATGGCTCATCATCAACAATAATAATGTGACAAAACAAGATGTCTAATTCTCAAACCTGTAGATGTCCACTTGCAATTGTCTAATAGGGAGTGAGCAAACCAAACACTGACTAAATAATCGCATAGCATTACTTCAAAAGACATACGGGTGCAATGATACTATATAAATATATAATATCATACCATGTCAAATTTTTTAGTTTGATTAATTAATTTCTTAATGTTGTATTTGGTTGGAAGATTTGAGGAGGGATTTGAAAAGAAAAATAGAAAAGGTAGGTGAAATGCGAATAAAACATACATATATTTCACCTAGTTTCACATACCTTTTCCCTTTCCCTTTCCAAATTCCTCCCCAAATCCTCAACCATACACAGCGTAAAATCGATTTACTAACCCCACCAATTAATTTAACTAAATAATTGAACCAAAATATGATAAAACTGTCAACGTTACATCCATTCCAACATATTTAATTTATTTGTTTCAATTAAATTAAATAATTAAACAAAACACAGTGAGGACATCAATTTCGTTTTTAACTCATGTCAACTCAAATAAATAAACAGTTATAGTCGCCAAACGTCTAAATCTCATGTTATTTAATTAAATTACTCTAGATAACTTAAATAAATGAGTAAATTTTGAAATATAGTATCCACTAACAGGACGTACAATTCCTGCCAATAGGAAAATAATCATAATAACTATCAGAAAGGGCATACAATACTTGTCAACATGGCAATAACCCGTCACTAATATCGTGTTGTAGCCGTAAAATCAATAATAGATCTTACCCTTATCACACCCCAAGCTCATTCTGAGCTAATGTGTCAGAAAGAAACTCTATCCACAACTACTGTGATTACTATTCTCTCAATTGTGCAATGTACAAAGTTCTACACCACAGATAGTTAGTACGAAAAATGCTTCATATCATTAATTTAGCATTATTAATGCATCATTAATGATGTGATATCATGTAGACTCCATCACTGATGTGATAGTTTGACTTTTGTTTTGTTTTGTTTTGTTTTTTCTTTACATTGCCACCTCATTAGTGGTGATTTTAGAGTTTCAAATTTAGTGCTCTAAATCACCACTCTAGTTAGTACCGCTATCCTCCACAACTTAGACCAATAATATCAGCTATAAACCTATAACCCGAGTCATGCCCATAAAATCAATAATCCCGACACAAATTCTGGAAATCAATTCAGTATAGTAAACACACGTGCAATTACTACATACTTACGTAAAATCAATTTTCATTTAGTTTTTAACACTTATCCAATTATATCAAAATTTCCTTTCGACTATAACTAGCCAATTATATCAAAATCCTGTTTTGACTATAAGTATGAGATATAATACAATTGTTTATTTACCATTTTATGAATATTAACCCCATCCAGTTAATCCCAAGTGATAAATTAATCACTCATTTCAAATTAATTCATGTAGGGGGGTTCAAGGTTAGAGAAGTGATTAGAGAGGCAAAACTATATTAATGGTCCAATAATGGCGAAAGTGGCTGAAGAATGAGTAGTAGCAACTATCTGGGAATTGGAGAGTATGCAGCTGGGTGAGGGTGAAGCAACTGGCTCAAGAAGAAGATAATGACAGTGCCAAAATGGGCAGTATCTCTCCTAAATCCCCCCAAATTCCTCTTGTTGAACCTTGGGAAAAGGGTCCTATTTATAGGCTTTTTCATGGTACAAAGAGGAAACCAAGTGGCAAAATAGAGAGAAGACATGTGTCCTAGAGGATTACATGGAATATTCTGCCTTGAGCCACCAGGCTAAAGGTGCCACGTGTCCCTCTACATGTACTGTGTATTATCTGTTTACCTCCGCAACTACCTTTTTTGAGCCTTACCAAGTATAGTTGCGACGGGAATGTTTGGCGCTGCGACTCCCTTTTGAGCTTCAGCAAGTGCAGTTGTAGCGGAAGTGTTTCCCTCTGCACTTGCCTTCTTAGCTTGAACCTCAGCAAGTGCACTTACAGTGGTGAACCTTGCCGCTGCACTTGCTTTCTCAGTTCTATTTGGCTAGTACATGCATTCTCAGGACTCCATTAGTCTACTATCGACTACGTTCGTGTTCACCTTAGCGAAGCCTCCACCCTTAGCCACTTAACCACAAACTCCCCAACTTCCCAGGGCGAAGGCCACAGCCAAGCCTGCTATCAGCTATGTTGTGCCTTAGTACCAAGCCCAATGGGGCTTCCTTAGTCCTGCCAGTATAACTAAGGCAGGTCTATGACCTGGGCAATGGAAAGGGAGTCCTTTATCTTCGGGCTACCCTACTCCCATCTTTGCTGGGTTGCCGCGATAAACTGGTATTTCTGGGCCTACTATCAGCTACAACCAGTAAGTCTTAGGGCTTGCTATCAGTGCCAAGTTAATAAACTTTGGGGCCTGCTATCAACCCTAGGCTAGTAATGCCTTGGGGCCTGCTATCAGTGCCAAACATTAGCCTCTACTTGCAGAGGGAAGCCTCTCTCAAAGGCTGCTATCACCTTGGTAGGATATTCCCTCTGCAACTTAGTTGCTGCAGTAACCATTTCCAGCGGCGAGTCTAAACGGCAGAACCGAGAATATTAGAGATGGCGGCGCCGACATAATGCCTCCGCAACTTGGGCGCTGCAAGTACTGCCTCTGCGACTTAGTTGCTTCGGTTTTCTCCTTTCCTCAGTGATTCCAGATGGCTGTGGTACCAACATTACTTGGAATGGCGGCGGCACCGACATTACTTGAAATGGCGGTACTGAGACGAAGTGCCTCCGCAACTTGGTTGTTGCAAGTGTTGCCTCTGCGACTTAGTTGCTTCGACTTTCTCTTTCCCTCAACAACTTCGGATAGCAGCAGAACCGAAGATATTAGGAATGGCGGCGCTGAGCCAAAGTGCCTCAACAACTTTCCTGTTACACATGTTCCCTCGATAACTTTACCGCTGCAGGTGTTGCCTTTACAACTTGACTTGGGCATTTTTCCTCGCGGAGTCTATTTGGAGCCCTGGTAGGTCGGACCTGCCTCGGCCCATTTGTTGGCCCCTTTCCTTGGGCTTTGGCCCATGCTCCTTTCTTATCCCTGGTCACCTCTTTGGGGCGATCTCAGTGCTTAGGTTCATACTTAGTTTGGGGTTTAATTTCTGACCCTTTACATTTTGCCCCCTGCACGCGTAAGGGACATGCTCCTTGTTTCTCGCGCGTGCATGACATCAACAAGCAACCCAAGGATTGCATCAGTTGCGTCAGAAGTTGCGTCGGCTCTGAAAATGTGCCTCTTTGACTGCCAAGTCATAATGGCCTAGGGAAGCGTATTAGCACCCTTTGTTGATTTTTCTTTATAAATAATGCCCTTAGGTCCATTGGTCCCCCACTTCTTCCCAACACACCTTTCTGTCTCCTTTGTCTTCTTCTCTTCGTTGTCCCCACTTTCTAAAGCCTTTTCACTATTCTTTATTCTTCCTCATGGCCAGCACGAGATTTCTTCCCGACAGGGCTGCCCCACTCCCTACTGAGCGGAGGAGGGCTCTATACTTCGGGGGGCTGGCTGGCCCTTTCTGGAAGGCAGTTGACTCCTTTATTCCTGATGCCCTTCCTCTAGAGGAGCCTCTGCTTCCTTTTGGGGAGACCACTTTGGATGACGTAGACATGGTGAACCTAGTCTTATGTTGCGGTTTCGCGTGGAGCGTGGTGACTTTCCACATTCATATGTCTATTAGCGCACTCACTCAGGTCCTCCAGCAGATTGGTCCCTCTAGGTCGATGACATTATTGTTGATGGTGGGTTTGAGCAGCGTTTGTGAGATGTCTATCTTTTCAACGCCATTATGATTTCAAGGGAGTTATCGGTGCCCAAGGTGCAGACCAACACTGACATGGTCGTCTTCCGCTGGAGTTGTGACACTCACACTTTTGCCTTGGCATGGGAGGAGATAACCCCAACCTTGGAAGATGTTGCTGTCCTTCTACGCCTCAGTACCCATGGAGATCACCCCTTTGACCCAGCGTTCCTGACTCCTAAAGAGCAAGTTGTCATCACTGCTCTCCAAAGCGCCTTTCAGGAGATGCGGAAGTTTGGTTCCTCGTATGACCTTAAAACCGGGGAACTGCTCCAGGAGAGGCCTAAAAGGGACAAAACCACCTACCTTTCTTCGCTGAAACATTTCTTCAATGACCTACAACTAGTTGTACGCGACGTCACCGAGGAGAACCACGACTCTGTAGTTGGGCCGGGCTACCGCAGTGACTTGTACTTGGCTTCCTTCATCAGCCATTTCATCTCCTTCTTCATTCTACCAAGTAACCCTGCCGAAAGCATTAATCCCTTGGTGTTTCCTTTGGCTGTCAAGCTTTACAGCGGCAGTCATATTCCTCTAGCCCCCCTTTTCTGGGCTGCTATGATGTGTGGAGCTTTGTACATACTCAGTTCCTGACTGCCTTTTTCTATAAGAGATTTCCTGCCATGGGCCCTATCCCTAAGGAGCACGAGCCTTTCTTCACCGATGAAGTCTTTGATGCGGAGGGCTGCCCTGTTTTAGATGTGGAGGGTCGGCCTGTCACAAGGCAAGTGTGTCAATCCCTCCCTCGCATCTCTCGGTGGTCTGGTCTTGGTACCAACAGACCCTTTGCAGACTATGTTGACTGTATGGAGGAGTGCGTGTTCTGCCCTTTCACTCAGCCTCTCCCAGGCATTTCTGTGGTTCCATTTTATTTTTCAGAGGCTTGCCATGTTGATTTTTCTCTCGACAGTGTCTAGGCCAACTCCCTTCTCATTGTTGCTATGATACGCCCAGGATTTCTGCCCGTGTGGAATGAAGAGGGCATGTCCAGCGCCGTCTATCGACCGGACAGGGTCCTTAGGTAGTTCAGAATGGATCAGGGTATCCCACATGCCCCTCCTCCTCAGACTGATTTCCACCAGAGCTTTCAGCGGTTTGCTCGCGACCACACTGCTCTACTTGTGGAGGGCTTAGGCTTCATGGAGCTTCCTTCACTTAGGAGAGAGGGAGCCTTTACTCCCAGTAACAGACTATTCTGGCACCGCAACCTTAATTCTTTCTTCAATTTTTGTGATAGTGCTCCCGTCGTTCCTGCGATGGAGCCCATCCCGCAGCCTGACTTGTCCTTTCATTTGCTCTCTGGCCAAGGGAAACAGACTAGCATATTCTGTTGCTTCAAGCCTCTATCTCGACCTGTCATGGAAGAGCCTCACCCGTCCGGGGCAATGTTTGTTCAACCCTTGTAAATTGCTCCCCCTGAAGTGGGCGCAACAGTATGCATGACCCATTCTAGGCTGAGGGCAGGCCAAGCAGCAGCAGCAGCAGCAGCATCAGTTCCTGAGGTACATGCCTCGCCCAGTAGGAAGAGACTCCGAAGGGTATCCATACTTAGAAAAAATATATATATATTTTTATATTACTTCTTTGGACTTCTCGTATTCACTTTAATAACCGCATGATCTTCTTTTTCTTTTTAGGGCCCATCGACCACATTACCCTCTGGTCCATGAGGTTCTTCTACTGCCATTGGCATTTCTTCAGACTCAGACAACGATGACAACCTTCCCATTGCTACTAGGGTCACAAGATTTAGGACCTGCAGGACAGTTCTTCCAGATGTTGAAGAGGAACCAAGTGTGAGAGCCGAACCGACTATTGAGGCCCAGCCAGTTGCCGAGGCTGAGCCAGTTATAGAGGCTGCAGGCAATGTACAAGTTCCCCCTGTTGTGGAAGTTACAGCGGGTGATATAGCTGCTGAGGGTTTAGAGCCTCCGCACCCTTCTGACTCTGTGTACTCTGGCCATTCCTCTGTTGGCGGAGATGATTTCGTACTTGAGACCCCTAGGGAAGATCGCGGCATGAGAGAGCCACTGGATGTTGCGCCACCTCCCCTCGGGGCTGCATCTGGCGGTTCCTTCCAGTCTACCGAGTCTCTGGTAATTCAGCATACTCCACTTCCAGACGTTCAAGTGGCTGAGGGGAGTGCAGGTGTAGCGGCTGCTGCCATTGTTCCTATCGTGGCCCCTCTGAATTTGGACCAACTTACAGAGGTAGCTGTCATCTTAGCCGCCCAGACTGTTACTGCTACCGTTGGGACCTCTGACCCAGTTGCTTCGGCAACCTCTGAACAGCTGGCAGACTTGTACCCCACTCACTTCCCAGAAGTGCCAGCTGACCTTGGGGTGTCCCGGGATTTTTATACTGGGATGGATACCACTGTTGTTCCAGATCTGAATGTTGGAGATTATCAGATGGACGACCTTTTTTCAAAGCAACATGACGGTGCAGGCAGCTTTGGCCTTTCTAGTGAGACTAGTTCGCCCGGGCGCCAGCTAGCATCTACTCACTCCAATGCTGCTGGGCAATCATCTTCAGGAGAAGTGCGCCGCCCTCAGACCTTTGGTCGCTCCATCAGTCTCCCTCCAGTGATTGAAGCTGGCGGTGGTGTGAGAGAGTCTCCCCAGTCCTCAAAGAAAGTTTCCTTCCTAAGTTACTGGGTTTCTTCCGAAGCTGCTTCCACCTTTACTCATATCCAAGCACTGCATCCAGACACCTTTACTGCCTTTAATGTTCCTGGATCTATAGTACAGACGGCGCTGCTGGAGTTACTTGTTGGCTTTGTTTGTGACCTTGCTACCAAGCAGATCCTGACGACTCCCAGTAAGTTCGTGGAGAGTGCCGAGGCCAATCTGAGCGGCTTTGAGAGGAATGGTTTGAACCTATCATGGATGAGGGACATGCTTTAGGCAGTTGATGGTTTCCTTGAGCATGCCGACAATGTGGCGATGATTGCGTCATTGGAGGAGACTATTAAGAAGTGTGAGGGTGCCCTGGAGCAGCACTGGCAGAACCTGGCTCGGTTCAAAGAGAAGGACTATACATTGGTTGCCCAGTTGCCTTAAGATGTGACTTTGATGGACTCCCTTTTGAAGGGTTTGACTTGATTTGCTGTAACTCTATGACTTTGTTATGATTTCTTCTATTTTTCCTTTTTTTTTATTTTGTTGTTTCATCGTGCTTGGTGCGCCTTTTCTATTCTTCTTCTATGTCATAACTTCTTTTCAAACATTGTAATCATGTTTTGGAAGTTTGACTTTAATGAAAAACATGGATGTTTGGTAGTACTTTTGGGTTTCATTTCATCGCTTTCTTTACATTGCTTTTACATAGCTTCTAAAGATAAGCAAAACTCTTGTAGTGAGCAAAACGTCACCAAGACTAATCTTTTAGAAGTGTAAAATTTCACTAAGTATGGAAAACTTTTCTCAAACTAAGTGTATATGAGAGCAAAAGGTTTACTAAGTGTATGACACTTGGCATTGACAGGGCCAGTTCTGAACCCATCATCTATTCTTGTCAACTTGTAGTACCCGCTGCTGCTTGCCTCAACAACTTTGTAGGGGCCTTCCCATCTGAGTGAGAATTTGGGAAATTAGCTGCCCCTGCATGATTCGATCCACTATTTTCCATACTAAGTCCCCTTCCTTGAACTTTCTGTGTTGAACAGATTGATTATAGGCACGGGCTATGGATTGATGATACTTTTCCATTGTCCGTGAGGCCCGATCTCTTCTTTCTTCAGCTGCCTCTATGTCATTCTTCCTGCTGTCTGAAACTAAGTGTGCTGACATAGCCATTCTTGCTGAGGGTACTGCCAACACAATTGGTAACACAACTTCAGACCCATATACTAGGGAAAATGGGGTTGCCTGAGTTGGCTTTCTTTTTGACGTTCTATATGCCCAGAGCGCGACGAGGACTTGTTCGGACCATGTGCCCCCTGCTTTATCCATCATTTTATTTAGTATTCGGATAAGGGTTTTGTTGGTCGCCTCAGCTTGTCCGTTCCCTTGAGGGTAGTATGGACTAGACTTATGGTGCTTAATCTGGTAGGTATCCAGCAGTCTTCCAGCGTGGCGATTTACAAAAGGAGTTCCATTGTCAGACAACATTACTTTGGGTATGCCAAACCTACAGATTATGTTGTCTTTGATGAAGTTGGCTACTCCTGCCCCATCTGCCTTCCTCATCGGTATAGCCTCTACCCATTTGGTGCTAACTTTAGTTGCTGTGAGTATCCATCTGTAGCCTTTGGATTTCTACGCTATAGGACCTACCAGGTCAAATGCCCAAGTATGGAACTGGTAGGGAGTCTTGATGTTATGCAGTTCGACTGTCGGTGCATGTATCAAGTTCCCAAACTTCTGGTAGGATTGGCATCTCCTCACAAAGTTTTTAGCATCTTCTTCCATTGTCGGCCAGTAGTAGCCGAGGTGAATAAGATGTCCAAATAATTGTTGCCCTCCTTGATGCTCTGTCTTGTGGCTTCCTTCAGCACCTCATTTGCCTCATCTTTTGACAAACACACTAAAGGTTCCCCTTCGAAGCTTCTTCGATACAGCTTGCCTTGGTCAAGGAAGAAGCAGAGGGCTCTCCTCTTAACTCTGATTGCATCTGCTTTGTTCTTAGGCAGTGTGCCATTTCCTAGGTAGTCGACATATGGCTGCCTCAATTCTTCACTGCTTAAGAAATGGGCTTCCTCTTTCTTAGGATAGGACTGACACTTTGCACATTGCCTCTGCAACTCAGTACTTTCCTTTTCCATCTTTGGCCAGTAATACCCTTGCTTCTGTATCCGTCAGTATAGATTGATATCTCCATCTCCACAAGACTTAGCATGGATCTGCTCAAGTCTGTAAGTTACTTCTTGCCTACCGACACATCTTGCTAGCAAGTTGTTGGGACTGCAAAAATACAACTCTCCTCTGAGGAGAAGAAATGATGTAAGTTCTGCTGGTCTGATCGTTCCCTGGCCTGTTTTCAGTTTCTGGATTATATCTGCTTTCCACTCCTCAGCATCTTGTTCTGTATGTTCTTCGACTAGCACTACTGGTGTTGTTCTTTTCTTGATGACGATGGCTGTACTATCATCTGGTATCTCCACCTTTGCCCCCAGTGTAGCCAAGGCATCGAGGAAATGGTTATGTGTTCGAGGGGTATGTTGGATTGGGACATCATCAAACTGAGTGAGCAACATTTGAACTACAGTGCGTTATAGGGCCAACAGAGGCTCCTTCAAGGAAAAGTCACCTATGGTTTTCTTGACAATTAACTTAGAGTCGCCCCAGATTTTCAACTTGCGAAGGCCCTTCTTTTGGGTAGCTATTAGACCCAGTATCAATGCCTCATATTCAGCCTCGTTGTTTGAACACTCAAAGTCAAGCTTACATGATAGAAGGAACTTCTCTCCTTCTTGACTGGTTAGTGTTACACTAGCTCCACCTTTCCTAGCTCTGGAGGCTCTATCAAACTTTAAGTCCCTATAAGTCTCAATTGCAGCTGCTGAGACACGGACCTCACCTGGTAGAGGTACCTCTACAGGTTCATGTTCACCAGATGGGATGTGAGGCCCCTGAAATATGTATTCTCTTTAAAGACCCTAATGTTTGAATTATTTTCTTAAAGCCCCTCGGTTACTTGAATTAATTCGAATCTTGTCGGTTAGCATTACCTTTTTTATTTTTATCAAAACAGGAATTACCCTAGCCGGATTAGGTTCCCTAACCTAATTTGATTCTATATAAGTTACATGAATTTAATACCAAACCCTCACTCTTTATTTAAATTCAAAATTTTCCCAAAAACTAGTACTTGTACCCTTGTACCATAAGTACCATCAATCAAGTGAGATATATATATATATACACACCTCGAGGAGTGTGCCCTAGAACCTAAATTGATTAAAAAATAGCCCCTTCACCCTTCCCTAGGGCCAGCCATTCTAGGAGAAAGTGAGGAGACAATTTTCAAAATTTATCATCATGAAATTCTAGAAAAAAACCACAAACCTAGTACCCTAGACCTAGGATGCTAATTCCAAAACTAGTTTCATTTCAACTAGATGTTGCCTAATCCTTGAGTAAGCCTCCCAAATCACTCCTATTCCTTTAAACTTCAAACAAATCCTAACCTTTCCATCCATTTCCAACTAATGGGCTTTTAGGACATTTTACATCAAAAATTGTCTATAAATACCAACATCCCCTAGCTTGGCAAGCACAAACAACACACTCACACACACATTCGGCTAGAGGAGAGAAAGGAGAGCAAGAGAGAGAAGTCTAGAGAGGAAGAGGGAGGAAGAAGAGAGCCTTCTTGTTCAAAGCTTAACAAGTAAGCCACAACACAACCTTTTCTTTCATTTTCCTTTTTCAAATACATGTTTCTAATGGTTCTAAATAATGTTTTCAGATATGTTTTTGATGAGTTACTTGTGTTAAAAATGCTAAGAGTTGAGTATTGATTCTATCTCTCTTGTATTTTCCCCATTTCGGCACAAAACCATCTTTTTTTCATACCAATCTCTCAACTTTCCAAGGGCACACTTTCAAGCAAATTTTCTAAGTTTAAGGTATGTTAGTTGGCCTGTTTTCATCACAAAAGAAACAAAAATTTTCCCTTGGTGGACCCCTTTTCTCATAAATTTTCTTGTTTTGGGCATGGTACCTTAGAATCTGTTTTTTGCAGCCCACTTCCAAAAATTCCAGAAAAATGTATAAAATTATTCTGGACCTCTATTTTATGTCAAAATCTTCCTTGAGGAGTTATCTTTCAACTAAAATTGGTTTCATCAAAAAACATTAAGCGGTTTGCAAGCAAATCAAATTTTCGTAACGGTCGACTGATCCGGACAGAATCTGGACAGCGCTGGAATGTTTTCTAAATAACTAAAAATCTAGAAAGGCTATCCCATTTCCGAAATATGTTCTAGAAACTGGATCAAATTCTCTACGAGCCATAGGAAGGCCGAGTCCGGTGAAAGATCTAAAATAGTCCTTTCATTTTAATCTTTATGCGATACTAAATCTGGAAATTGTGTTATGTGTGGATGTTTTATGCCCTTGTGTTCATGAGATTGCTTATTAGCTTATGATCATATCTTGGCATGATATTATATGTGTTGTGGTTATGTTATTTACGTCTCTCATCTTAAGAATGCATGCTTATATGGATATTATTGTCTTGTAAGTTGGACTAACCTTGATTTAAAACATTTAATTCAACGGGAAACCTAATAGGGAGGGTATTGGGTTTTCAAACACTTGAGTAATGAAAAGATGAGAATATGTGATATATGATTTGTTGGGATGTGTTCCCTATTTGGAAGTTAAAGTCTTGCGCAAGTGTTTTTCGGGACCCTTGAACGGAGCGGTTGTATTCGGACCCTAGGTGGTTTGGTGTGAGGAGGGATTCGGGCAAGGCCCTATTTTACCGTCTCTTTTGAGGCCCTGCGGTTGGCGCTACGTGGTATATAACCGTTGGTAGGCATCTGAGGTTAGTTCTGCAACAAAGCAGCAAGAGAGGGGCATACCGAATAATCCGCGTCCGATTCTTGTGGTTGGGAGGATGAAATCTCTTTGGGGGATTTCTAGTTTACTAACATCTAACTTAACTCTTTATTTATTTATTTGAGTATCATGCTTTACTACTTGATGTTATAATTGTGATTGTGTATTGGACTGGGAAAAAGGGACGGGGTGTGTGTGTGTGTTTATTGGGCATTCAAAGCTCACGGCGTATCATGCCAGGTGACGAAGAGGAACTAATAGCTGGAGACGACGAGCCTGAAACCTTCGAAGACTTTTGGCTATCCTAGAAAAATTAGAAGTTTCTTTTTTGGATATTTTGTAAGACTCATGTGAAGATTTAAGCTTTCCTTTGGGATGTAATGTAATGGAACCATCTTTTGAATTAAGTATATTGTGGTTGTTATGTATTTGTATTCTACGTATATGTATGAACCTTATCGTTACTTATGAGACCTTGTGTCAATACCTTTTAAGATCTGTCAAAAGGGTAGTGCGCTACCTAAGAAAGCTGGACTTAGAAGGGAGGCTATTTTGACTCCTCCGGCGATCTGGGATCTTACTTGGATATTGACCATAGGACTCATTAGTGACTCTCCCTTGACTGCAACCAATAGTGTAGAATCAGGGCGTCACATGGGAACTGGGCCAGTAAGTCTGCAAGTGCTTGGCTCTTAATAGCCTTGGGAGTAACACAAGTGATATCATATTCTGCTAGAGCCTAAAGCCATCTTGCCATTCTCATAGTTAGAGTGAAAGCAAGTAGCAAACTGGATCACTCTGGGTCACAACCTAGATCGGGTGTGCCAAAAAATAGTGGCGCAGCTTTTCCACTGTGAAGATTAAAGTTAAACAATGCCTCTCAATTGGGATATATCGCGACCCGGCACCGTTGACTTTGTGACGATGTAATAGACTGGCTTCTCAATCCCATCTATGTCTTGGACAAGTAGGGCTCCAATAGACTGAGGAGTAGAGGTTAGGTACAGTAGTAGAGGCTTTTCAGGCTGTGGGGCAATCATTGTAAGTGGAGAGATAAGTACTTTCTTTACCATATCAAACACCTGTTGGTGTTCTTGCAACCATTCAAGCTTGTGATTCCTTTTCAACAGTGTCCTAAAGGAAAAGGTTATCTCAACAAGGGCTGGAATGAACCTCCTGAGGTATGACACTTTACGTAGGAATTTCTTCAAGGCCTTTTGAGAGTGTGGCGGTGGCATTTCATGATTGACTTGATCTTATCCTCATCTACTTTCAATCCCCTGCTGGTGTACAAGAAAGCCAAGGAACTTGCCGGCGATAACTCTAAAGGCACACTTGAGAGGGTTCATCTTGAGGTAGAATTTGCGACAACGCTGAAAAACTTTTTCCAAGTCGCAGAGGTGGCGGTTTGCCTTAGTAGACTTGACCACCAGCTCATCTACATATACTTCAACTTCAGATGTAACATGTCGTGGAACACTGCAGTCATAGCCCGTTGGTAGGTTGCCCTCGCATTTTTCAAACCGAAGGGCATCACTGTATAGAAAAAATTTCCCAAGGGCATTCTGAAAGCCGTCTTTTCTGCATCTTCTGGTGCCATTTTGATCTGGTTATAACCATTGAACCCATCCATGAAGAAGAACATCTGATGGCCCGCAGTAGAATCAACAAGTGTGTCAACATGGGGCAGTGGAAACTCATCTTTTGGGCAGGCCTTATTTAAGTCGTGAAAGTCTACGTAGACCCTGATCTGACCGTTCTTCTTCTGCACAGGCACAATAGTCGCTAGCCAAGTTGGGTACTATATAGGCTCAATGAACTTGGCCCTCTGCAACTTTTCTACCTTTGCATTAATCTTTGTTGCAAGATCAGGGTGATACTTCCGAACATGCTGCTTGATTGGTTTAGAGTTGGGAAAAGTGTCTAGATAATGAGTGACAAGGGATGGTCGAGACCAGGCATCGTGTCATATGTCCAAGCAAAAGACATCACTGTATTGCATTAGTAGTGTTATCAATTCTACTTTAGCTGCTGGAGCCATTGTATCACTGATAAACTGCCCAAGCAAATCACTGAGGTTGATCTCAACAAGTACCTCCTGTTGGGGTTTGGGCCTATCTTGCATGCATTCAGGGGCGGTCTCAGGCATCTCTACCAACCCTTCTTAGGACTCCTCACCATCACATTTATTTGTCTCGGTGCCATCCTCCCAAGGTATGAAGTCTGGCCCCCAAGACCGTCATAGGTAATAAACTATCTTGCTGCCCTCACGCACCTTAACAATCTTGGGCGGAGGACTTGTGGATTCGCTGCTCCTTTTTTATCCACTGCTTTCTGGAGTAGCCTCCGCATCTCGAATGTCTTCCCACTTCGGCAATTTTACCCTTGCAATTTTACCGGTCCTTGGAGTTTCATCTGTTGACAACTCAGTGAAGAAAACTGCATCTGAATAGTGTGCTTCCTCTACTCCAAATGGCCTTTCAGATGCATTTATGGTTACTGTGCGCTTTCCCAATTTTGCCTTCACGCATTGGTGATAACTCGACGGGATAGCTCCATATCGGTGCATCCAAGCTTTGCCAAGTATCATGTGATAATTCGTGTCTGCTTCAATCACATGGAACTTAGTGGCGGAATGGATCTTGCCAACTAAGTCCACTACAATATGGCCCTTAGTAACCTTCTTCTCACCACAAAATCATGTTATAATGATGGGATGGCAAACCATCCTAGACTCTGGGATACCAGCCTTTGCAAATGTGTTAGTAGTGATAATGTTTATGGATGCCCCCCCATCAAGAAAAGCATGCTTGAACTCCACATCATTGATGTAAGCTGTGACAAAAAAAGGACGATTATGAGGAAATGGGTATGCTCTGTCGGATTTTGAAAAAGTAATGGCCCCATAATCTTCCTAGATGCGTCGAGGCATATACTCCTTAGCCTCAACAACTTCAGCATGGTGCACTTTAGAGATGTTGATGAGG
Source organism: Camellia japonica (assembly GCA_030407325.1). Classification (NCBI taxonomy): domain Eukaryota; kingdom Viridiplantae; phylum Streptophyta; class Magnoliopsida; order Ericales; family Theaceae; genus Camellia; species Camellia japonica. Next base: position 159,692,191 of record JAPPVO010000019.1, read on the forward strand.
GCCTTTGTTGCTTCCATCCTGGCAGCTTGGCTCAGCCCTAGCTGGTCAAAGAAGGTGCGAAACTTAACAGAGTTTTGCAAGGCTTGAGCATGAGTATCCTCTGTGAGTTTTGCCTCTACAGGCATTGTCTCAGGGAGCTGGCCGCTGGCGATTTCTTCTAACTCATCATAGTAGGACGCCATGTGCATTTGATCACGCACAAGCCCAATATAGCCAATCATGTGTACATTATTCCATTTCTCCTTGTGATTAGGATAAGGATCCTTCCTTACATCGCGATTACCGGCATCTTTAAACTTCAGCTCATTTGCATTAACTTTCTTCTTGAAGATACTTTTCAACGTCCAATAGTCCCTAGTAAGGTGTTTGGTGGTTCTATGATAGACACAATAATCTGGGCTTTCTTTGTCCTTCTTGGTTGGAGTAACATCAATCGGAGGCAAAATAAGTTTGCCATCAACGACCCATTCTTTAACCAAGGCCTTAACATTCTCAAGGCTGTAAGGATATGGATTCCTATCCTCATAACTTTTCCTCTTTCGAGAAGATGAGGCCTCTACTTGTGAGTAGCTCCCTTCGGTAGAGGTTACCACAGCAACTTTGCTACTGTAGGAGTAGCGGTGGCTGTCACGAGATTTGTGTAAAGGGCCAGTGGTACTGAGGTTTCTAGCTGCCTCAATCAAGTCTGAAAAGGTAGGTAGATTATGGTTCACCAAGAAAATTTTGTAGTTGCGTATGGCACCCTCCACACATATGCTGACTAAGTGAGCCTCATCCATTGGCTCATGACAATCAATAGCCTTGTCTTGGAACCATTTAACATAGTCCAGTATATCTTCACCTTCTTTTTGGACATCTCGCCTAAGTGTGAGGGTTGTAACTTTCTCTTGGACTTGGAAGAACTTCGTGTGGAACTTGTTCACCATCTCCTCCCAACTCTTGATTGAGTTGGGAGCCAAGTTCACATACCAACTGTAAGCACTTTCAGTAAGCGATTTGGAGAACTCCCGAAGGCGTAGAGAGTGGTCACTGCCATGGACGCCAAGAGTTTCAATGAACCTCACCACATGTTCTCTGGCATTGCCTTGTTTTCCATCAAACTTAATGAACTTGGGCATTGTATACCTAGTTGGGTATGGCATGGTCAATATCTCTTGAGAGTATGGGGGCTTCACATCTGGGTCTGGGAGAGATGGCAGTTGCTTCTTGCTACGCTCTTGCTTGAGCATAGCTTGTACATCGGCTAGAGTAACAAAGTGAGTGGGCTGGAATGGTCCAATCTGCTCCTGGGTAGCTGAACCAGCGGCCGTACCGTTCGCCTGAGGTACCACCGGGGGCACTTGGATCGGGGCCTGAACCTTAGGGAACAGGTTAGGCACTCGGTTTGGGACTGCTACAGGTAGAGATGCTTGCACAGGAGCTGGTCGAGAAGCCATGGCCATAATAGCCTTAATAAGAGTTTGCAAACTTGTTAGGATCTCCCTCTACATATCCTGGAGTGACTGAACTGCCTCAATCACAATATTGTGGTCATGGTCCTCCGCATGTGCTACTCCGCCATTAGAAGAGCCCTGCTGCCGTGGGAGTTGCTGAACTTCATCTTCTACCATCTTTTCCAACGAAGTGTGTAAGCCACTACGGGTATGAACCATCAACAAACTAGCCTCCCCAGTGGAGTCGCCAGAAATGTAAGGGGGTTCAAGGTTAGAGAAGTGATTAGAGAGGCAAAGCTATGTTAATGGTCCAATAATGGCGGAAGTGGCTGAAGAATGAGTATCAACAACTCTCTTGGAATTGGAGAGTGTGTAGCTGGGTGAATGTGAAACAACTAGCTCAAGAAGAAGACAATGACATTGCCAAAATGGGTAGCATCTCCCCCAAATCCCCCAAAATTCCTCTTGTTGAACCTTGGGAAATGGGTCCTATTTATAGGCTTTTCCTTGGTACCAAGAGGACACCAAATGGCCAAATAAAGAGAAGACATATGTCCTAGAGGATCACATGGAATATTCTGCCTTGAGCCACCAGGCTGAAGGTGCCACGTATCCCTCTACATGTACTGTGTACTATCTGTTTGCCTCCGCAACTACCTTTTTTGAGCCTCAACAAGTGTAGTTGCGACGAGAATGTTTGGCGCTGCAACTCCCTTTTGAGCCTAGTAAGTGCAGTTGCAGCGGGAGTGTTTCCCTCTGCACTTGCCTTCTTAGCTTGAACCTCAGCAAGTGCACTTACAGCGGTGAACCTTGCCGCTGCACTTGCCTTCTCAGTTCTCTTTGGCCAGTAAATGTATTCTCAAGACTCCATTTGTCTGCTATCGACTACGTTCATGTTCACCTTAGTAAAGCCTTCACCCTTAGCCACCTAACCACAAACTCCCCAGCTTCCCAGGGCGAAGGCCACAGCCAAGCCTGCTATCAGCTATGCTGTGCCTTAGTACCAAGCCCAAGGAGGCTTCCTTAGTCCTGCCAGTACGACTAAGGTAGGTCCATGACCTGGGTAATGGAAAGGGAGTCCCTTATGTTCGAGCTACCCTACTCTTATCTTCGCGGGGTTGCCGCGTTAAACTGGTATTTTTGGGCCTGCTATCAGCTCCAACCAGTAAGTCTTGGGGCTTGCTATCAGCGCCAAGTTAATAAACTTTGGGGCCTGCCATCAGCCCTAGGCTAGTAATGCCTTGGGGCCTGCTATCAGCGCCAAACATTAGCCTCTAGTTGCAGAGGGAAGCCTCTCTCAAAGGCTGCTATCACCTTGGTAGGATATTCCCTCTGCAACTTAGTTGCTGCGGTTGTAGTTGCTGCGGTAACCATTTCCTGCGGCGAGTCCAAATGGTAGAACCGAGAATATTAGAGATGGCGGCGCCGACATAATGCCTCCACGACTTGGGCGCTGCAAGTACTGCCTCTGCAACTTAGTTGCTTCGGTTTTCTCCTTTCCTCAGCAATTCCAGATGGCTGTGGTACCAACATTACTTGGAATGGCGGCGGCACCGACATTACTTGAAATGGCTGTGCTGAGACGAAGTGCCTTCGCAACTTGGTCGCTACAAGTGTTGCCTCTGCGACATAGTTGCTTCGACTTTCTCTTTCCATCAACAACTTCGGATGGCGGCAGAACCGAAGATACTAGGAATGGCAGCGCTGATGCAAAGTGCCTCAGCAACTTTCCCGTTACACATGTTCCCTCGGCAACTTTACCGCTGCAGGTGTTGCCTCTGCAACTTGACTTGGGCATTTTTCCTCGCGTAGTCCATTTGGAGCCCTGGTGGGTCGGACCTGCCTCGGCCCATTTGTTGGCCCACTTCCCTTGGGCTTTGGCCGATGCTCCTTTCTTATCCCTGGTCGCCTCTTTGGGGCGATCTCAGTGCTTAGGTCCATACTTAGTTTGGGGTTTAATTTCTAACCCTCTACAATTCAAAACTTCCATTTACCATAAACAAGTTAAAACTACCATTTTTTTCTTTTCTCATCAAAAGTCACCCAATAATTCAAATATCTCATATATAAAATTATGGTATGAAAATGACAAATTAAAATTCATCGACTAATAAAGCTAGTAATCAAATACCAGATCGCTTTCTCTTTAACAATTCTTTTCCCAAATCTCATTCTCGTCAAATCTTACCATTTTATTCCTACTATATTAGAAGTCATAGTATAATCTCAATAACATATTTTTAATCATATCAGATATAAAATAATAGAAAAAATAATTTAATTTACCAAATTAGTAACCTTGTCATATCTATAATTTAAAAAAAAAATAAATCAAATGTGTAATACTTGTGCTTTATAAATCAATAGGACGCATTAATTTGTAACACTTCGTATTCCTTGGATTAGTGAGATTGGTCTTAACACTCTTATTATTGCACTTGGATCCTCTTTGATTCATTTTAGAGTATTGATTGGAGTGGTATCATAATGGTAAAGTAGGATTGAACCAAAAACATTGATTTAGATAATCTTCATATGAGAAGTCTTCACTCTTTTATCTTTTTCTCTTTCCACACTTTAAATCTAGATTTGAGGTTAGAACCATTGGAAAGATTATTTTCGGGGCTTCGATTTAGACACAAGAACAACCTAAAACAGAGTCCAGACGAGAAAGTTATGCCCATTTGAAATTTGAGTATCTATGTTGGATGCAAGTGCGCTCAAGCAAATTTTCGACCGCTCGAGCGGTCTATGCGGGATTATGAGATTTTGAGAGCTTAATTTCAGCGCTTAAGCCAGGCTTTGACCATTCGAGCGGTCTATTCAAAGTTAGGTACTTTAAAGTCACTTTTTGGCCCAAACTTTTCATTCTTCCTCTCTTCTTTCTCTCTTCTCCATACCTGAAACCCTAGACCTCCAAACCTTGATTTCATCTATTTTTTTTTTTTATACCAAGAATCCACCATAGATCTTGCATTAAAGGTGAAGAACAACTGGAGATCAATATTTTGATCGATTGGTTTTCATCTTCTTGTCTTCATTCTTGAGGTAGGAATACTTTTACCCTTGTATATCTATATTTTTGTTTGAATATGTGTTAATTTCATGGTATAGATATGTGATTGGGATGGAATGATGATATATATATATATATATGGACATAAATGGTGATGGTGGGTTTAGCCTTAAGATTTATGGATGAATTGATTAATTTTTAATGAAAACTAGTGAACACATCTTGCATTTAGGCAAATGAAAGAATGAAATGAAAAGCCCTAATTGTCTTGTAAAATCCTAATTAATGTTCATGGGTCTTGATTGGTCATAGAAGGGAAATCATGGGTAATGTGAAATGTATTGAGATTTCTTGTTTTGGAAGAAAATTTGAGTTTTGATGGCTTGTTTGTTGTGTACAATGGTTTTACTTGCGCGGAGAAAATTGAGGTGCCCACTTGCCCAATCATGTGAGGATGAAAAATCTGGAGATGTTTGAGGTGTCCACGTGCCCGATCATGTGAGAATGATAAATGTGGAAAGTTGAGGTGCCCACTGGCCATCTGTGTGAGAACGGAGAAATGCGGAAGTTAGTTAAATAATGTGTGTAGAATTATGAAATTGGATAATTAAATGTTTTTTAGTAAGGAGTGTGATAATGCATATTTAAATCAAAGTTTATATATTTGGTTAAATCTATTCTCTACTAGGCAATTGCTTATTCCTATCTAACAACATTTCAAGACTTGGCGAACCACAATCACATCAATGAAGAAGAAGTCGACCAACAATTTTGTATTAAATTTAAAGATATTTGAAACTTGTAAGCCCATGAGGCAATTGTTTTTTTTTTCTTTAATTTATTGAACTGTGAACGGTTAATATGTAATATCAAACTTTGAAATTATAGTTCAATGTGAAAGAAAAAAGTTGGGATTCATTGTGAATGTGAGTTTATTATTATATATACATTCCTGTTGTGTTGGATAGTTTATAGTTTCAAATTTGGGGGCGTTACATAATTTCATTATTTTTGTTATTGAAATCCTTTGGTTAGTGTATCTTGGTGTCTATTGAGTGAAATCCGACCTATACTTTAACAAGGATGTTAATTTGCGCCAAGGTTTGTTAGAAAAGTGCTTTAGAGCTTTGAATTTCCAATCTTGGTCAACACCTACATTCCTTTTATTTCTCTTGACGCGTTTTCTTCCTGGTGTTGACACCACCTATTCTTGGTGTCAACACCGCCTGACTTTGAGTGATCTAGTACAACACTGCTTTTTGGCATCAACACCTGGGTTTCTTGGTGTCAATACTCCACTTATGTTGAACATGCTGAAGCGTGCCACTGCACTTGGGTGTCAACACACCTTCTTCAGGTGTTAACACTTTGACAGAAAATCTTAGAATTTCCATTATTTTTGGGATTTTTGATTTTATATTTTAAATACTCTTGGGCCTTGCAACCCACTTTTGTCCTTGCCCTATAAATAGAATAACATCCTCTCTCTCTCTCTCTATATATATATATATATATTCCTTTCCTCCATTGTTGAAGCTCCAAGCTTTTCAAGCCTTGGTTTCATCTATTTTTAAGCATAATCTATCCCAAGTTCTTGAGGATAAAAGTTAGAGTGTGTCAAGAGCTACATTTGGGGACCTATTAGATTGTGTTTTTGTCATCTTCAAAAATTGGATCTTCAACCCTTCTCTCTCATCTTTGAGATACGAATACTTTTAACCTAGTGTATCCATGTTTTGATATGATTATGTGGTATTTACTTAACTATAGTAAAATATGAACTATAGATTTGGATTAAGAGTGGTCTTTGGATAAAAAGGGGATATCTTTGAAAAGTGTTGAGTATATTTTCATGTTGACGACTAATGCTTGTTGATTTTGACAGTTGACAAAGGAAATGGGGAAAACCCCTATTTTTTTAAAACCCTAATTTGTGATTTTGGTTTTAAAAGAGCGATTTGGAACCAATATTAATATTTGAGAAATTGACGACACCCAGAATGGGTGAAAAGGTTTATATTCTTGATTTATATTGAGTTATTGTTGGTACATTTGGAAATATTGAAATGATATGAATTTTGGATTGATGTTCTAATCATGGATAACTATGAAAGCTATTGAAAATTATGAGATTTTGATTCCTTTTTTCTATGGATTATAATGTTTATTTCTTTTAAAGTTAAATGGAACCTTAGGCAAATTGTTACTTTTTGCAAACTCATGCATCACATTGCATTTTATGGGTATTAATTTATGTTGGTTTGTTACTTTGGATGTTTGGAATATTAGAAGGGAGGTAAATGGCATAGTAATCTGGGTAGTGAGTTGGTTTTGGAAAAATGTGTTGAGTATTGTATTGGTACCCGCGTGGGGAGTCAAGGTGCTCAATTGCCATATCGCATGCTTGATGCCGAATAAATGTGGGAAATGATGTTTTCAAGGTGTCCAATTGCCCTTCCATGCAGGTAAATGTGAAAAAAATTGTGTTTTAGGTGCCCATCACCCTTTCATATTTGAGTCAGTAAATGTGAGACTATTTTGATATAAAATCTATATATATGTATTTGACTCTTACTTTGTGATTCTAGTGCATGTTTACCACCTAGTATTTGATATTAGTTTGTTTGAATAAAAGTGCATTGATGCATCATTCTTTTGTAAAGAAACAATCAAATGTTTATATATTTTGTAAAATGTATTTCTCCTAGGTAATTTTACTCATTCCTGTTATAATTAACATTTTCAGGCCAGAAGGATGTGAACCCACCCCGGTGGCTAGATGGTGGAGATATTTTGATGGAACATGTAGTCTCTTTTGTTATTTATGTGCTACAACTGCAAAGCTTATTTGCTTCAAGTTAGTGTTCCAAAATTTTGTGTAATCAAGGCCATAGCCTTGAAAGATGAAATCCCTTAAGGCATTTTTATTTGTATTTCTCTAGCTCTTTGAACTACTTATGTATTTATTTGTATTTTGGAAAGATCCTAATGTAATGTGAACATGTAACACTTTTGGAAAGTTCAATGAGAAAGAGAAGTACTTATGAGATTGATATGTCTTATCATGGAATATTTTCTCAAAATAATTCTAACATGAATTTTAAAGCAATAAAATTGAGAAAATCCTACCTTAACTAGTAAAGATGAAGAACTTCGAAAATCTCATATTTGACAAATCAAAAATCAGAGATGGTAGTTACATAGCTCTTGACATTCTAAGACACTTTGATTAAGCAAAATAGTTATAAACCAAACTTGAATGCTTTCTCACTTTCTCTTGAAATCAACCTGGAAGAAGAAAAAAAAAAAAAAGAAAAGCAAGGAAAAAAAAGAGTAATGAAATGAAGAAGGACAACCCATGTGGGATTGTCCCTGACTTACTTTCTCATTTTTATTTTTTATATTTTATTTTTTATCCAACCCATCAATTAGTACTATATATATATACGGGAAATTCTGTGTGTATCATATGCACCTTGATTACTATTTTTTTTATTTTCAATTATGACCTATTGTGATTATCATTGATCAATCTATGAATTTTATAAAATTAAGTACTTATCCTTTCACTCTAAAGTTTTTATCCAATATATTAGATTCATATGGGAATAACATATAAAAGTGGGATTTTAATAGAAATCTAAACCCTAATATCTCAAGTCAAATCAATAGTAGAAAACAATAATAGTTGAATACCTGACACCTATTGATGGAGGTAATCCAAGCGGTAGATTTCTTGGTGGTTATTGTCTTCCACTCTAGAATTCTACTCTTGTTTCTCTCACACACCGGTGAGAAAATTTGAGATAGAAGGTTGGGTTAGAGTGGGGATTGATCGGTCATTTTTAATCAAAAATAAAGTACTAAACTAAGCACTAATTCCGTAGAATAGTGGATTGTCCAGGTATCGTACCACGAGGATAGTGGGTTGAGTTGTATCAATTCAATTGGTAATTTCTAAATTAATTTGAAAAAGAGAGGATAATTGATTAAAACTAATGAGAATTTAAATCAAAACTAAATTAATGGGGCAAATAAAAAGAGTTGTTCCAAATTTGGAGAGACTTAGGATCTAGAATCCACTACTAATCGCATCACATAAATTAAATACCCAATTCTAATAAATCAATGGTCTAGATAATAGTGATGTATCGTGGTTACAAGCCTGGATATGATTGTCAAGAGGATGAGTATAATCAAATCACAGGCATGAATCATCTTCAGTTATCACAAATCGTCCCACTAAACTAGGGTTGCGGCATGAATCATCTCCCCTAAGCATGACTCATCTCACGATTTGTATATGCAAGCAAGCAAAACAATTTTATGATCACGCATTCTCAATCACAAAAATCAAATACATAAATTAGATGAAAACGTTTCTTGAACAAAAGATCTTTAACAATGATACAACGATTATCCAAAATTGGAAAAAAAAAACAAAAAAAAAAAACCTAGAATCTAAATACAAAATTACAAGTTATTTGATTCAGTTTTCATCTCAATCCCAAAGAAGAAGAGTAGCTGCTCATGGTTGATGTAGAAAACCTCTTCTTCTTGCCTCTCTCAACTTTATTCTAGAATCCTCAATAACCCTAATGATGAATAAGCTTGTGTATTTACGACATAGGAGACATCTAAATAATACCCAAGTGCCTAGAATTTTCCAAAATAAAAGGGAAATTTGGATGTAATTATTACCGGCTTTTTAGGCTCATCTTGTTGGCCTGTTTTGACCTATTAAAAGTCATAATTGGACACAAAATCATATCCCTTTGAGTTATCTTTCCAATGTCGCTTGAATCACTTCAATTCGATATCGAACGAGAGAGGTACATCCAAAATACTAAAGACTGTGTAGAGTGACTTCTATAGCGAGATTGCAACAATTTTAACTTTTCTTTCTTCAAATCACATGAGTTGGGCTTTTGTTGCTTGATTCATCTTCCGAGCCTTTGGGTTGAGTCTTGTCTCTTGGGCTTCAAATACTTCAAACTAAGGTCAATTTCATTTCACAAGCCCGAATCACATACACATATACAAATTCATTAAAATTGTCAAGTAACAATAATTCAAGGGCTAACAATTTTATTTTAGGGGGCCTAAATGTGTACATTTCGGAACCTATCACACCCTCCAACTTACATTTTGAAAGTCCTTAAGCAAAGCAAAAGAAAAATAAAATAAAATCTATTAAGCCATTTTCGTAGGGATCATGATTGCATTTGGCATATGCAACAAGCCTTTTAAACCACTAGGTTACCCATGTGGACGAGTGGAGTCTCATGAGAGTTTGCAGTGAATCTACCCACAAAATTCAAACAAAAGTAAAATACCCCACTTTAACTTTCGAATTTAAATAGATACCCTATTAAGCAATCAATATAGAATATCAAACAGTTAAGATGCATAGTTATTTATCAGTTATCAGTCAAAAAATAAAATAGGGTTTATTACACTTTTTATTCCTAAACTATTGTCAAATTGTCTATTTAGTCCCTAAACTATCGATCGAATCTATTTAGTTCCTAAAGTATATAAACCAAAGTCTATTTAGTCTCTAAACTATCGATTGGATCTATTAAGTCCATAAAATATTTAATTCAAACCTATTTAGTCCCTAAAAAGATTACAAAAACAAAATATATGCCTATACGTATTATAAATTAGTAAAAAACCCTTTCCAATTTAGATTTTATTACAAAAAATCTTTTAAATTTTTATTTTGTATTTAAAAGGTATTTTATTTTGTTGTGTGTTTAAATTAATATTAGAGGCTGATTTTTCAATATTGCCAATAAATTGTATGAATATTAGATATACTAAAGAAGCAGAATTAGATAATTTAAATAATAACACTTCTCTACAAATAATAATAGAACAAAATAAACATTAATTAAATAATGGAAAGAACTTAAAGAAAAACTTAAAAACAATCAATTAGAAATTACAAAATGAAATCTGACATATAATACTAGATAAAGGCAAGCACATATCTATTGTAGAAGATAAGTAAGAAAATAGTATAGATCCCTTATCCTTATAAAGGAAATTCAATATATGGATTGACATTCACTTTTCAAAGAGAAAATAAAAATTTAAAGTTTTTTTTTTGAAATAAAATTTTTACTAGATAGGGTCTTTTACTAATTTATAATATTTATGGGCTCATATTTTATTTTTGTAATCCTTTTAGGGACTAAATAAGTTTAAATTAAATACTTTACGGACTTAATGAATTCAATCAATAGTTTAGGGACTAATTAGATTTTGATTTATATACTTTAGGGACCTAGTAGACACAATAGATAGTTTAGAGACTAAATAGACAATTTAATGATAGTTTAAGGGTTTAAAGTGTAATAAACCCGATAAAATAAAATAAAATAAGAATTAATTTTCAAAACCTAAACAACCGTGCTAATTGTCTCCGACAATGGCCCCAAAATTTAGTAGGTCATTTTCACACCAAAAAATAAACTAAAATAAATCTCAATTTTGTGGAATAATGGTAAGTTCATATATTGATCCACATGGACAAAAAGACTAAGTTGTTTAAATATTAGAAAATCAACTGTTAATTAATTTAAATTAGATAAATATTTTGATTTTAATATAAAATTAAATACATGATTTAGATCTAAAAATAAAACCAAATAAATACATGCCCTAAGGGTTGCAATTTTCCAAGTCGATGCTTGGGTACAAGAAAATCAGTTTAAACTCAGTACAAGTAAAGCCCGATGCTTAAACAAAGATAATTACATCACTAAACAAAGATGAAGCCTTTAGCTCCAAGTCCTTCTAAGCTATATCCTTGACGGAGGTATATCATCAGCACTTGAAAATTGTTTTCTACATAGGGTTAGCTAAAACCTAGTAGAGATACTTTAACACAGCATATGAATCTTAGCAAAATTATAAGGTGAATGAACATGCATGCCATTTGTCAAACATTCCTTGTTTTTCATCTCAAAACAGTGCAATGCCAGATTATAAATCAATTCATGAAAATAATTCTTTTATACAGAAAATAGGGCAGTGGGTACAAATCACTGGGAATCTCCACGTATGTGTCTGCCAATAGCGTATACAAACACCACCAAAGCCATTTTACCAATACTAACCGGAAGAATCGACACTTAGTCGTGCGGGTTTCTAGACTTTCACCAAGAACATACAGGCCAACATCATAACCGTAACTATACCCCCAAACCAAATTCTCCACGGTATTCACCCATTTTTGTCAAAACCAATACATTTACAATGTTAAATAAGAAATGATGCTCAATGCACAATGTATGAGAAATTGGTTTCAATTTAACCTAATCCTCATGCAATTTCTACAACAATCAAGACTATCCTCCACCGATAGCCCAAAATAGATATTTTCACTCAACAGATAATTTCCAATCAAAAGATATAATTTCATCATTTACAATGGAAGTAATATTACATATCCAATCCCACCATCATCATCAACATGAACATGGTTCCAATTTCACAATACTCAACATCATTTTCCATTTTCTTTCACAATTCCAAATATCCAACATTTAGGGCAAAATCTTTTTTTTTTTTTTTTTTGAAAAAAAAAATCAATTTTATGAAAAGATATCCATCATTTTAAGATATTCCACCCATAACCATATCCCCACAACCATTTTCAAGAACCAATTTGGAAAACCCCTCTTTTGATTTCAAAACCAAACCCTAGGCTTTTCCAAAAATTCACAAATCAACAACCATTTTCAAAGGACAAATAACTAAGCTAAAAATCATATAAAAGAGTCAAAGAAATTCCTACCTCAAAGTAGAAGACATGAAGATGGGTAGAACTTGACAGAGCCGATTTCGATTAGAACGAAGCCCTCGACGAGCTCTATCTTTTACTCCAAAGGGTGAGGGTGAGGAAAACTAGAGAGACAGAGTGTGTAGATCTAAGGTTTTGAAATGTTTAGAGAGAGAAAGAGATGAAAAAGTGACTGAAAATGGATTTTCTTAGACTGATATATGCACAGACCGCTCGAGTGCAAGAATGATCACTCGAGCGACAGACACAATAAGTGACACAACTCGAGCAACCAAAACAACCGCTCGAACGCACAATGACCCCCTCCTTGAAGTTTAGACCTGCAAAAGATCACTCGAGCACAAGAAAGACCACTTGAGCGAAGATATCAAACTTCTAGTATTTTTGCAGACTGTAAAAGACTGCTCGAGCACAGGAATGGTCGCTCGAGCGAACAAGCAAAATTCTGGGCAACAACTACTTTGAAAACTAACTTCGTAACCTATTTCAAACACAACCAAAACTCCCAATAGCCAAACTCAACAAACAACAAGATGGAAATGAGATGAACAACAATTAAGTACATGGGTTCTCGGATCCAAAAGCAAGAAATAGGTCAGGTTTAAACCAGAATCGATATAGCTTGAATGTAGAATGTGAACTCCTAGAAGTTCAGATTGCAGACCAAAGTACTGGAAGACATCTAAGACCGCTCGAGCAAACACTTCTTTGCTCGAGCGATGAAGAAAATTTTGCAGAATGTTACAATCTCTGCTCTTTAGAAAATTTCATCCCCAAAATTTAAGATATACCAAACTTGGAAAGAGAAAACATCAACAAACTGGACCTACAATCAAAGGCCTAAATTCATCCACGGACTAACTTCCTAGATTCCTAAACCAATATCACAATATCTTCTTGACTCCTAGTAAAAGATAAATAGGTTAAAGAAAATGAGTCACTTCCAACTCGCCAACTATAATATATAAATAATAGTCCAAACAAATGGAATCTCCTCGCAACAAGCAACTTTAAAAACTACAATTTGAACAAAGGTTACGAACAACCCCACTAGCCAGGCAACTTACCAAGATTCATGGAACTAAAACCCATCAAAAGAGCATTTATACCCGTAAGACACGTCACCCGCACTTTAATAGTATACCCAACATCAAATAACCACTGGCCAATTAGTGTTCTAGAATTCAAGAACAATCGCACACTACAAGTTATAAGCTGTTAGAAAGAAATAGAGTTTGCCAAGAAAAACCTGGTTCAACCACTTAACTATGCCAACCCACTCAAAACAAAACACAAATACTTTTGGTAATTAACACCTCAAACTCAAGACTAGCCCACATTCGTGACCAACTTGCATTCAATTCTCCTACTTGTTGAGAAACTTGACCCAGAAGTTATACTACGGTATAATACATTTGAACAATATTAACTTGTCCACAATACGTTCAATTATTTGTTATCAACTCGGGTTTAGTGCATTACTGTAGACACACCATTTTGACTGCCCTTAAGACTTGGGTGCCTCATTCTGAACACTCAATGATGAAATGTTACGCTGTGCAATTGTTTGAAACTTTAGCAAAATGGTTTGGTGTCAAGCTTTAAAACCTAAACCTTGCACCCCCTTTGGACCAAAACCTTACTTTTTCTAGCCTAACCACTTAGAGAAGAGCTAGCCAACAAGTAGGCCAGCCGTACCTCTTCATGGCCGGCTGGCCATGTTTGCTAATAGCAGATATTTTACAACAGCCAGCTATCCCCATGTGCATGCTTTGCACCAGCTGTCTCTTTACAAATATTTTCAATATGAGATGTTGTTTTTCTATAAATACAAGACCTCCTCTCATGGTTTGGGGTTAGAAAATTTTGCCATGAGCCATAACTTGTCCAGCACACTTTCCTCCTCTCTTGCAATATACATACATTATACATACACCTTCTAAGCTTAAACTTGAGGCTTTTGCTGAGGTTCTTGAAGATAAGTTCATATCCTAGAGAGTGTTAAGTTTGTGGTTTGTCAACCAAGAAGAACATCCTCTCTTTAAAAGGGTAATCTTTGAAATCTTTAACTATCTTTTCTCCCTCTTTTTCTTGTATTTTCATACTGATTTCAGTGTTATTTTAAGCTTAAAAATGTGATTTAAAGTCACAAAAAGAGGAGGGGTTAGCCACCCTTCCTTAGGCCTTGTTCCATAGTTTTTTGCTTTGCCTTTTCCTACTTTGTTTCTTTTGGTTTTGGCCACTATTTTTTGGATTTTAAGGGCTTTTAATGTGTTTATTTAATTTACGCTTTGAATATTACACTTGTGTTGTTGTAAGTTCTCATGGGTTTGGTGTATAGGCCATAACTTCCAATCCATTTGAGTTGATAGTCTTTTCTTTTTCTTTTTATAGCTTTCATATATATTTCATGTTACTGTAATCACCCACTTTTCATTTATAATCTGTAACCTCCCTCCTTTGTTTGTTTATTTCGATTAAGAGTTGTATCAAACAAAAGATTACCGCTCAAGGCATAAGAAAGAGACCCCCTCATGCTAAATGGTTTAATCTCTTCGGAGGTTTATTACCAGGGCATTACATCTCTCTTATGCTAACCATGATCTCTTGTTTGACACTTCCCTTTATCGCCGGTGCATCACTTGTAAGGGACTAATTTTCTAATTAGACCATTGGAAATCACAAAGGAAAGAGTCATTATAGCTCATTATGGGGTTTGGATTTGGAGTCATTATTGCTCATTTTGGGTTTGACTCCAAATTCATTATCGCTTGTAAATGAATTTGATTCTTCCTTTTTAGTTTTCCCTATAGAAAGGGCTTGAAAAGCTCATTTCTTGGGTCAAGTCATGCTTGCTATTCTTTATTGCTTTGGACTTAGTGGATGTAATCATCACCTTTGGACAAAAAGGAAGAAAAGATAAGAAAATGGAAGGGTAAAGTAAAAAAGGCTAATAAAATTGGAGTAAAAAGGGTAAAAAGATAATAAAATTTGGTTAGGTTTAGTCGGACGTTATATTAAACCAATTGCGTCTTGAATCATCACATAATATTTCAGTGATGTTCAATGATTCATGAAGTAAGTCTACTCCCTTCCTTGATGTAACTCCATGATAGAGAGGAGATATTGTTTATCTTTTGTTTCATTTATTGAGCTCTTGTCCTATGGTTTCTAAGATCATCACGCAACAAATTTGCGATGATTGATGATTTGAGAATTGAATCTACTCCTCCCTTGATCATTTTCATGATAGGAAAGGGCAAATAGGATAAACATCTCCTGGAAACACTATTTTGCTCTGTTGCAATAGGGTATTCCCCAGAAACAGTGGCCGGCTAGGCATCATTCTGTACGGCCGACCACTCTCTTAGGTCGGCCGGCCACCAATTTTTGTATAGGCAGTGGTATTTTTACAGCGAAATAGAGTAGATCCTAAGGCCAAAACAAAACAATTTTCTAACTGTAAATAGAGCAGGTTTTAATAGAAAATAGAGAGTTTTTTGAAGGGTGTTCTCGGTTGTGTACATGCGGTTCCTTACCTCCCATTCAATTCCATTAGATTAGTAGTGTTTAGATTCATGTGTTATAATTAATTTGCTTTAGTTTCATTTGAATTTGTAATAGTTAATTAATTGATTCATTCTACTGTGTTGTAATAATTAGTTAATTAGGACATTCATTCGGACCCTCTTGCGCGAGGGCAAGTTTGTAATATTTGTATGTCTTCCAACCCCCATTTCTTTCTCTCTTTTACTTACATTCTTATAGTGGTTGCATATCGTTTCATGTTTTAGTTTCACATCATTTCCTGAGCTCATATAGCCATATAGTGTGGTGAGGCCAACGCCACCCCAGTCGTAGAAGCGGATCTGTGGCAATACCACCAAAGCATTGAGCAGATATAGGCCTATGGTGTTCCACCTATTTGCAAAGAAGGTGGTACTGAGAAGATAGGTCAAGAAGCCTAGGGTGTACTGGTCAATTTACTCCTAAGTCTCTGGCTGACTCCCATGGAAGTAGTTATAGAACCAGCTGTACCTCACCATAGCTGGCCTGTCCAAGGGAGGGCGTGCCCCAAGCAGATAAATCCAAGCAGCCTCACATTGGCCCATGTCAAGATCGAAGGGGATCGGCTCACTCCTTGCTTGCAACCCTATAATCATGGTGAAGTCGTATGGGGTCATTGTCATCTCCCCTGTGGAAGAGAAATGGAAGGAGTTGGTGGTGTCCCACCACCTCTCTACCAGAGCACCAAGCAAGGGCCGACTCGTTTGTAGCTGTGAGAGCCCCGAGCAAAATAGGTCGAAGTCTGCCTCATCAACCAACTCTTGGACTCTGGTGGGGAGCTTTTGATACCAGTCGCTCACAGTCACTGCCTCATAGCCTCTCCAGGCAAGAGCATCACCCTGTGTCGAAAGAGGAATTTGTTAAAATGAATGGCAGATGAAAGACTATAATGAATGGCAAAGCAAGCAAAGTACATAAAAAGGAGCAACAGTTCTTACCTCAGAAGCGTCGTGGGAGAGGTGTGATGCATGCTCTCACAAGAGAAAGTCCTTGGGTGCACCCCAAGCAAAGTCCTCGAATTGTAACATGCTGCCATTGCATGTGTGCATGGACGGTAAGTGGCTCAGTCAAAAGGCCTTACCCTCAACGACGGTAGCTCGGGCTCAGGCTCTAGAGGGTAGATCTCCTTCGTGGCAATGTTAGCGGCAATGTCTCCTGCCACTCCGTCCTCTTCCTCAGTCATAGGCTTCTTCACACCCACAGCGGGTGGAAACACTAGCACCTCGGGAAGGGCACCGTTATGTGGGATATCATCAGCCATGAATAATATAGTGGGTGGTGAGAGAAAAATAAGGAAAATGAGGGAAATCAGCGAGAAACCCAAAAACTAAAACCCTAGGAGAGAGAAAAAGGTCAAAACTTAGAAGAGAGTATAGAAAACCAAGAAAAACCTGTGAGAATGAGCCAAAAACAATGAGAAACCCAAAAACTCAACCAAAAAAAAAAAAATCCAATCGGTTCAAAACGTAAAGGGCCGAATGGGTTTCGCGAATAAAGTTTACGTGGGTCATTGGGTAAAGTGAGTAGGATGAAAATCTAGAGAGAGAGAGAGAAAGAGTGTGTAGAGAGAGAGGGAGGTGATTTTCGGCATGTGTGTATGTGAAATGAGGGCCCAAAGATGAGTTTTAAAGAGCCACGGGTTGAAAACCTGTAAATGCCTCCAATGTCGGCACGTTTGGCCGGTTGGCCAATATGTTGTACGGCTAACCCCTTTGTTTGGTCGGCTGATTCTTCAAGTGGTGCTGATGTGTTTTTGCCTGAGATCTTGTTCATTCTATGCATATTTGATCTTATACTCATCTTAAAAGTGGAAAATTGAAGAATTTGGGTTTGTTTCAGTTACAGAAATTTATAAAATGTCATTTTGGATGCACTATTCTAGGTCTTGCCACTTCTCTAAAGCATGAATGTGTCTCGACCTCGTGTTCAAAGAAAGTTTTATCCTCTTTTCAGTATGTGAAAACCTTTGACTGTGACTTGAAGATAGGAGTTTGAAAAAAATAGAAAAAGAAGAGGAAGATCTTCAGCAGAACATGGTTGTTCATCGCCACTTCCCCCGTGAGGTGTTTTCAAAACTACTGCTTTCTGTTTATCTTTTCAATTATGTTGCATGGACCATGCATCGCATTGTATTTCTCATCAACTATAGAAATTATATTGCATCATGTTGCATCCATGTGCATCATGCCTATTCATCTTATTGCGTCTATCCTTATCATGCGACATTGGATTTGGCTAGTTGCATGCTTTAAGCTTGTTCATTCTCTCTATGTGAGGGATAGGTTGGCTTTGACTCCTCTTATACACTCTATATGTGAGACGTAGTTTGGTTTGCACCTTTTCATCCCTCTGCACGTGAGACGTAGTTTAGTTTGCACCTTTTTATCGCTCTCTACATGCGACGTAGTTTGGTTTGCACCTTTTCATTGCTCTCTACGTGAGACGTAGCTTGGTTTGCACCTTTTCATCATTCTCTATGTGAGACGTAGTTTGGTTTGCACTTTTTCATCCCTCTCTACGTGAGACGTAGTTTGGTTTGCATCTTTCATCCCTCTGTACGTGAGACGTAGTTTGGTTTGTACCTTTCCTCTCTACGTATGACGTAGTTTGGTTCGCATCTTTAATTTTGTCTACTTGAGATGTAGTTAGGATTGCATTTCTCACACCCTCTCTACATGAGACATAGTTAGGACTGCATATTTCACCACCTCTCTACGTGAGACATAGTTTGGTTCACATCTTTCACTCCTCTCTGCGTGAGACGTAGTTTGGCTTGCATCTTTTATCTATGTGAGACGTAGTTCGGCTTAAACCTTTCCTCTTTCCGTATCAATATGGTTGGATACGCCTGTTGGTTACACTATCTTTCCTTCTTTCATGTGAAACATGTTTGGAATTGTTGTTTGCTTACTCCTTTCCGTATGAAACACAGTTGGATTTATTTTGATTTAAGCTTGATGCTTGTTTCATTCATATGCTGTCATCTATTTATTACTCATTGCATTGTCTTGCATGATCATGGATTTTCAAGATAATCGGCTTCGCGAAGCATGTAAGTCCAGTTTCCAAAGTGTTATTTTGTGTATATCATTTGCATCTTGCCCTTGAACTACTTTGGTTTGATTCCTTGTAATACGTAGGAAACTTTCGAGTTCAACCAACTTCATTTGCATTTTGTTTGCTTGCCCATGTCTTATGGCCTTGTCAAAAGGGTTGTCTACAGGCTTTGACATTCACTCACGTCGTTTCTTGACTTCAAGTTCTGTCAAAGAGGGGCAACGGTAGACACCCCATTTTGACTGCCCTTAGGACTTGGGTGCCTTATTTTGAGCACTCAATGATGAAATGTTATGCTGTGTAATTGTTCAAAACTTTAGCAAAATGGTTCAGTTTCAAGCTTTAAAACCTAAATCTTGCACCCCCTTCGAACCAAAACCTTATTTTTTCTAGCCTAACCACTCAGAGAAGAGCTGGCTAACAAGAAACCGGCAGGCCATTTTTAGGTGGCTGGTCGTACCTTTTTATGGCTAGCAGGCCATGTTTGCCGACAGTAGATATTTTACTGTAGCTAGCTATCCCCATGTGCATGCTTTGCACCAGTTGTCTCTTTACAAATATTTTCGATGTGATATGTTGTTTTTCTATAAATGCAAGACCTCCCCTCATGGTTTAGGGTTAGAAAGTTTTGCCAAGAACCATAACTTGTCCAACACACTTCCCTCCTCTCTTGCAATATACATACACTATACATACGCCTTCTAAGCTTAAAGATAAGGTTTTTTTTTTAAGGTTCTTGAAGGTAATTTCGTATCCTAGAGAATGTTAAGCTTGTGGTTTGTCAACCAAGAAGAACATCCTCTCTTTAAAGGGGTAATCTTTGAACTCTTTAACCGTATTTTCTCCCTCTTTTTCTTGTATTTTCATACTGATTTCAGAGCTATTTTAAGCTTAAAAATGTGATTTAAAGTCACAAAAAGGGGAGGGGTTAGCCACCCTTCCTTAGGCCTTGTTCTGTAGCTTTTTGCTTTGCCTTTTCCTACTTTGTTTCTTTTGGTTTTGGCTACTGTTTTTTGGAGTTTAGGTGTTGTTTAATGTGTTTATTTAATTTATGCTTTGAATATTACACTTGTGCTGTTGTAAGTCCACATGGGTTTGGTGTATAGGCTATAACTTCCAATCCATTTGGGCTGATAGCCTTTTCTTTTTCTTTTTATAGCTTTCATATATGTTTAATGTTATTGTAATCCCCCACTGTTCACTTATAATTTGCAACCTTCCACCTTTTTTTGTTTCTTTTGATTAAGAGTTCTATCAAACAAAAGATTACCGCTCAAGGCATAAGAAAGAGACCCCTCATGCTAAATGATTTAATCTCTTCGGAAGTTCATTACCAGGACATTACATCTCTCTTTATGCTAAGCATGATCTCTTGTTTGGCATTTCCCTTTATCGCCGACACATCACTTCTAAGGGACTAATTTTCTAGTTAGATCATTGGAAATCACAAAGTAAAGATTTATTATAGCTCATTATTGGGTTTGGATTTAGAGTCATTTCAGGTTTGACTCCGAGTTCATTATCGCTTGTAAATGAGTTTGATTCTTCCTTTGTAGTTTGCCCCGTAGAAAACGGCTTGAAAATCTCATTTCTTGGGTCAAGTTATGCTTGCTATTCTTTGTTGTTTTGGACTTAGTAGATGTAATCATCACATTTGGACAAAAAGGAAGAAAATGGAAAGTTAAAGTCAAAAGGCTAATACAATTGGAGTAAAAAGGGTAAAAAGATAATAAAATTTGGTTAAGTTCAGTCAGACGTTATACTAAACCTATTGTGTCTTGAATCATCGCATACTATTTCAGTGATGTTTGATGATTCATGAAGCAAGTCTACCCTCTCCCTTGAAGTAACTCCATGATAGGGAAGAGGTATTGTCTGTCTTTTGTGTCATTTATTGAGCTATTGTCCTATCATTTCTAAGATCATCACGTAACAAATTTATAATGATTAATGATTTGATAATCGAATCTACTCCTTCCTTGATCATCTTCGTGATAGGGTAGGGCCAAGAGGATAAACATCTCTTGGAAACACTCTGTTTTGCTCTCTTTCAGCTCTGTTGCAGTAGGGTATTCCCCAAAAACAGTGGTCGGCTGGCCATCATTCTGTACCGCTAACCACTCTCTTAGGCCGATTGGCCACCAATGTTTGTACAGCCAATGGTATTTTATAGGAGAACAGAGCAGATCCTAAGGCCAAAACTGAACAATTTTCTTACTATAAACAGAGCAGGTTCTGGCAACAAATAGAGAGGTTTTCGAAGGGTGTTCTCAGTTGTCTACATGAGGTTCCTCACCTCCCATTCAAATCCATTAGATTAGTAGCTTTTAGATTCGTGTGTTGTAATTAATTAGTTGTTTTGGTTTCATTCGAATTTGTAATAGTTAATTAATTCATTCAATTGTGTTGTAATAATTAGTTAATTGGGACATTCATTCGGACCCTCTTGCGCGAGGCAAATTTTTAATATTTGTATGTCTTTCAACCCCTATTTCTCTCTCCTTTTTACTTACATGCTTATAGTGGTTGCATATCGTCTCATGTTTTAGTTTAACATCATTTCCATGATTTGCATCCATTTTTTCATGCATAGGCTCGGTTCATCATTTTTGAGTATCATTGTCATTTCCGACTTACTTGAATACATTTGTTGCCGCATGTTTTGAGTTGATCCATATGCCATGTTAATAAGCCGAACCTAATAGTTGCATTTTGTATGTGTTGCATTAGTCATTTTGCATATAGGATCATGTATTTTTTTAAATTGGTTTCTTTTTTTTTGGCTTGCCTTGGAGTACTAGGTGAGTAGTTTTTGCTTTAGCATATTACATGTGTGTATGTGTTGCCATAAAAAGCATATTACCATGAGGCTACATGCTTATTTGAAATACCTCTTTGAATGCTTATGGATAAAAGCTATTTTGCTTAAGTTGGAACGACTTTGATAAATGTACATGTGAGCTTGCTTTTCATTCAAGTAGCACATATTCAAAACTCTTTTCAAACAAACATGAAAGCAAAGCATTCCAAAGTGGGTGATGTAGTCTATCTTTGTGTGCCTCACATAGAAATTTAGCGTAATAATCAGAACATGAGCATATTATGTCTATAAAAATCACATCATGATTAGTAGAGGATGATCTTTGAATGTGTGAGTGGGATACTTAAATTCATGACCTTCCCCGCTCATACCTAAGTTCCCGAGCCAAGACACTTTGGTTATGACGGACAAGTGGCCTTTGGTACGAGTCACGGGTTTCCTAAATGTCCCAAAAATATTTAGGTGGCGACTCTGAAATCTGGCAATGCAGTCTATTTTTGGCATCTCTGATAATTAATGGATTTTCTAAGATTTGCTGGACTTGGACTCTCATTTGTGTTTTTCTATTTCACATTGCACTTGTGAAACCAGATTCAAAACCATGAGAGTCTGAACTGTAGGGCTATCATATCCGAGGAGACTAAACCCCTCCGAGGAGCACGAAAAGCAAGATACAATTATTCACGCCAACTCGGCAAAATTAAGGAATTAGTTGCTTACCGTAAAATTTATCATTGTTTTGATAACACTTCTTTGATAAATAATTAAATAATGTAACATAACATAAAATGTTCCAACTCACACCTCATGTAAAACAAAATTTTCAAGAACCAACAATAGTGATTTCAATTTCAATCCCAGCCAAGGTCACAATATTAGAAATTGCATTTCCACATCCCCTTTTCGACATCACCACCAGTGACCATCAACTGTTACTCAAGATCACCAACATAGCCAGGGTGATTCCACCAATTAATCTTAACATTTATCGAAACAACAATTCATATAAACAACAATCATCTTGAGAGACAACAATGCATATGCATTCTTGTAAATCTTTGGTTCGTTATCATCAATTTACAATCACATTTCTCATTTTCAAAATTTCATCTTTTACCAAGTCAACAATTTCCACACATACTCACACTAAATACCGCACTCACACAATCTAATTTCAACACCTTAGAATGAGCACTCTTTAATTACACAATTTCTTACCCAAAATGAAAATAACTTACGAGGTGACTACTTGTCATCCTCTTCCAGACACAAGACAATAAACACTATTACCCCTCAATCCTTTGCACTAAAACAACGATGAGTTCCTGACACTAATCGCCCCTATATGGGGTTTAACACCCACATTCTTACACAACACTTGAGTTCATGCCAAACTCCTAGAAACTAATTACAATATAACTGTCATTCTTCATTCATTTCTCTCTTGAAACCGTACTACCCAACCTTTGCTCGAAATCAACTTCAGATAACCTTTACACTTTATATAATAATTAGGCACTCCAGACCCCTTTCCGTGACCGTTGGGGTCACTAACAAATCCTTTATCACATCGACTCAAACACATTTCATGACTAACTCTATCACCACTCTCAATACCTAGTCAAGAAATTCTCACTACCTCTTATAAGACTTTTACCACTCTATTGAGGCGACTCAGTCCCCAAAACCCCTCAAACTTACTTCACATCAATACACAGATATTATTCTTAATAACAACTCTCGACCAAAAAAGAACTCACAAGTCATTACATACATCAACTTATACAACACTAACAGATTAGCAATGGTACTAATATTTACCAATCCTAGCAATAACTTCTCAATTTAAGTAAATTCACAAAACATCCCAAGTCAAGTTTATTACATTCAAGCTAACAAAATAAATGAACACAATATCAGCAAGCACGAGGCCTTACATTTAATTACATAGGATTACAATGCCAAGACAGCCAAAATGCTCCACTAATCTTCAACAACATTGTTAACCCAATCTACACTACTGAGACTGGTTTTGACCACGCTGAGGGGAATGACGTCTAACATGACCCAACTGATTACACTCGAAGCAGAATATTAGTTCTCTATTTTGTGACCAACTCGAGGAAACTTGAGTCTGATTAGACCTTCCGATGGGCAAATCCAAAGAAACAAGAGAAGACACAGGATGAAACTGTGCTTGCGATTGGGATTCTACTCTTCTTTGCCTCTTAATGGGCCTAATGCACTCTTTAACCATAGGACTCGCCAATATAGCCTCTTTTCCTCCATCCCGTCCGACCTTAAGATTCGTGGCTTCCACGTGAGCCACCGCTTCTACTAGTGTGTGATAATTCCTATGCATGCACCCAATAACCTTCCATCAAATATCATCACATAACCTCTCTTCAAACTCAATGCAACGATGTTCCTCTATTGCTACCAACTATGGAGCAAACCTAGACAAACTAGTGAATCTCGCCTCAAACTGTACTAAAGGAGTAGTACCTTGATGCAACTCCATAAATTGTTTCCTTAATCTTTCCTGAGCAGAAGGAGGAAAGTACTTGGCCCAAAAGGCCTTAGTGAATGTAGCCCGGGTGGTGCATATGGTAGGGCTTGCATACGTCCACCAATACCCAGCATCTCCCTTCAGTAGAAAACTCGCTAATGCCACTCTCAACCCCTCATCCGTGACTCTGAGCATATCAAGAGTCTTGGTGATTTGCTCTAGCCAATTCTCCACCTCTAATGGTTCAGGCCCTTATGTGAACTCTGATAGGTTAAAATGAAAGAACTCCTTAGTGATCTTTAGGGCACGAGAATTGTCCCCCTCGTTGCGAGTTAAAGCCTCCCTTACAACTCTTACAATTTCGCGTGCAATCTCCTCGCCTACAGCCAGAACTGCAGGTGTGGGTGTTATTGGACCTGTTGTTCCCTTACCGGTACTTCTAGTGCCGATATGACCTCTACTTTCTCACCCTGACATCCTATCAATAACAACACCATGCTTAGTAAACATAACTGTAGCCTTTCCTAAAACACTTACTCAACTCCTACCAAGTTACAAAACTTTCCTAGCATATAGCCACATAACACATAAACAATTTAAACATCCAACCACACAATTGAGCGAAGTCTACAAGAATAACCACTGGTCCCGGAACTCCCAATGTACTCTCACCAGAAACAACATTGATCAAACACGTTTCCAATGAGATCTCGAAGCAAGTTAACTAGCTACAAGCGTTATCCCGGAAACTTAACTCCATGCCCACACAAATGTAACATATAATTTCCTACACCTCATACTTTCTACACGTAAACATCCTCACCAAGTGAAGTCAAACCCATTGTGGTAAAAATCACTTCCTACGAGCTTAAGGTTTTCAAACCAGGTTAGCTTTAATACCAAGTTGTCATGCCCTAGATTTTATTACTCGGATACATTACCAAATTCCTTATAAACACCCATTTCCAAATTATAATTATAGAAATTAGACGAGTTAGAATAAATAAGCTTCTGTTTCTCATAATTACAATGATGGAAATGTTCTACACAAATGTTCACAATATGTGCCTCATGGCTTACATAAAAGATTAGACAATAATCATATACAATAGAAGGATAACATTCTAACACTTTCTTTACACTTCACGAAATAAGAAGTCTTAATGAATTAGGACTTCATGATCTTCAAACTGTTGAACCCAACTTCGTTCTTGTAAAATGGTTAAACAACATGGGATGAACAATAGGTCCAATAGGTATCTACAATGATTTCTAACAATAAGATCAATAGATATATGTGATCATGAATACTATCAAGTGATAGATACATAAATAATGTGTCCTTTGTATGGAAAATGGATTATATAATAAATAAGCTTTTCATAAAATCACACTTGCCATTTCATAGAAACCTCCTTTGTTAACCATTTATCTTACAAAAACTCAGTCCACTAACTCCCTTAGATCTCGTCTCCTTAAATAAAAGTTTTAAGCATACTTATCATGTACTACTTCAAATTCCCCTTTCATGCTCATTAACCCACAAAATGCCAAACATTTACAGGCCACAACACATTTTGCATATTATAGTTATTCAGCTCGATTTGTTTTCCATCTTGTCTCATTTACACGTTTCACTGTCTAATATGACTCTTCATCTCAACACAATCCACATAACACTGGATGCATACATAAGTCAACACATTCCAAATATTTGGGTTATAAGCAAGGTTTCGAAAAGTGGTTACAGCTGCCATAATGGTTGCAGTAGCACGGTTGCGGTTGTGGGTTGTAAAGGTCGTAGCGTAACAGTTACGGTAACCGGAATCGTGATTTTTTTTTTTTTAATTTTTTGCACAATGAGAAGAAAACTTACTGATATGCATATATATATATATATATATATATATAATCACATTTATTGAGGTTTAAAATAGATTGTGATCAACTTTTGTTAATTTTTAAGTATGATCTAATATATTTCATACTTTCAAATCACTATAAAAAGAACTTTTTACATTTTATTTCAACAGTTAATGACTTTAAGAATCATTGATTTTAAACATCTATAAATTATTTTTGACCAATGCCTAAACTAACTGAATAAAAAATATGCACAATTATTAAATGAAATGATTATAAAAATAAAAATTGTTCCATAAACAAAAATTATTTTTGAGGCATTCTTTTAGACAACATTTTACAGCTAACTAAATAAAATTATTTTCGATTAAGTATTAAATGAAATAATTATAAAAAAAAATTGTGCCATAAACAAAAATTATTTTCGAGCTACTGATTTTATTTATTTTTTTAAAGACATTTTTTAGACAACATATTACAGTAGCAAAATAACAAAATATTTGCAATTAAATAATAAATAAAGTAATTATAAAAATAAATACAACCATGGTTTATTTATTTTTTTACTTTACATGCTAGAGTAATGAAATAATTTTTTTTAAAAAAAATTTATTGTGGGAGCCGAATAATTGACAAAGGCAGAAGGCGCGCGCAATGCAAGGCTGATAATAATCGGCTGTATCCGGCGAGAATAGGGGGGGCTGAATATAATATTTGGGCCGAATAAGTGTGTAGCATTGGAGTCGGATGATATAAAGGATAATGATCAAAAAGTAGGCCCTGGCCCCGAGGATCGAGAGAAACAGGTATAAATACAGGAACAACATATGTAGTAGGTATGTAAGAATCACTTGACTTAACTTAGTAAGAAAGCTATCCTGAGTGTCTGAACTAACTTGTCCATCGGAGTGCTAATTCCGGCACCCCTGACCAGAGTGTTTGTATCTTTTCTGGTGATTAGTTGAGGATCACTAGCGTCTCCCAGGATTTGAAGAGTATTTCCAAACCACTTCTCCACAATTGGCCCCGTCTGTGAGAATACTCAAATACATCCATGGAAGGCGTGACTGAAGATCCTCCGGTAGCCATTGACGAGACCGCCCAGGGAGATGACCTCACTCCAGCAAATATTCTCGAAAAGAGAAACCATCGCTGCAAGACGCGCCTTGAACTTCGACTCACCAACGACCTCAGCGCAAGAGACGATGCAGGTGATCATGGAACAAGCAAAGCAGAATGAACAAAGGCTGGAGAACATGATCGCTGAAAATGAGCGTCTCCATTAAGATTTGGCCCTCGAAGTCGCAAAATCGAGAAAAGCCATGCGTCAAGATCCCGAACGACCTTCGAGGGCCGGTGGACAACGACCTCGACTCCGACCAAAGGATACCGATAGCGACTCCAACTCATCGCCCACGGAGCTCAACAAGAAGGGACGATCCGAAACTTCCAGCTCCTCCGAAAAGAGTCTACATACAAGGAACAAGCGCAGGAGGAGCAGTTCAGACAAAGAGGACCAGTACGATCCTTTTGTCCGACGGATTGCAAGGGCAACCCTGCCCAAGAAGTTCAAAGCTCCGTCATTCACTCTTTACGATGGAAAATCAGACCCCACTGATCATATCCGTCACTACAAGCAGGCCATGACATTGCATGCAGACAACGAAGCCTTCATGTGCCGAATATTCCCCAGCAGCCTGGGGCCATTAGCTGTTAGGTGGTATTACAAGCTGGAGCCGGCCTCCATCAAAAGCTTCAATCAATTACAGAAATCCTTCAGGGCTAGGTTCATCACCAACGAGGTACAATTGAAACAGGCCGACTCTCTTTGGGCTATGTAGATTCAGTCAGGAGAAACGCTCAGAGCGTATTCAGCGCGCTATTGGGAGTGCTTCAACCTCGTTGACGATGCTTGCAACGACTCCATGGCCATCACTGCCTTCAAAATGGGACTACATCCTAACAGTCCTCTTCGCAGTTCCTTGACCCGAAGACCCCCCAAAACCGTTTGGGCGTTGATGAAGAAAGTTGAGGAGTATTGCAAAGTGGAAGATGATGCCTTGAGAATAAAAGCCCGCCAAATGTCCAACAAAACGGCCCCTCCTGAAATTGCTCAGCCAATAAGTTCCGTGCCACCTCCTAGCCCAGAGCCTCGGTAACGCGCTGAACGAGACAAAAGGCGGGATACTCGCCGATCAAGTGATCAATGCTCCCACCGGACAAATGAGCAACTGCAAGTTGACAGCAGGCGTTCGAGGCGTGTCGACAAGAAGTACACGGAGTTGTCAGAACCAATCGCTGCAATAATGACCAAAGTCCAACACCTTCCATTCTTCAAATGGCCGTCAAAGATGGTGGGGCCACCCGACACGCGAAGAAGGGATAGGTGGTGCGAATATCACAAAGATCATGGCCACAAAACAGAGAGTTGCTACGCATTAAAAGACCACCTGGAAGAACTGGTGCAAGACGGCCGACTGCAACAGTATGTGGGAAAGGGAAAGCCAACCAAGGCGCTAGCCTTGAGGCAGGACTCTTCTCCACTTGGCATGATCCATGTGATCTACAGCCTGCCTGCAGCCCCAACCGTGCACACAATTCAATCGCATCCAATCCCCCAGAAGCAACGTATTCCGACTGAATGGCCCAAAGAAGCTCCGATAATTACTTTCAATGACTCCGACCTTAGTGGCACAACAGCTTCCCACATTGATCCGTTGGTCATCAGATTACGCATAAACTGGTTCACCATTGAACGAATTCTCATAGACCCGGGGAGTACTTCAGAGGTTATGTATTACCGAACTTTCATCAAACTCGGCTTCAACGAGTCAGATCTGTCTCCGGCGCCTCTTCTATTGTTCGGCTTTAATATGAATCCCGAATACCTTTTAGGGAAGATCATACTACCTGTCCGAGCGGGCTCCAGAACGGTCGAAGTAGAATTCTTGGTCGTAAAGCTCCCTTCGCCGTATAATGTCATCATGGGGTGAACTTGGATACATATTATGAAGGCCGTTCCAAGCACTTATCATCAGCTCGTGCGCTTCCCGACAGCCCATGGCATTGAAGAGATCCGTGGCTCTCCCCAATCGGCACAAGCAACGATTTTATGAAAACCCTATCACTGACCCGACCTGTGGGCTTTGATACTTGTATATATTTCACTTCTGCAATGCAAACCATCTTTCTTTGTCGTTCAATTCGTTTCACAAACCCCATTGTGACGCTCGTCATAACGACGATTCGGAACCCCCTTCGGTGCATATCACCTTAGGGCTGATTAAGTCTCCGGATTCGGAGTGCCCTTCATGGATATCACGATTGGCCACATAAAGTCTCCAGATTCGGAGCCCCCTTAGATGCATGTCACCTTAGGGCCGATTAAGTCTTCGGATTCGGAGCCCCCTTAGGTGCATGTCACCTTAGGGCTGATTAGTCTCCGGATTCGGAGCGCCCTTCGTGGATATCACGATTAGCCACATTAAGTCTCCGGATTCGGTGCCCCCTTAGGTGCATGTCACCTTAGGGCCGATTAAGTCTCCAGATTCGGAGCGCCCTTCGTGGATATCACGATTGGCCACATTAAGTCTCCGGATTCGGAGCCCCCTTAGGTGCATGTCACCTTAGGGTCGATTAAGTCTCCGGATTCGGAGCGCCCTTCGTGGATATCACGATTGGCCACATTAAGTCTCCGGATTCGGAGCCCCCTTAGGTGCATACCACCTTAGGGCCGATTAAGTCTCCAGATTCGGAGCGCCCTTCATGGATATCACGATTGGCCACATTAAGTCTCCGGATTCGGAGCCCCCTTAGGTGCATGTCACCTTAGGGCCGATTAAGTCTCCGGATTCGGAGCGCCCT
This sequence comes from Camellia japonica, assembly GCA_030407325.1. NCBI lineage: Eukaryota > Viridiplantae > Streptophyta > Magnoliopsida > Ericales > Theaceae > Camellia > Camellia japonica. Next base: position 159,722,134 of record JAPPVO010000019.1, read on the forward strand.
TCGTGGATATCACGATTGGCCACATTAAGTCTCCGGATTCGGAGCCCCCTTAGGTGCATGTCACCTTAGGGCCGATTAAGTCTCCGGATTCGGAGCCCCCTTAGGTGCATGTCACCTTAGGGCTGATAAAGTCTCTGGATTCGGAGCGCTCTTCGTGGATATCACGATTGGCCACATTAAGTCTCCGGATTCGGAGCCCCCTTAGGTGCATGTCACCTTAGGGCCGATTAAGTCTCCGGATTCGGAGCACCCTTCGTGGATATCACGATTGGCCACATTAAGTCTCCGGATTCGGAGTACCCTTTGGCACGAGCAAAACAAAACTCGCCAACATCAGAAATAAGGTGCTTCACTGAGCATATAAAAAATTCAGAGCAAGACGCAAATAAGGTCCTTAACTGAGCATATCAAAAATTCAGAGTAAGACGCAAATGTATGAAAGAAAGCTTTTTATTCGATCAAACAGTTGTTACATAAACGCAACTCACATTTGAGCATTACAATTTTTACTTAATCAGACAGTTGTTACATAAACGCAACTTGCATTTGAGCATTACAATACCTATGTCCAATCTCAAAAGCTAGAAAGGGGAGAAGACGCATTGGTAAAGCGGCAGCGCCGAATCAACTCCCGTCACCCGGAAGTCCTCCGCGGTTTGCAATGCCTTGAGCCAACTGTGCCCAAGTCCTCCCCTGATACCATTGACAATGTCAAGGAAAAGATCCAGGACAAGGAGGGATAAACCCAACGGTCGTTGCCTTTCCTTTCGGGGTGATCTGCTTCGACGACTTGAAGATTCATGCCAACTTTCGGACGCCCTACTTCCCATACGGATGGATCCTCTGCCACGATCCATAGCAACACCAAGTTCGGCTGAACTCTAGCCTCTAACTAACATCCCCACTTATCCCACCTCACATAAGCGATTGTTTGTCTGCGCAAAGCGCCCACTCATTTTATTTTCAATACTGGCAGTGATCTCGAGGCCCCAATCCCGAGGCGATTTCACTAACACTAAACTCCATGAGAAAAATGTTGGTTGACATTCACCACGGCGTAGTTATCCAAACGACTTTTTGAAGCATGTGCACTGACCAAAAATCTAGGCCCCGAGCCGAGTTGAATTTGCCAAAGCCACTCTACCCACTGGCTTTCAGTTTCTTCAGGTTACGATAGCCTCAGTCAGGAGTAAACAGCTATCAAGTATGGATTGATCCTGCCAGTCAACGCTTATACATTCATTGAAACACAATAAAATGAAACACATACATGCCGAATACGAACTGCAATAAAATATTTGTAACGGAATGTTTTTTATTCAACAAAACAAGCAATAAATTACATAGTTTTGAACGTGATCTACGTTTCAGCCTTACAATAAATATACTTATACGGCATCACCCTCATCATCACTCTTCTCGACTTCAAAAGTAGAAAACGGAAAATGTTTACTGTGGTAGAGTGGCGATGCCGAATCAATGCCTGCCGCTCGAAGAGCTTCTGCGGCTTGAGATGCCTTGATCCAACTGTGCCTAAATCCACGATTCTCACATCGGCAAACTTTTTCGGCAAGCTTTTCCTTGGTCTTCTCAATTCCAACTTTTCGACCTTCATGGAAACCTTTCTCATAGGCCCTTCCCTTCGCGTTCTGCATTGCGAACATACTCGCCGTCTCACAATCGGCAAGCGCGGAACTGATGAGCCGACTGGTAACCCTCTCTTCCATGATTGGGTTTCCCTGCCCGGCGGGTTGTGCCTGAGCCGCCTTGACCTTCCTTAACTCGCACTCAACGGCCTCTGCGCGAGCCTCCAAATTTTGAATACGTTCCTCCTTCTTCTTCATTTCTCGGCAGGCAGCGCGCAACCGCATGCCGATTTCATAGGCAGTGTACAACCCCTTCACCGCCCTGTGAACGCCTTCGCGAAATACTTCGTAGTCCTGACGACCTACCATCGACTGCTGAACCTCAGGAGGAAAAATTTGTCGAGCAAACTCAACCGCTACATTTGGGTCTCGAACGATCGCGTTTGCCTCTGTCATGGGTCTATTCCCCACAAATACTGCGAAGCTTAATGGGCGCGGATTCACCTCAGATCCCCTCTCGACTCCAGGTTGAGAAGTTCTGCCCTGCGACTGCTTGTCCCGCCTGGGCGACCTGCTTCGACGTCGAGGAGACTGACGCCTCTCTCGATCTCTGGCACTCCTGCTCCCTGTGCGCGGAGGGTCATTACCTTGATTCATGTCTCCACCCAGCTCAGCCAGCGTCCTCGCTTCCCCTCTGCTGTTAAAGAAGAATCTGTTCGACATTCACTCGATAGCTGCAAATGCTGGAGTCAGTTGTCTACTATGCTCATAAAAGTTTTACCTTTAATCATTTATCCTTTACAGAGGCAGCACCCTCGAGGCAATCTCATTAATTGTAAAAAACCTCAATCGCCCGGTGCCGACTGGATCGACCCACTTGGGGCAAAGGCAGACAGATCTATCAAAACTCCTGAGTTCGTTTCATCCGGCGCCTGAATAATCATGCATCGCCTGGGGCAAGGGCAGATTAATAAATCTATTCGGATTAAGTGCCCCAGTCGGCCCATGAATCCGGCACCTGCATGATCCTGCACCGCCTGGGGCAAGGGCAGATTAATCAATCTATTCAGATTAAGTGCCCTAGCCGGCCCATGAATCCGGCACCTGCATGACCATGCACCGCCTATTAATCAATATATTCGGCTTATGGACCCCAGCCGGCTCATGAATCGATCCTTCACAAATCTTAAGGTCATTTCATCCGGCGCCCGAATCATCATGCACCGCCTGGGGCAAGGGCAGATTCATCAATCTATTCGGCTTATGTACCCCAGCCGGCTCATGAATCGATCCTTCACAAATCTTAAGGTCGTTTCATCCGGCGCCCGAATGATCATGCACCGCCCGGGGCAAGGGCACATTCATCAATCGATTCGGCTCAGTACCCACAATACGCGGCACATGAATGATAATTCAATATTGTCATAGGTTATTCAATTTCTGAAAGCTCAAACACAACAATGACTTTATCCAAATTCGTGAAAGGCAAAGTATTCTTCATTAACATAACTTCACAAACCATGAACTAGTAGTGGAGAAATACCAAGGCAGTTTTCATTAATAAATTGAGCGCAAATAGTAACCAATTTATACATGAAAATTAGCTTGAGCTACAAAAGTCTACCGAACAAAAACTTACATCAAAATCAAAAGCACTTAAAAAAAAAAAATCAAGATGACTCCCAAATCAATCCTCGGGGTCAGATTCAAGTGGCTCAACGTCCACTTGCTTGTAGGGAATTGGCAAGGCCAATGTAACTCTAGCGGCAACAAGGGCTTTGAGCCATCCATGTTTGAACCCTCGATTCTCGAATTTTGGGACTTCATCTACATATTCCGTGAAGGCGGCGCTTTTTCCTGCCTCAAATGCCGCAGAAGATTCCGAATCTGCTTTCTCCTTGGCGGCCTTGAGCTCTGCTAACTGAACCTCTGCCTCGGCAAGCGCCTCATTGGCTAACTTGAGCGATTCTTCGCTCGCATTTGCCCTACTCTCAGCGTCAGAGCGGAACTGTTCAGCTGAGTGAGCCCTCTCTTTCTCTGCTTCAGCTCGCGCACTCTCCACCGTGGCTCTCATCCTTTCAAATTCGGCCCTACTCTTTTGACCGTTCGCCTCAGCTTGCAAACGATCAACTCTGCCGAGGGCATCATGGTGGTGGCAGCCTAGGTCCGCGATCCTGCCAACAGTCTGCAAAACAAGTTGAGATCGTCAGATATTTTTAATGAAAACAAAGTCAAGAGAATCTGAGATGGTCACTGACCAGGAACGCTGACTGCGCAGATAGGGCTACGGCTATAATATCCGGTACGGCGCGAAAGGCTGCGACGTCAGTTGGCAAGGAAATTGAAGCCGCCAGGCTCAACGCCACGGCTGAATCCTCAATGACTGAAGCATCGGAGGAGATCGGCGTATCTTTAATCCTAGGCCGAACAATAAAAGGCGCAGCCACGTCCGACTCTTCTAAACGAGGCCGTTTGGAAGCGAGGCTAATTTCCAACGCAGCCTCTCCCTCGACGCTACGTTTTTCGCCCCGCTCCTCCGGAATCAGCCGTTCATCAATGACCTGTTCCTCAACCTCTTCCCCCGTTTCGGCCTCAGCGACCTGAATCGTCTCTTCAATAACGGGTACGAAAGTTTTAATCAAGGTGGGCTTAGAATTGGCGGCCTCGGCCTTCTTTCGAGCAGCCATTCGCTCGGCATTTTTCTTTCGCGCCATCTGCGTAAGGCTTTCCCCAGCCATAGCTTCAAAAATATCGCCGGGTAGGTCCCCCAAATTTGCAAAAATATCTCCAGACGAAAACTCTGCCCGACCCGAAGTGGACGGTGAAGGCTGGTTAAGTCCGGCAGCCTCAAACGCCACGCGTATCGCTTCGTCGACCTCTTTGGCCTCCTCAGCAACCTCTCTGGTTGGTTCGGCAACTACCTCTACCATCGGCTCAGCCTCTGCCCTCGAATCCGAATCTTCGTGGCCAATTTGCCTAAGGTTCTTGAAGCTGGGAAAGATAAGAGCCGAAAGCTGTTGATCGCCGGATGGAATTGGAATGCCTTCCGCAGCCGAGAATGTAGTATAAGTAGGTTCGTATCGGAGGAGTATGTGAGCCGCTCTCCCTTGCTTTTGTACGTTTAGACGGCCGAAGTATCTAAGCGCAGACTTGATCTCCTCAAGGACTGCCCCGTCGGTTGAGGGAAGAATCTTCTTCAATCTGTTGCCTGCAAAGAACAAGGGGTGATTAAAGGAAAAAAAATCGAGTAAAGGGTAAGTCAACAAACACAAGGCGTTACGCGGCAACCTGGATCACCCTTTCGCTTGGGAATAGGATCTAGGCGGTTTTCGCCTTTGTCGAACTCCTAATTACCTTGGACATTGACCATTACGTCGTCAACCCTCTTACCAAAACTGGCAAGCATGGTTATCAAGTGATGGTCAGTGTCCTTGGCCCTGAGAAAGTATCGCCCCAGCTGACCGGAAGATTTGGCCAAAGCGTAGCAGTGCCGAATCGCCAGGATGCCAAGGTTGATCCTAAGACGTCGGTTCAACTCAATCACCCCCATGATGATTCGAAAGAAATTTACGTCAGGTTGAGAAGGAATCAGACTCCAATAGCGAAGGACGGCCCTAAGCAATGGGTGTAGGGGAAAACGGACTCCGCCCTCCACTATGAATAAGAGAGGGAAGACGATCGTGTTCTGATCCTCCCTCTCCACATCAAGGGTACTGTCCGTTACAAGAGATAAGTGGACATCGTCGGGAATGGAAAAATGTCTCCGGAATCCGGAAATACGACCCTCGGAAAGGAGGTCTTTCAAGTGTTTAGCCATGTTCGTAGGGATTCAAGGTTTCGCCGAAATCAAAACGACAAACAGAAAATAGGATCGTAAAGAAGGGAGAAGAAGACTTACGAAGATTAAACGGAGACGAGGGTAGACGGAGAAAAGTTGCAGAAAATGCGAGTCAGAGAAGGGATATCTGCTGGCGGTCTAAGAGTCTCGAATACTCGACGAACTGTGCCTTCGAAAGGATTGAAATTTCAAATCACAATAAATGCGAAACGCACGATTGAGGCGGGAAAGCGTAATGATGAACGAAAAGGTGTGCGCATCCTGACATCTATATTTGGGTACGTGAAGCCGCCTGACCTATTTTAACTTTTCCAATTCAAGACCAAACACGCCGATTAACTACTGTCAATAGGGAGTTCGGGGGGCAATTGTGGGAGCCGAATAATTGACAAAGGCAGAAGGCGCGCGCAATGCAAGGTTGATAATAATCGGCTGTATCCGGCGAGAATAGGGGGGGCCGAATATAATATTTGGGCCGAATAAGTGTGTAACATTGGAGCTGGATGATATAAAGGATAATGATCAAAAAGTAGGCCCTGGCCCCGAGGATCGAGAGAAACAGGTATAAATACAGGAACAACATATGTAGTAGGTATGTAAGAATCACTTGACTTAACTTAGTAAGAAAGCTATCCTGAGTGTCTGAACTAACTTGTCCGTCGGAGTGCTAATTCCGGCACCCCCGACCGGCGTGTTTGTATCTTTTCAGGTGACTAGCTGAGGATCACTAGCGTCTCCCAGGATTTGGAGAGTATTTCCAAACCACTTCTCCACAATTATAAAGAAATAACGGGTGACGATAACCACCACAACTATTAAGCAACGACATTATGTAATAGTTATGGCCGCTTTTTAAAACCCTGTTTATAAGAGTTAACTCTTTAACATCATATTTCACTTTAAACACTTCAACCTTTACATCTAAAAATTTTCACAATCACATAAAGAAATTATCACAAGATTCTCAATAAATATCCATAGGACAATAACTGGCTTCACCAAGCCATACCAACACAGTTTATCGGACGCTACTCCGGAAAGCGCCACACTCTATTGGTGGTTAGCCAGAAGGAAAGAGAAACCTCTATATAGCCCCACAATCCACACGCTTTACCAAGCGCTACTCTAGAAGGAAGGCGAAACCTCTTTCAAGCGCTACGCTTCACCAGTCACGAGCCGAAAGGAAACAGACTCTCATTCCCACAATTCATCATGTTAATTTAAACAAAATTATGTTAACAACACATAATGATTAAAGCAAAATCTATCTTATTGCAAGAACATAATTTGTTCTCCACAAATATCCCATACTCCAAAATCAATTATTTTTTATTTAAATCACACAACCCATTTAATTCCATACGCATTACATTGTTTATTGCACCAATTCTAATTATCCATTTACTATACATGAACCCATTGCTCAAAGATCATTCTCACCACATTTAATAATCAACATTTATACGCAATTCAACCAAACTTTAACTCAATTTCAATAGCTCAAAACTTTCATAATCAACTTTAAATCGTGGGTTATCTCTTTTGAATTAGAAACCCTAATATTTCTCTAGATGCAATTTAAGAAAATATTTTTCAAGTAAAGATTTATGCAATAAAATCATACCACCCATCTATCTATATGAAAATATTGAAGAGAAGCAAAGAAATCACTACCTCTAGCAAAGTGAGAAGGAGACCTGAAACCTAACGTTGATGGTAACGCAATCCGCTTAGATTAATAAGATGCCCTCTTTGTGTGATGACCCAAATCTGTCGCTAAAATTTTGGTTCCTAACCGGCCAGTAATCACACGATTGCCTATGGCCTCATATAAAAAACAAATATTTTTAATAATGGGGCCTTAAGCGGAAGCAAATTTAAGAAATAACGTCCATTGAGCGGTGCTTAAATGGTCAAGATAAAATAGTTATATACATAGGAGTCAAGACATAAGTTACACATCCACAAAACCAATATAACAAACACCAGACAAAATCACATAATTCACATAATTAAACATGCAATTTCATATCAAACACATAATCATATGCATAATTAAGCATCATACGGGTTGGGTTAGCACACTTCGTGCTCTTCAATTTTGTAGAAGGAACTTGGGTGGGATTCTCACTCGAAGTAAATGAAATCTAAGGTTTTAGGAGGTTTGGAACTTAACAATGATAGAAAAGTGGAAGAGGAGAGAGAGAAATATGAAAAGAATAAAAAGTGACCCAAAAATGACTTTTTAAAGTGCTGATCTTGAACATATCTCTCGAGCGACGAAATTTGCGTGCGAGCGTCAGAGATAGAAGACTACTCGAGTGATGAAATCTTCGCTCGAGCGTAGAATGCGAACTCCCAGATGTTTAGACTGCAGACCAAAGTACTGGAAGACCCCTAAGACCGCTTGAGCGCACACTTCTTCACTCGAGTGATAAAGAAAATTTTGTAGAATGTTACACTCTTTGTCATTATTGTCTTCCATTGCAAAACCCTACTCTTGTTTCTCTCACACACCAATGGAAAAATATGAGATAAAAGCTATGGTTATAGTGGGGACCTTAACCACATATTTATAAAGTCCCAATTTCATATTAGCCCATCATAAATAATAAAATTACAAGTGGGCCTAAACTGGTCTTTACACATATGGTTTAACCTGTACTCTTTTAATGCATGCAACATAACAAAAAATATGTGCTATTAGAGATGTGGCGATGACCCGGTCATGTTTTTGCATGGATCACAATTTTAATGGGTCTAATTGACACCACTTATACTTTATTTAAAGTATACATTATACAATTATTTGATCTATGTGGACTAACTACAAAAAATTCCTTACAATAAAAATTTCACAATTTTTTGATATAGGAAACTATTTTAAAAAATACAAAATCATAATATTTTCTCAAATAAAATTTGCACAACATCCAATCCAAATACCACTCTGTCCAAGAACTTTATAAAATTAATCTTTAAGATTTTTGATCTGAAATTTTTACTATATTTATTATACTCATATATGAACTGTGTATAAAAATTTCATAAACTTATGAATTTTGAAACTATTTTTTAAAAATTCATAAAAGTAAACCCTGTAACTCAGAGATACAAATTCTAATTCAAACGTGTATGACACTAAAAATTTTGTTTCAATCATCATAAACTAATCTACAAATGATTTTTTGTTTTTGTTTTTTTTTTTGATTTTTTAATATTAAAACAACCACTAACCACATAGTATATCAAAATTTTCAATTAATTTTCCAAATGATTTTAATAAAATAAAAAAATTTCAAGTCATTACAACCCATCAACCATTTAAGCCAAGCTCCCTTCCATAATTCAAACACTCACAAGCTAATTAAAGATCTTATCAAAAGTCTCATTAACTACTTATCACATAGCCTAGTCCCAAGCAATCACCACCAACATAAATGTCTGCAACACCATGGATTCTAATGAATTTATTTATTGATTTATATTTTAAAATCTTCTTTTCTTCTCCTTCACTAGTTCACCAACTCAATCAACAATATCTAATAACAACAACAATATGTTGTATCAAACCCACTTGTCAATTTGTAGCAACAGTAGTATATTCTCATAAAAATATTAACAATAAGATGCATTTGATGTCAAAATCGTAGCCATTAATGGGAATAAGTTTCATAAAATTAAATCTTCATGTTGCTAAATCTAACAATCACACAAGATCGACAAAGGAATTTGAATGATTTGTTGAGAAAAAAAAAATGAAAAATAAACATTTTTTCCATGAAAAAAAAACAAAAAACAAAAACAAAAAATTATCTTATAAGATTAATTTGGTCAAACCAACATAAAGAAAAAAAATATTTTCTCTAGGCTTTATCACGACAAAGTTGTGCACTCTCTAACTTAGCCCTCACCACTGTGGTTAATGTGAGAGCCATTGCTTCTTTCTCTGCAAACCATAAATGCCACCCATGCCTATAATGGCTTGGGTTCGACCCGACCCTTCTATGTTGTTGGATTTGGGATCCGATACTCTTTATCGTTGTCTATACTCCTTTTTTTCTTTTTATTGTTGAGTTGGTTGTTTGGAGTTTTTGATTGTGTTGTGAACAGGTCAGTAGCTCAATTTTCAAAAGAGTTCATGTTTGTTTTTCTTCAGGTTCACTTGAATGGTCTTTAGGTTCTCTCAGTACTTTTGTAGGTATGCCAAACTATTGGGAGTAGGGTGATCTTCACTCGAGCGGTCTTCTATAGTCTGCAAAACTTCAAGGAGGGGGTCATTGTGGGCTTGAGCAGTGTTTTGGTTGCTCGAGCGGTATCACTTACTTGTGTATGACACTGGAGCAGTGATTTGGTCGCTTGATCGGTCTGTGCGTATATTAGATTGGGGAAAGGTTCTTTTCTATCACTTTTTACTCTCATTCTCTCTCTAAAACATCCCAAAACCTAATTTCTTCACTTTCTCTCTCTAGTTCTTGTCTAAGTCCTCCCATACACCCTAATTCATTGATTCCACCACCATAGTGTTTTGGAGTAAAACGTAAAGCTTGTAGAGGAGATCAATCTAATTGAAGAAGATTTTTTTTCGGGTTCCGCCAAACTTCAACACTTGTTCTCTTCTTCTTCTTCTTCTAATCTTAAGATAAGGATTTTTGCAACTCTTAGCCTTGTCATTTGCTCTTTAAATGGGGGATAATGATTGAGAGTTATGGATTTTGATTTAGGGTTTTGATTTTGAAAATATAGGAGGGGTTTTCAAATCGATTCTTGAGAAGGGCTGTGGGAATAAGTACATTGTTGTGTTGAAAGATTGGAAATTTCTCCTAAAAATGGGTTTTTCTAAGTAAAAGATGTTTTATTGAAAATCATTGGTGTATGACCTATGAATGAAAGGGGAAAGATATTGAATTTTGAAAAGATAAAATGAATGTATCTGTTGATGATGTGAGTGAAGTTGGATATGTGTTATCTCTTTCATTTTGAGATTATGAAATTATTATTGTTGTTCGAAATTATAGCTGGCTTTTCGTGTTCCTCGGAGGGGTTTAGTCTCATCAAGTACGATAGCCCTACAGTTCGAACTCCCGTGGTTTTGAATCTAGTTTCACAAGTGCAATGTGAAACAAGAAAAAAAAAATGAGAGTCCAAATCTAGCAAATCTTAGGAAATCCATCAATCATCAGAGATGCCAAAAATGGACTGCATTGCCAGATTTCAGTGTCACCACCTAAATATTTTTGGAAAATTTAGGAAACCCATGACTCATACCAAATGCCACTTGACCATCATAACCAAAGTGCCTTGGCTCGGGAACTTAGGTATGAGAGAGGAAGGTCATGAATTGAGCACCCCTCTCACCCGATCAAAGATCAGCCTCTACTAATTATGATGTGAATTTTATCAACATTATATGCTCTTGTTCTGATTATTAATATGCTAACTTACTATGTGAGGCACACAAGTATAGATTATTTCGCTTGCTTTGGCAATGACTTGATTTTTATGTTATTTTTGAAAGAGTTTTGAGTGCACATAACTCAAAAGGAAAGTAATGAGCTCATATATATAATTGATCAAAATCATACCCAATGCATGTAAAATAACATTCATCCACCGGCATTCAAACACTGTATTTCAAGCAAGCACATAGCCTCACGGTAATATGCTAAACATGGCAACAAGTACATACATGAATATGCTAAAGCCAAAATTGCTCACCTTGTACTCTGAGGTAAGCCAAAGAAAAAGATATAATTAAAAAAATGTATGACTAATGCAACACAGACAAAAATGCAAGTATCAGATTTGGCTTCTTAACATGACATATGAATCAATTCAAGGCATGAGATAGCATACGTATTCAAGCAAGAAATAATTGATGGTATCAAGTATGATGAGCCAAATCCTAATGCATGCAAAAATGGATACAAGTCATGGGAATGATTGAAGAAAATATGATACTAAACAAATATGGTAGGCAAGTAAATAAAAAGAGAAAGAAATGGGGGTTAGAAGACATACATCAAACGTTACATATTTACTCTATCCAAGAGAGAGTCCAAATCCAAATGAAAGCTACTAATTATTACAATACAAGCAAATGAACTAATTAATTACAAATATAAGTGAATTAGCTAACTAATTATTTACAAAATACAACTAAAAGGAGGTAAATTAAAGAAATCAAAGGAGAGGCGGTTAATCAAGTGGTCAAGGGCGAGAACATCCTCTGGAAACCCCCACTGTTCACTGCTGAAAGCTACTCTGTTCGTAGTCTAAAAATCACTTTGTTTTAGGCCTTCAGATCTACTTTGTTTCACTAGAAATGCACCATGGCCATCCAAAAGACGGAGATGGCTGACATTAAGAAGTGGTTAGCCGTACAGAGGCTTGGTTGGCTGGCCGCTGGTTCTGGAGGAGAATCTGTTGCAACAGAACTGGAACAGAGCACAAACAGGAGGTTTCCAATGGATGTTCATCTTTCCTTCTCTCTCTTGTCATTAAAATTTCTCAAGGAGAGAGTAGGTTTGCTTCACAAATCATCAAACATCCCAAGGGTATTTAAATGATGATTAGTGAAGCAAAGAGAAGGAAATTAATGGAAGCAAAGCTAACTAAGGCTAGATATGAAAGATACAATCAAAGACATGGTCAAAACCTACTGAATCTCATGGAAAACAAGAGCAAGTGAATACTCAAGCTTAGACATAATAGGTTTAAAAGAAGCCATTCTTGAAGGCAAAAAATATACACAAGAGATTCCATCATTAAGAAGACCAATGAGACTCATCTTCCTACTAATGGAAGATGGATTAAAACCTCTATTTTCATGCTTCAAAGGAAATAGAAGACAGCCTCTAATGGTCTTGATGAAGAGCTCTCATGTAGCTTTAAAACAAAGACAAAACTAGACTAAGTAAAAGCAAGAAATGAAAGCTATGGAGAGATGATTGCAAGCTCATCTTCCTACTCATGGAACATGGATGAAATATCCATTTCCATGCTACAAAGAAGGAACTAGAAGAGAGCTATGTAAGATTTAAACACATATACAACTTATATCTAATCAAAATCTAACTAAAACAGTGTTGGAAATGAAGCCTAAATATGAAGAACAACAAGAGAACAATATGATACAAGAATCAAACTATCTATGTAAGCTTTAAATACATATATACAGCTATTATTTAATCAAAATCTATCTAAAAACAGTGTTGGAAATGAAAGAAATGAAGCCAAAACATGAAGAACAATAAGAGAGCAAAGCTAAAGAACAAGCCTATGGAAGGGTGGCTAACCACCTTTAAACAAAATTTCAGATCACATTTTAAAAGCTAAAATAATCTAAAAAACAGTATTGAAATGAAGAACAATGAACTTTAAAGAAAAAGAAATGAAAAGAGTTGAAGAATTAACCTCTTGAGAAGAGGAAGAGTCTTTTGGTTCACAAACTCCAATCCAACTCTCAAGTATTTGTAATCACTCTCAAAGTTTTAGCAAAAGCTTTAAAACCATATGTTAATGGTGTATCTATAGTGTATCTATAGCAAGAGGGTAGAGAACATAAGAATATGGCTTGCTCACTAAGTTTTTCCACTCTTTGGTCATTCACTATCTCCCAAACACTGAGGGCAGGTCCTCTATTTATAGACTTTTACCTTCTCACATCAGAAATATCTGAAAGAGAACAACTGGCTTGGAGCTTGTGCATGGGAGCAGCTATAACTATCAAAATATTTGCTCTCGGTAAACATGGCTGACCGACCAATTTATTGTATGACTAGCTCATAAATTTGTAGACCAACCAATTATTTTGGCCCTGCTGCTCACTGAGTGGTCAGGCTAAGAAAGGGGTTTTGGTCCAAATGGTGTGGAAGGCATGGGTTTGATGCTCGAAACCGAATTCGTTTGCTAAAGATTTGAACAATTTGCATAATGTAACTTTCATCATTGACTGTTTGGACTGAAGCGCCCAAGTCTTAAGGGCGGTAAAAAATGGGGTGTCTACAGAAATTTATCTGTTGTATAGAGATATTTGTTTTGGGCTATCAGTGGAGTATAACTTTGATTGTTGTAGACATTGCATGAGGATTAGGTTAATTGAAACCAACTACTCATACATCTTGCATTGAACATTACTTCATACTTAAACATTGAAAATGTATCGTTTTGAGAAAAAAGGGTGTAAACCTTGGTGAATCTGGTTAGGGGTGTGGTTGTGGTTTTATTATGTTGGCCTCTGTGTCCTTGGTGAAAGTCCAGAAACCCACGCAATTAGGTGCCGATCTTTCCGGCTAGCATAGGTAAAATGGCTTTAGTAGTGCTTGTATAGCCTACTGGTAGATACGTACCTAGAGATTTCCAATGTTTTGTATCTATTGCCCTATTTTTTGGTTTTTTTTTTTTATTTTTTTTTAAATTTTTTTTATTTTTAAAAGCATTGTTTTATGGATTGACATATAACTATGGCATCTCATTGTTTTGGAAAAGATAATGTAATGTTTTGGTAAATGGCATGCATATGATATTGTTAAGCATCATACATTGTGTTAAAGTGTCTCTACTGGGCTTTAGCTCACCCTATGTGGAAAACCAACTTTCAGGTGTTAATGATATGCCTCCACCGAGGACATAGCTTGGGAGGATTGTGGAGTTGAAGGACCATGTTTTGTTTATTTCATTGTAATTATCTTTTATACAAGCCTCGGGCTTTTTAATTGTTTTGAAATTTGATTTTGTTGTAATGAAGCATTGTCTTGGAAGCATAAACTTATATGTATTTCCTTTTGTTCTAGTTTATTCATACTCGTCATATGCTAAAGATTCAAGATCTAGAAATTATGAATCTACATATGCATATGTCATCTTTTGTACAGGAAAAGAATATCAATGAAAGGTTAATGTTATGTATGTTTATGCTTTTCCATTGAATATCCGGAGATGGGTTGTTATTATTTCAGGGCGTTACAACTTGGTATCAGAGCTACTAGATTCGAATACTTTCGGCTCGTAGGTCGTGGTTTTTACCACAATGGGTTTATCTCGCTAGATAATATTAGAAGTAGACTTGGTATGCTATGTGATAACATGTTTATGTGATTAAATGAGCATCGGGTTTTGTTTCTAATATATTGATTATGTTTATGAGTTTCTAGAAGTCCTGTTAGAAAAGCACTCGATCACTGATAATTCTAATTTGAATTTTGGCAAAGTTGTGGAACAATTTTTATATAGAAAGGAAATTCGTTTGTGACTATATGACTCAGTGCTTATGTGGAATGAATTAATTGTTGTTTTCTATATTAGGACATGAATGAGTTAGCTTTGGCACATTTATAAATGTGCTAAATTTTTGTGTTATCTTTATCAGTATGTTAGGATGTCGACATGGAGGTGGTAGGCATGGCAGATCTAGGCAACAAGAGATGTTAATACCGAATGAAATTCTAGCACAAGAGGAGGGAGCTGCTCAGGCTAATGTGGCTGAGCCAGCAGGTCATCAAGCCATGGGTGCCTTAGCCCCTGAAATGTCATGAATGTTGCAGGAATCCATGGACATTCTCAGGGCAGAGAATCGAGTCCATGCCTATGTTGCAGAGACAGGGCCATCATTTCTAAAGAGGGAGTTTTTTTGGTTGAATCAGGATGAGTTTGTCGGGGATTCAAAAGATCCACTGAAGGCCAATGAATGGCTCAAGTAGATGATGAAGACATTCAAGATGCTTGGCATCGAGGACGACAGGTTGAGGGTGACCTTGGTGTCTTTTCAATTAAAAGGCAATGCAGCTCAATGGTGGAAGTATGCGAGAGGATGTATCAAGGTGACTTGGGAGTTTTTTGTTAACGTCTTCTAGGATAAATTTTTTCCACCCACAGCGATGGAGAAAAAGAGAAGTTTTTGAAGCTTAATAGTTAAACACACTAGTGGCTGAGTTTGAGGCAACTTTCACTAGCCTTTCGAGGTGTGCATCGGAACTTGTGGTGACGGAGGAATGTCGTTGCATTGAGTTCGAGAAGAAGTTGAGGACCGAGCTCATTTTCAAGGTGGCCGGGTCTATGATTAGAGATTACAGCCGTCTCATGGAGTCAACATCCCACTTAGAGATTGTGATCCAAGTAGAGGATGAGTGGATAAGAGGCTCCAAGCAGAGGAGTTAGAATGTTCAAGGTGATGCGAGGGACAACAAACGGCAAAGGGGTTCCACCCTGTAGCAATCCTAGGCTATGCAGTCTAGATCTACCTTTCCTGTGCCGAGTTCGGGCTTAGGGAGAGGGCAATAATCTATACCGTCCTTGACTCGTTCTTAGGGTCAAGGCTGATGGAGAGGGAAACAACCTACCTGTTATTAGTGTGGGCAGTTAGGGCACTTGAGGAGGTTTTGCCCTCAGTTTGGTGGTATTTCTGGTGCATCTAGTTTGAGGCAAACATAGAGCCATTAGCCAGCACAGTCATCACAGGCCTCGAGAACCAATTAGG
Source organism: Camellia japonica (assembly GCA_030407325.1). Taxonomy (NCBI): domain Eukaryota; kingdom Viridiplantae; phylum Streptophyta; class Magnoliopsida; order Ericales; family Theaceae; genus Camellia; species Camellia japonica. The sequence continues at coordinate 159,738,035 of JAPPVO010000019.1, forward strand.
GAGCCACTTCAGCTCAATCCATGTATCAGGCCTACTCCAAGGGGTGAGCAGGTGGATTAGAGGCTTTCAGAGAGTATGTATGCTATTACCACACTTGATCAGTGGCCAGTATCTTCTGTTATGGGAGGTAACTTCTTGTTGTTCAACTCTATTACCAATGTGTTAATTGATACTGGTGCATCTTATTCCTTCATATCGTCTTCTTTTGCATCCGCTTTGGGGTTGGAGTTTGAGCTGTTGGAGTCTCCTCTATTAGTTGAGACACCTATTAGGAGTAGAGTGACATTGGGTCGTGTATGCCGATCTTGTGAGAGTGAGATTGCAAATTGTCAGCTCTCTTTTGACTTTATTGTTCTTGATATGCATGGTTTCAACATAATTATGGGTATCGATTAGTTGACTTATTACTGGGCTTCAATAGATTGCCATCGTAGGAAGGTGTCGGTGTGTACACTATTAGGAGAGTGTTTCTACTTTATGTGTGACCATGCAATAGTCTTATTCCTTCGTTGTATGATCTTAAGGTCGAGGAGAGTTGAGTTTCCTTTTTGCCATCTCGGTAGCTAATGAGGGTAATATGATTTGGGGTGAATTGCCGAGAGTAGTTCAAGAATGTCTAGATGTCTTTCCGGAGGATCTCATTGAGTTACCACCACATAGAGAGATTAAGTTCTCTATCGACTTAGCACCAGGCACGCCTTCGATTTCCATGGCACCATATAGGTTTGCACCAGCCGAGTTTGTGTGAGTTGAAGGTACAGTTTCTTAGAGCACACCGATTATATGCTAAGTTCAGGAAGTGTGGGTTTTAGCTCAACGAAGTTAAGTTCCTAGGCCATGTGGTGTTCAGAGAAGAGGTGACCGTGGATTCATCTCAGATAGACGCAGTGCAAGATTGGGAACAACCTAAGAACAGTTTTGAGATCCGAAGTTTCTTGGGCTTAGCTAGGTACTACCAATGTTTTGTGATAGATTTGTCTAGATTGGCCTCACCATTGACTAGATTGGCGAGGAAAGGGGTTAGATTTGTATAGCGTCAGGCTTGCGAAAAGTCATTCCAAGAGCTTAAGGTTACACTCATTTGATTATTCTGGAGAGGGGTTTGAGTTATTTGGTATATTGTGACGCGTCTCGGGAAGGTTTGAGTTGTGTATTGATGCAGGAAAGGAAAATCGTAGCATATGGTTCACAACAATTGAAAACACACGAGAGAAACTATCCTACACACGACTTAGAGCTTGCGATAGTGATATTTGCCTTAAAAATTTGAAGGCATTACTTGTATGGAGAAAGATTTGAGGTGTTTTCTGATTACAAGAGTCTGAAATATCTATTCTCACAAAAGGACTTGAATTTGAGGCAGAGAAGATGGATGGAGTTTATGGAGGATTACGACTTTGAGTTGCATTATCATCTGGGGAAGACCAATTTAGTGGCCGACGCTTTGAGTAGGAAATTTGTGAGCATAGTGGCGAGTAATGCTATCCAGGAGTGGGAGATGTTGGGCGCTATTAGCGAGTTTGACTTGTATCTTGGCAAGTTTGTTAAATTGGCCACTTTATTTACCGGAGTTGCATAACCTACCTTAGTTGACTGGGTTACAGAGGCATAATAAAGTGATCAAGAAGTAAAAGTTATACGAGGAAAGATATCTAGTGGAAAGGTAGAGAAGAGCTTGAATGTCCATTTGGACTCTAGTATAAGATATCTAGACCGCCTTTTCGTGCCAAAATCTTGTACACAGGAGGTACTCCGAGAGTTTCACCATTCACGCCTTACGGTACACATGGGAGGCATGAAAATGTATCATGACTTTAGTCTCCAATTTTGATGGAGGGGGATGAAGAGAGATGTAGTCTTGTTGTTTCGAGGTGCCTTACTTGTCAACAAGTGAAGGCCGAGCATCAGCGACCAATGGGTTTGTTGCAACCTTTACCTATAGTCGCTTAGAAATGGTAGCATGTTATGATGGATTTTGTTATGGGTCTTCCGAGAACTCAACGGGATAATAATGTCGTGTGAGTGGTAGTCGACTAGTTAACCAAATCTGCACATGTTATTCTTATGCGCACAAGTTATTCGCTGACTACCTTGCCGATCTACATGTTAGAGATATAGTGTGACTTTATGGGGTCCTGGTGACTATCATCTCGAATGGGGATCCGCATTTTATGGCTCGGTTGTGGCAGAGTATACGGGGTGCCTTTGGCACTAAGTTGACTTTTAGCACTACCTATCATCCTTAGATTGACGGGCAGTCCGAGTGCACCATTTAGATTTTAGAGGACATGCTTCGAGCTTGTGTTCTCGATTTTAAGGGGTCGTGGGAGAGGCATTTTTCTTTGGTGGACTTTGCCTACAATAATAGCTTTCAAGTGAGTATTCGTATGGCACCTTTTGAGGCCCTACATGGCCGACTGTGTAGATCTCCTCTATGTTGGGCGGAGGTGGGTGACACACCTATGTTAGGTTTGGACTTTGTCCAGGAAACGACGGAGAAGGTTGCACTTATCTGTAAGAGGTTTGTTTCAGCTTAGAGTCATCAGAAAAGCTATGCCGACCGAAGGAGGAGACCTTTGGCTTTTGAGGTGGGAGACCATGTATTTCTTAAGATTTCACCGAGGAGGGTCTTGATGAGATTTGGGAAGAGTGGGAAGTTGCCTCCTAGGTTCATTGGTCCCTTTGAGATTCTAGAGCAAATTAGGGAAATAGCTTACCGTTTGGTCTTGCTGCCCCAACTTTCTATGGTTCATGATGTGTTTCATATATGTATGCTTCAGAAGTATGAGCCCGATCCTTTACATGTGTTGGATTGGACCGATTGAGAGGTACATGAGGATGCCTCGTATGAAGAGAGGCCGGTTCGGGTGTTAGATACTCGAGATCAAGTCTTGAGGGGCAAGACTATCTCATTGGTTAAGGTGTTGTAGTGACACCATAGAGTCGATGAGGTGACTTGGGAACGTGAGGCGGAAGTTTGTGAGAAATATCCGGACCTGTTTGGTGGTGTTTGAGTTTTGTATTAAAATTTCATTATGTTGTAATATGTAAACATTGTATCTGTTTTGGAGATTCGAATTGTAAAATTTTGTGTGCTAGATGACATTGTTTTATCATTGTTAGTAGTGTAGATTGTCATTGGGATTAGTTTGCGGTGATTATTGTTTTGATTTAAATTTCAGGGACTAAATTTCTTAAGGGAGGAAAATTATAATGGCTTTGGTTCAACCCGATCCTTCCAAGTTCTTGGATTTGGGATCCGATTTTGGAGTTGTTGGTTGTGTTGAGAACAAGTCAGTAGTTCATTTTTCAAAGGAATTCAGGCATGTTTTTTTCCAGGTTCGCTCGAGCAGTCTTTTTATTCACTTCACTTGAGTGGTCCTTTCTTCACTCGAGCGATCTTCTACAGTCTGCAAAAATTCTAGGAGGGGGTCATTGTGCACTTGAGCAATGTTTTGGTCGCTCAAGCGGTATTACTTACTTGTGTCTAACGCTAGAGTAGTGATTTGGTCGCTCGAGCGGTCTATGTGTCTATTAGATCAGGGAAATGTCCTTTTTTTTTTTATCACTTTTCTCTCTCTCTCTCTCTCTCTGTCTCTCTCTCTAAATATCCCAAAACCTATTCTCTCTCTATCTCTCTCTCTCTCTAAAACATCCCAAAACCTAGTTTCCTCACTCTTTCTCTCTAGTTCTTGTCTAAACCCTCCCATACACCCTAATCCATTGATTCCACCACCATATATAGTGCTTTGGAGTAAAACGTAGAGCTCTTACAGGAGAACAATCTAATCGGAGAAGATTTTGTTTTCGTCTCCACCAAAGTTCAATAGTTGTTCTCTTATTCTTCTAATCTTGAGATAGGGATTTCTTCAACTCTTGTATGTTTCTTAGTCTTGTTATTTGCTCTTAAAAGGGGATAGTGATCAAGAGTTATGGATTTTGATTTAGGGTTTTGATTTTGAAAATGTGGAAAGAGGGGCTTTCAAATGGGTTATTGACAAGGGTTATCGGAATAATTATATTGTTGAGTTTTGTTGAAAGATTGAAATTTCTCCTAAAAATGGGTTTTTGAAAATGAAAGATGTTTTATTGGAAATCATTGGTGTATGACCTATGAATGAAAGGGCAAAGATGTTAGATTTTGAAAAGATAAAATGAATGTATCTATTGATGATGAGAGTGGAATTGGATATGTGTTATCACTTCCATTTTGAGATTATGAAATTATTTATTGTTGTTGGAAATTTATCTGTTGTATAGAGATATCTGCTTTGGGCTATCAATGGAGTATAACTTTGATTGTTATAGAAATTGCATGAGGATTAATTGAAACCAACTACTCATACATCTTGCATGGAGCATTGCTTCATACTTAAACATTGAAAATGTATCATTTTGAGAAAAATGGGTATATACCTTGGTGAATCTGGTTAGGGGTGTGGTTGTGGTTTTATTATGTTTGCCTGTGTGTCCTTTGTGAAAGTCTAGAAAACCGCGCAGTTTGGTGCTGAACCTTTCAGTTAGTACCAATAAAATGGCTTTGGTAGTGCTTGTATAGCCTACTGGCAGACATGTACTTAGAGATTCCCAGTGTTTTGTATCTACTGCTCTATTTTCTGATTTAAAAAAAAGCATTGTTTTATGGATTGACATATAACTATCGCATCTCATTGTTTTAGAAAAGAAAATGTAACGTTTTGGTAAATGACATACATATGCATTCATCATATGATATTGTTAAGCATAGTACATTGTGTTAAAGTGTTTCTACTGGTCTTTAATTCACCTTATATGGAAAACCAACTTTCAGGTATTGATGATATGCCTGCACTAAGGACGTAGCTTGGGAGGATTGTAGAATTGAATGCTCATTTTTTTTTTCTTGTTGTTGTTGTTGTTATTGTTTCTTTCATTGTAATTATCTTTTGTACAAGCCTCGGTCTTTTTAATTGTTTTGGGATTTGATCCACTTTTGTTGTAACGAAGCATTGTCTTGAAAATATGTAGCCATTAGGCTATAAACTTATATATATTTCCTTTTTTTCCAGGTTATTGATACACGTCATACGCTATAAATTCAGGATCTAAGATTTATAAATTTATACATATATATATCATTTTTTGTACGGAAAAAGAATATCAATGAAAGGTTAATGTTATGTAAGTTTCTGCTTTTCCATTGAATATCAGAAGGTGGGTTTTTGTTACTATTTCAGGGCATTACAATGCCTTTCCTTGTTCACCCTTCTTCCACCGCTAACAAATCTCCCTAATGGTGATGGAGATCTACTATAGTTTTGGTGGCTAAGTTCTAATGGATGAGGGAAACCAAATCTGATGATTTTTTTTTTTTCTCCAAATTTTTTAAGTACACATAGACCTACGCATTGGGATGTAAAAGGGTGGTTTGTAAGTGTGGTGTGTGACTTACATGGAGTTGCCAACTAAGAGCATCTTCAATGGAGTTGTCAAAGTTATAATTTGACAAGAGTGACAAAAAAGGAATCTCCAATGGCCTATTATTCTTCTCGTCAAATATAAAAAATGCCATTTATGTTGTCAAATTTAAGGGGAAGAACAACAGATTTTTTGACTCTAAATCATTTGAAAAAAAATAGAACGCATTCACTAGGAAAACCTTCCAAAATCTTTAATTATTTTTTGTTAGAAAATTCACCATTTTTTTTTTTATCACAGAACGTTCACCATTCGTTTAGTTTTGCAAAGTTCACCAGAATTGAGGGGGAAAAAAAAATAAAACTCCTAAACACAAATTTATCCCCAATTTTAGAATGATCATTCAAAAACTAGTTTCACAAACTCACAAATTTTACAAACTTCAATCAGGAACAAATCACAAATTTCAGAATGAATTTCGAACAAATCAAACCCAAATTTTAGTGAAGAACAAATCAACCCAAATTTCACAAATTCATATAAATTTCTGAAACGAATTTAGAAGATAAATACTCATATTCCAGTATGATTGATGAAATTGTTCTTCATCTCAACCACCATCGACCTCTAGAGCTTGTTCTATCGAACTTCGCGATCGGTGGTGTTCCATCAAACCCAAACAGTGGTGTTCCAAACAAGATCTAGAACTTAGCAACAAGAAGAGGGCCCTTTTACATCTAAAAAACAAAAAGACAAGAACAACAAAGAATTGTTCGATTCAATCAAATTGAAATCCAAAAGCGTCACAGAAAAACCTTTTAGATCAAGTAAAAAAGATAAAGACAAACAAACGATTATATATATATATATATATGATTATAGAAAGTGAAATCTAACAGAGAGAGAGAGAGAGAGAGAGAGAGAGGGAGAGAGGGAAAAGCTCTCAGCAGCACTAGCTTGGAGTGGATGCAAGAGAGAGAGAGGGGATGTCTTGGAATGCATAAAGGGATGATTCCGGATGCTTTATCTCAACCGTTTGATTGTGGTTAGGGGATGCATTCAGATTCTTTATTATTTCTTATATATATATATATATATATTAGCGGTTGTCATACGCGATGCTTGTGCAATTCAAATAAATAAAAATAAATAAAACATTTATCATATATTGTGTGTTAATTAAGTGGTAAGAGTCTTATTCATTTGACATAAGTCTAAGGTTCAAATCCCCTCATCTCATCTATCTAATCTAATTTTTTTTTTTTATTTCAAATAAAAAAGTAGACACGTGATAGCATAAGAAACAAAGGCTTCAAGACACCATAAGGGGTGCTCACTTTATAATAGTATAGATAGATAGATAGATTGATAATGTAATGTAGCGGTTCATGTAACTTTAATGTCGTTAATAAATTTTTTTATTTTTTGTTTTTTTAATTTTGTAGTGGTATGTTTTTTTGGTCAGGTGAATTATAATAAAAAAATTCAAAATTTTCAATTTTTTTAATTTGTTATATTTGTCTAGTTGAGTACAATGTAAATATTTAGTTTTTTTTTTTAAAAAAAAGTATAAAAAAAGGTCACAAAAGATAAAAATAAATAACAAAAAAAAAAATTACAAAAAAACCTATATCCAAACAATGCTAATAAAACTGAAGGAAAAGTTAGTTGAGATTTGCCACAAAAGCATGTGATCATTGGAACACCATTTTTATAATTTGACTATTTACTACTATTCATGATCAAATTATAACAATAGCAATGTTATTATAACATTTGCCATTAGAGATATTCTAAGAGTCAATTTGTGGATCTAAACAATGTAGGAGTGACTAAAGCATTTTTCAATTCTGAAATGTCAAATTAATATTTTGCAATGTTTGGCTAGTCCAAACCACTAGCTATATTTATTTAGCCCAATCCACTAAAACTAAAGGGTTGTGGTTAGTGTCCCGAAATTGGGGGCACTAATGTCCCGAATTTCTTAACAAGGCAAAAAAAAAAAAAAAAGAAAAACAAAGTTACCAGTTTTAGAAATTAGAGGCATTAGTGCCCAATTTTTTAGTGCCACAAAATATTTTCCAAAACTAAAATAGTTGCCTTAATAGCTAATTTGAGGAAATTGAAATATAATAATTTATTCACTATTTTAACTAAAAAATAAAAATAACTAGTTTTATGGAAATGCTCTAAAATTATAAGAATATACATTTTTTGTTCCACAAAATTAATCTTATATTAATTTTGTACTAAATTTTTTTAAAAATCTCATAATTTGAGTTTTACAAATAGGTTTTTAAGAAAATTGATATATGTATATTTTTTTTTTCTCGAGAAGTTTCAAATAAGATCAATATTGAATATAATTTAATAAAATAAAATTTTGGTCAATCAAAACAGAAAAAATAACGTTATTATTATTATTATTATTATTTCTTTTTTGCAAAAGTAAGTTCTCGAAATCACCTGTAGCAGGTTCATATAAGCAGATCTCGAAAAAAATACACGAAATAAAAAAACTTCATCCAAAATGGACTATTGAGTATGAGATTCTGACATGTTGAAGTTTTAACGCCGTAAATGATTTTCTTTCTTTTAAGCTTTACATACCTATCTGTCCAAATTGAGGTATCTCTCCAAAATATAAAACATGTACGAGCACGAAATAATCTTCTCGTATAATCTTGTTGATCAAGTTTACACTCCTTCAAACGTCGTCGCTTTACTTCCTAAAAACACAAACGTGAGCTAGCTGGCAGGTGTGTGCCGGATACCTCTCCGATGCTTACGTCAGCAAATAGACAATAGACAAAAAGCTTTGTGTTTTTTAGAGTAGAAATTGTGATATCTATACATAGATCCTGCTATGAGCTTTTATAGATTATGCCTGGCACAATCCTAGTAGAATTCCAACTCTCCTTACAAGAGTCCTTCTAGAAATCACACTCCAAGTGAAGAGTGTTTATCTTGATAACACTCTACTCACTACCAACCAAGTGAGATGGTTTGCACAATCCTAGTAGGACTCTACTCTATTCAGCAGAGTTCTCTTAGGAGTCTCATACCCAAAGATAATGCTTATCCTTAAAACACCCTCATCACTGCAAGCCAAGTGAGATGACCACTCCCTTATGCTCGGATACACATTCCTGACCGAGCTGCCTTATCTCGGTCCCCTTTTGTTCGGGCTGTGTGACCGGAAGCCGATTTACCGAATTGCACCCTGCCGAGCTACACATAGCTCGACCCTCTCCATTGACAATATCTCGCTTTGATAAAGGACTACCTTCAGATAGCTAGGTCCAGGCCCTAGCAACCCATCTCTGGCCGACCTAGTGTCTTCTTAGCCCAAGACTGAGCTACATTAGCTTTTATCTCGGCCCATTGCACAACCTAACTTCCAAAGAAGACTTTTCCTAACTCGGCCCAATTTATTCACAAATTAACCTCTTAATTGCCCCTTAATTCCATCTACGTAGCATGTTTGGGATTATTTTTCTCCAGCCGAGCTAAGAACACCCAACTCTACTGAGCTAGAAAAGTTGTAGCCGAGCTAAGAATGCCCAACTCTACCGAGCTAGAAAAGTTGTTTGGTTTCACAACTCGTTCGGCCCCAATAAGTCTGGTCAGTTGCATAGTACGTCCTAACACGACGTCATTCCTAGGATACGTTGTATGCCCCCCATTATTCTCATTCTCCTGTTACAACCGTCATGTACCTTCAAAAATATGAACAACCCCATCTTTTTGCCTTCAACATTTATATCCTTCAAGGTTGCAATCGTATGAGAAGGCGTTCTTTCTGTGTAACCAGGCTATATGTCCCACCTTTTTTGTAATCATCTTCCAATTAATGAAAATTTTCGATCTCTTGGTGCAGTTACTATGCATTTTTTCAATGTTTTGCATCATTTTGACTGCATGTCTAGCCAAACTAATTAGCTTGGCCTTACCTGATCCTGCCAACCTTCTTTGGCTGAGATACGCATCTCGGCTGAAGAATCCAAAAAACTTGTTAGTCAAACCTGCCAACCTACTTTGGCCGAGGTAACTGTCATCCCGGCCAAAGAGTACAAAAATTTTGTTGGTCAAACCTGCCAACCACCTTTAGCCTAGATCCTGATCTCGGCTGAAGGATCCAAAAAAGTTTTGTTGGTCAAACCTGCCAACTACCTTTGCCCCCTAGTTGGGCAAGGAGTCTAAAAATTTTTGTTGGTCAAACTTGCCAACCCCCTTTAGCCTAGATCCTGATCTTGGCTGAAGGGTGCAAAAAAGTTTTGTTGGTCAAACCTGCCAACCGCCTTTGCCCCCTCAGTTGGGCAAGGAGTCTAAAAATTTTTGTTGGTCAAACCTGCCAACCCCCTTTAGCCTAGATCCTGATCTCAGCTGAAGGGTGTAAAAAAGTTTTGTTGGTCAAACCTGCCAACCGCCTTTGCCCCCCAGTTGGGTAAGGAGTCTAAATTTTTTTTTTTTGAAAAGAGTTTGTCAAACCTGCCAACCCCCTTTGCCCCATGTTGGGCACAGATTTGTTAGAAAGAGTTGGTCAAACCTGCCAATCCACTTTGCCTCCAGTTGGGCAAAGACTTTTACGTAGTCAGTCCTACTTGTTGACCGTGGTAACTCTCGCCAAAGGCTTTTTGTCTAGTATCGCTGTTGTGTCAGACTCTTCCTTGATACGCGCCCCATCTTCCTCTACCTGGATATGTTGGTGTACTCTCTCTATCAGGGTTTCCATAGTAAGGGGCGGCATCACTGTCATTGAATCTCTCAATTTATTGCCTGCTGGCAAACCTCTTGTCTGCTGGCAAACCTCGTTTGTACTGTTCGATAGCTATGTTTATGGGGCAATCTCCAATCTGATTAAAAGTCTCCCAATACAGATTGTTGTAAGACTTTAATGTTTCCTTCTCGCCCATATCTATAGAGAGTAGCTGGTCAATCTCCACCGGTGTCTTGGTGTTTGTTCTGAATCTGGTTACAAATGCTTTTGCTAGTTGTGCCCATGAAGCTATTCTACCTTCTGGCAACCTTTCAAACCATGTTAGACCCAGGTTACCAAGGCTGGAAGGGAATAGGATACACATTAGAGCCTCGTTTCGCCGATACACCGCCATGACTTGGCGGAAGTGGCTCAAGTGCATGTAGGGGTCCGACTTCCCCTCATAGGTTGTGAATTTAGGCTGATGGAAGCCTAAGGGTAATGGTGCATTCTCAATTGTCGGAATGAACGGTGAGCTCTGCAACCTTGCTAACACTTTGTCCGCTGGTTCATAAGCAAGGCACGACTTTGGCATTCCTACCTCGACACTCCCATGTGTTCTAGGAACCAATCATTGTAGTGTGGAGACTCTACAGGGGTCGCAAGCCTGAGTGTCTTCTCTCCTTCGAGCCCTTTCCTCAAGCACTGTCCGCAGATCTGCCGACCTAGGCAACTCCGTGTGCCTAGATGTCGTTTGGTGCGAATGCGAGGGCCGATAATTGCTTCCCTCCATGTAAAACCTTTCAGTCCTCATTCTCTTAGACCTGGAGTAGCTCGTCTTGGAAGTCTTTGATTGTGTATTGCCCGACCTGAGGCTTTTACTTTCAGCTTGTGATGGTGTGACTTGTCTGTCACGATCTTCTGAGTGGCAAGAGCGTGTGTTGCCTTTGCGCCCCTCTTTTGTTGGCACCCCTTTGCCTTTTATCTGGCACTTCATAGTCTCCATGTCTGCCGCCATCCTCCTTATTAATTCGTCTATAAGATCCTCCAGAACCTGAGGATCCAACCTCTGCCTCTTCTTTTCAGGACTTTGAGAGCGACGAGGACTGGTGCCTTATCTCTCCCGTGTGTCCCTCCGGGAGTTCCGTCGCTGGGGGTCTAATTCTGCCATGGGTGGTATAGAAGGTAAACCTTTGCTCCTTCCGCCCCCCTTCGGGGTTTGCCCATCAATGGCAGAGTGTGGCAAGTTTTCATTGTGCGCCATTGAAATTAGTTGAAAGAAAACTTAATCAAGAGGTTCGTTCTTTGTGATTGCGTTTCCCACAGACGGCGCCAACTGTACGTGCACGAAATAATCTTCTCGTATAATCCTGTTGATCAAGTTTGCACTCCTCCGAACGTCATCGCTTTATTTCCTGAAAACATAAATGTGAGCTAGCCGGCGGGTGTGTGTCGGATACCTCTTCGATGCCTAAGTCAGCAAATAGACAATAGACCAAAAAACTCAGTGTTTTTTAGAGTAGAAATTGTGATACCTGTACATAGGTTCTGCTATGAGCTTTTATAGATTCTTCCTGGCACAATCTTACTAGGATTCCAACTCTCCTTATAAGAGTCCTCCTAGGAATCACACTCCCAGTGAAGAGTGTTTATCCTGATAACACTCTACTCACTACCAACCAAGTGAGATGGTTTGCACAATCCTAGTAGGACTCTACTCTACTCAACAGAGTCCTCTTAGGAGTCTCATACCCAAAGATGATGCTTATGCTTAAAACACCCTCATCACTGCAAGCCAAGTGAGATGGCCACTCCCTTATGCTCGGATACACATTCCTGACCGAGCTACCTTATCTCAGTCCCCTATCATTTGGGCCGTGTGACCGGAAGCCCATTTACCGAATTGCACCCTACCGAGCTACACATAGCTCGACCCTCTCCATTGACAACATCTCGGTCCGATAAAGGACTATCTTCAGATAGCTAGGTCCAAGCCCTAGCAACCCATCTCTAGCCGACCTAGTGTCTTCTTAACCCAAGATCGAGCTACATCAGCTTTTATCTCGACCCATTGCTCAACCTAAGTTCCAAAGAAGACTTTTCTTAGCTCGGCCCAATTTGTTCGCAAATTACCCTCTCAAAACAAATAAGTTAAAATAATTTGAACACATAACTAAAAATACTAAGGTAGATTAATTAAAATAATTTGGACAGATAGATTCAAAAATTTGCAATATTGGCATACGTTAAAATAATTTGGACTGATAAGTTTAAATTCAGATGAATTATTTTTATGCCATATACTTTCTCAAAGATCTACTCGTTTAAAATTGCTAAAGGTAGTTTCGAGCTCGTAGTTAAAAAAAAATGTTATATTTTGATCAATTGAAAAATCAATCTATTATTTTTTAAGGATAAATTACAATTACACTCATTGAGATTTGCTTAAATTACAAATTGTCCCATGTGATTTTGAAAATTATATCTTGCCTCTTTAAATTTCTTATCGCATAACAAATGAGCTCTTTTTTTTCCAAAAAAAATCATTAAATCAATTAACACTTTTTAGGGTAAATTACAAATACACCTCTTGATGTTTGCTTAAAGTATAGATTGCCCCTGTGGTTTGAAAAATTACAAATACCTCCTTGTAGTATTTTTTATTTAACAGAATTAACTAAAAAAATTGAAATTCATAATTACTCTCCTATACAATAATAAAATTACCTATATTATTAATTGAAACATATTTCTAACATCATTAAAAACTGTTAATTGAGTTAATGATTTATTAATAAAATGGGCGATTTGTTATGAAATTAGAAACCTCAGGGGGTGGAATGTAGTTTCCAAAATCACAGGAGACAATTTGTATTTTAATCAAACCTCAAGGGGTGTATTTGTAATTTACCCCTTATTTTTAATGATGTTAGAAATATATTTCAACTACAAAATCCTAGTAATTTTATTATTGCATAGAAAAATAGTTATTCTTTTAATTTTTTTCTATTAATTTTGTTAAATAATTTTTTTTGACATGAAGGTATTTGTTTTCTAAAATCACAAGGGACAATTCGTATTTTACACAAATCTCAGCGGATATATTAGTAATTTAGTAACTTATCATTTTTTTAAAAATTTCAAATTCAATATTGATCTTGTTGGAAAGATCTCGAAAAAAAACCAAAACCATAAATAGTAATTTTGATAGAAACATATTTGCAAAATTCAAGTTATGAGATTTTTTAAAAATTTAGCAAAAAATACACATAAAAGGCAAAATAATTTGTCACATAGGTTAAAACAATTTTAACAGAGATGTTAAAATTATTAGGACATATATGTTAAAATAGATTAGATTGATAAAATAATTTAAATAAATTTATTAAAATAATTTGAACAAATGTTTAAAAAAAAATCATTTATGGTATTAAAATTTCAATTGGTCATAACTAGTCCACTTTGGGTATTTTTTTTATTCCATGTATTTTTTTCAAAATTTATCCATCTAAAATTAATTCATACAGATAGATTAAAATAATTTGAACAGTTAAAATTATTAGGAAAAATGTGTTAAAATAAATTCTTAGTGGTCTGTTTTGAACAATTTCTTTTATTCCATGATTTTTTTTTTTTTTTTTTTTGAGATCTATCCATTCAAAACTATAAGAGTTGGTTTCGAGCACTGTTTTGTTTAGTCAAAAAATCAATCAATTACTATTTTTTAAAATTTCATATTTATCATTGATCATATTTGAAAGATCTCAAAATGAAAATTTCACATATATCAATTTTGTTAAAAAAGAATTTGTAGAACTTAAGTTGTGAGATTTTAAAATCTTTTAGTACAAAATACATATAGGTAAAAATTATAAGGAGAAATATGTCAGCATAATTTAGACAGATAGGTTCAAATATATGGACAAATACATTCATAATATTTGCATAGATAAGTAATGTAATGCCCCACTTTTTAATTACTTGGATAACATTACCAAATCATTATTATAAACAATGTCAGAGATAGCAGACAGAAGTTCCAATATCTTAGTAAAGATAAGTAAATGAAGATTCTCTCATTCATATATAGGATGAATGAAACATGTGACATAATTATAGTAAATTGCCCGCAGGCTTACATCATTACATGAAAGTGAAAGGGTTCAATCCATTTTACAAAAATGGCATTCAACCAACAAATAAAAGGCCCTGTGGCCAACAGATAATGAAGATCCTTGATCTTGAAACACTTTTGGATTTTCACCTAAAAAAGGATTAGCAAGGTGGGATAAAAGTAGAGATCCCAACATGATCCTAAACAATAACAACACACAAATAGCTATGACTATGAATGCTTTAAGTCATACCATATACATAAGTGCCGGTTTATACATGAAGATATACTTACATGCGTACTGTTCTCAAAATCATTCAATTTATCCAACAACCAAAACCATTTGCTTTTCTTTCTTTTTGTTACCCCTTTTTATTTTAACTTGATAGACAATAATAGGTATTTGAAAATAAACCCACGAAATCCAATTACATTTCCCTTCAATTACCGAACTTACACCCAATTCTAAATTACGATTTCTAAATAGAAACATCCCAAACGACATGATGACGATATGTATAAAATGCTCCTTACCTAACCATGTAAGGCAATTGACACCCTCCACGAAATAATCATTACTATGCATGAAACACATAAATAGAACTGAGGTGACAACGAGAAACCCAACAACGCTTTACCAGCCTCAAGCACAGTAAGCCAATGATACACCTTTCCAATACTCACGCCAATTTACCAGTCACAAGCTAGAAGGTAATGGTACCTCTGCAATTTCTCCAGGCGCTAGCTGGAAGGTACTAGTACCCCCACATTCTTAGCGTAGCCAATTCTTCAAGTGCTAGCTGAAAGATAATGGTACCCCTTATTCTCAACATATGAACATTTCCAAGCATCACATAATTCAACAAACATAAATAATCCGATTTGTACTACATACACAAAATCTATTCAACATCACAATGTCATCCTCCACCGATGACCAAGGAAAAAATCTCTAAGAATAAATATTTAAACACACGTAATACGATAATTCGATGCTCACTTGACCTTAAGTCCAACAATAATGATAGTAACAACAATATTCAATGGTTTAAAAATCCAACCTCAAGTTGAAATTCTAAATTTACAATACATCATGGTTTCTTTCTCTTTCCAAAATCAACTCTTTTATTTTCCAAGTTTAACTTGCCCAAATCCTTTTCTTTCAAAAAGACCAATTTCCACATTTTAGATAAAACCACATCCATGGATTCCAAGCCATAACCCAACTCAACTTAACATGATTATCCAATTAAAATTCCAATACCAAAATTAATTCTCCCTTTATGCTAACAACACAATAACATAACTCAAATTATCAAAACAAAAACAATGTTCAACTTTACTCCTTTTTAATTCATTAGGTTAAATTATTAAATTAGGGCTTTCCCTTCCTCACAACATAAACATGTTGAACTACTCCCCAATTGACCCAAACAACCATCAATTTTACAATTTCAACCCCAAACATTCAAATCCTAAATCCTCTTTATATGTTTTTTTTTTTTTTCATAATGAACATGTTTTTATGCAATAAAATCTACCACATGTCTATCTATAGACGAGGTATTGAAGAGGAACAAGGAAATCCCTACCTTAAGCCTAGAAGACAAATCAAGCAAGGATGAAGCTTTGATGGAGCCAAAAACAACTTCTTTCCTGATAGAAATGAAGCTCTAGGCGAGCTCTACCTTTTTCTCCAAAGGTCACTGGTGTAGAGATGAATGGATTGGAAGTATATGGGGCTAGCAACCAAGAACTAAAGACAGATTGAGTGAAGAACTAGGGCTCTTGAAATGTTCAGAGAGAGAGAGAGAGAGAGAGGAGTGAAAAAGTGATCTAAAAGTCATTTTTCGGAACAGATATAAGCGCAGACTGCTCAAGGGAACAAAACACTACTTGAGCGACGAGACACAATAAGTGAGACTACTCGAGCGAACAAAGTTACCGCTTGAGTGCACAGACACAAACGAAGACACCGCTTGAGCGCAAGAATGGTCGCTCAAGCGCACAATGCACCACTCCTAGTAGTTCAGACCTGTAAAAGTTCGCTAGAGCGCAAGAAGCGTCGCTCGAGCACATACATCAAACCCTTAGTAGTTTTGCAGACTATAAAAGACCGCTCGAGTGCAAGAAACTTCGCTAGAGCGAACAAGCAAAATTCTGGGCAAAGACTCCTTTGGAAAACGAACTCCCAACCTGTTTCATGCACAACCACAATGCTCACACAACCTAATTCAACAAGGAAAAGATGAACAAGAACATGAACAACCATCAAGACAAAGAATCCCAGATCCAAAACAATAAACGAGTTGGGCTAAACTAGAATTGTTATAAGTAAAAATATTGACATACATAAATTAAAATAATTTAGACAAGTGGGTTAAATTTCAACTAATAACTATTTGAAAGTGTAAAATAAATTGTTATGGTGTTAAAACTTCAGGCTCAAAATTTATGATCGTTAATCCATTTTGAATGATTTTTTATTCCATATAATTTTTCGAGATCTATCCATCCAAAATTACCGAACATGGCTTTGAGCACTTACTTCTTGAAATTTTTTTACTATTTTGCTATTTTGATTAACCACAAAAAATTAATCCACTATTTTTTTTTGAAACTTCATATTCCATGTCACGCCCTGGATTTATAGGGTTCGACTAATGATAAATAAACTCAGATAACAACAAAAAGACAATGATAAACATAATTAAAAGCGGTCTCTCTCATATATATACACGAAAATCATTTAACACATGATGATTTTCAAGTACAATACGAAATTCAAAAGCACTAAATATCAATTTAAATTTAAATGTCCTTAGGCCTACATCAACAAAAGAAAATGGTGTAACCCTTAATACACATATGGGATTCTACCTACAATTAAAAGTCCCGTGGCCAAAATCAAAAGAGCTACTCTAGTTCGTGGTCATCTTCCGCACAAACTCATGATTGTGGTGCACCGCCGGTACTTGAAATTTTTTAACACGTAGGATCAACATATAGTTTAGTAGGTAAAATCGTTAAATCCAATCAATATAATCCTATACATGTATATGATCATGATACTCCAAATTATACATATATAATACGTTTTTTTTTTTTTTTTTTTTCTATTTGTCTAAAATATTCAAACATTTTCATGACCTCTTCATTTTATCTCAAACTCCTATCTATGTATACTCAATAACAAACAAGTCTACTATATTCATAATAAGCTCCAACACATACGTGATTCATAACTAGTCTCAATAGCTATACATAACCCATACTAAATCTCAAAACATACATATGAACAATGAATCACAAACATATATAAGTATTTGTGGTCTCACCAAACCTCACCTAAACTCTCCCAATTTACCAGTTGTTAGCCAGAAGGAACATTGGTACTCTATATATGTTACAACCCCAACCAGCCCCTAGAGGTTAAGGATTATGACTGGCCAATAATCATAAATTACCTACGACCTCAAAAACAAAATTTCAAAATATTCAAATAATATCGGGGCCTAAAGCAGAAGCAAAGAAAAAGTGACAATATCCATGAATTGTGCATACATAATAAATTGAAATACTTAAAACATTTTTTAATACACTTTTAACATACATCTTTATATACAAGTGCATATCTTATACAACTCAAATTATACACGTAAGACTTGACGAAATACAAATCTTAACAAGCTTAACAAAAACAAAGCTAAAGCCTGAACAAGGAAGCACATATTGGGTGGCTTGACGAAAAGGGCAGACTCCGAGGTAAACTCTAAGGCTGATCTTCCAGTTGCTTACCTACATATATATAAGGGAAAGGGGTGAGCTAGAGCCCAGTGAGTAATACCAAAATAAAGAGGTTAATGAATGAAGTCCATCATAATATAAAATATGTCTTACATTTTCGAAATGAATCTTGTATCATTTTCCAAACAAAGCATTTGCCATATCTTACATTTTCAAATGAATCATATATCGAATTCAAACAGAGTGGTACCTCCAGAAGAGTAACAAAGGGGCCGAAGGCTTAAATCAAAGGGACCATGAAGGTCTAATGAAGGGGCCTGTAATGCCTTGACTTTTATTACCCGATTTCATTATCAAATCCTTTATATTATTACAATTTTTAAATCATTCCATCCATTCAAGAATATGAGCAAAAAATAAAGAATAACATTCTCTCACAACAATGATGATATATAAATAAAACATGGTACAATGCCCTTAGGCTTACATTAAATAACAATAAATAGAATTAAAGGGATTCACCCTTATACAATACATGGCACTCAGCCAACAGATAGAAGGCCCTGTGGCCAAACATAACAAAAGGCTTCAAGTCCCGAACAATCTTCCAACCAGGTGCCTGAAAAATTTATCAACACATGGGATGAGCACTAAACCCAATAGAGATCTCGAAGATCCTAACCAATCACAACGTATAGCTAGAAATGATCATGCATGCACCACGATATACCATATAAATAGCGTGACAGTTGATATCCAAAAGTATACTCGTATAGATATGTTTTTTTTTTTAAATTTTTTTTCCAAAAAATTCTCTTGTCACAACACAGTTGTAGACACCCCATTTTGACAGCCCTTAAAACTTGGGCTCCTCACTCAAAACACTTAAAGATGAAATGTTGCACTGCGTAATTTTTTGAATCTTCAGCAAACAAATTCAATTTTGAGCTTCAAAACCAAACCTTGCACCCCATTTGAACCAAACCTTATTTTCCTAGCCTGACCACTCAAAAAGCAGCAAAGCCAAAACTGACCAGTAGGCCACATTATGTTAGCCGGCCGGCCGACCATGTTTGCCGAGAAAAGATATTTTGTAGCTGTAGTTGCTCCCATTCACGAGCTCCAAGCCAGTTGTCCTTTTTCAGATATGTCTGACATGAAAAGTTGAAATTCTATAAATACAACACCTCTCCTCAGTGTTTGGGGTTGAGAAACTTAGTAAGCAAGCCTTTTTCAAAGATATCCAAACCTTTTCTACCCTCCTAATATAGATACACTAAATATACACCATTGAAGCTTGATCTTGAAGCTTTTTGCTGATATTTTGAACACTATTTCAGATACTTAAGAGTGTTCAGCTTGTGGTTTGTGAACCAAGAAACTCTTCCTCTTCTCTAGAGGTTGATTCTTCAACTCTTTCCATTTCATTTTCTTTTAAGCTTCTTGTTCCCCATTTCAATACCGTTTTTCATAATATTTTGGGCTCAAAATGTGATTTGAACATTGTTCAAGGTGGAAGGGTTAGCTGCCCTTTTAAAGGCTTGTTTTCTAGTGTTGCTCTCTTGTTGTTCTTCATGTTGTTGCTTCTTTTATTTCATTTTCAGCACTATTTTAGGTAGATTTTGATTAAACATGAACTGTATATATGTGTTTAAAGCTTATATGGATAGTCTGATTATTGTCTCATATCTCCATTCTTGGAAGATATTGCAAAGCTCTCTTCTAGTTCCTTCTTTGTAGCATGGAAATGGATGTTTCATCCATGTTCCATAAGTAGGAAGATGAGCTTACAACCATCTCTCCATAGCTTTGATTTCTTGCTTTTACTTAATTCAGTTTTGCTTTTGCTTTAAAGCTATATGAGAGCTTTTTCATCATGGCCATTAGAGACTTTCTTCTAGTTCCTTTGAAGCATGGAAATGGGGGTTTCAATCCATCTTCCATGAGTAGAAAGAGGAGTTTCTTTGGTTTTCTTAATGATGGAACCTCTTGTGTATGAGCTTTGCCTCCAAGAATGGCTTCTTCTAAACCTATTCTCTTTAAGCTTTAGTATTCACTTGCTCTGGTTTTCCATGAGATTTAGTGGGTTTTGGCCATATCTTTGATTGTATCTTTCATAATTAATTTTAGTTAGCTTTGTATCCATTAATTGCCATCCCGTTGCTTCACTAATCATCATTTAAATACCCATGGGATGTTTGACGATTTGTGAAGAAAACCTACTCTCTCTTTGAGACTTTTTCATGATAGGAGAGAGAAGAAAGAATGAACATCTAATGGAAACCACCTATTTTGCTTTGTTCCAGTTTTGATTGCAGGAGATCCTTCATAGAATCAATGGCTGGTCGGCCAGTCACCTGTACGGCCGACTACATTTTTGTGTATGGCTGTGGTGCTTTTTTAGTGAAATAGAGCAGATCTTGAGGCCCAAAACAGAGTCATTTTTTACACTGTGAACAGAGCAGCCTCTGGCAGTGAGCAGTGGGGGTTTCTGGAGGATGTTCTTGGTTGTGCGCATGCGGTTCCTTGCCTTTCGTTTAATATTAGTCGCTTTGATTCATTTTTAATTAATTAGTTGCTTTCATTCAGACTTGTAATAATTAAGTAGTTCATTTATTTGTATTGTGTAATAATTAGTTAATTAATCGGTTTATTTATTTGGGTTTGTAATAATTAATTAATTAGGCCATTCGGACCTTCTTGTGCAACGACAAACTAGTAATATTTGTATGTCTTTCAACATTCATTTATTTCTCCATTTTATTTACGTGCTTACTATGGTTGCATGTAGTATCATGTTTTTGTTTCATAATATTGCCATGCTTTGCATCCATTTTTGTGTGTATTAAAGTTTGGTTCATCATTCTTGAATATCATTGCCATTTCCTTGAATATGTGCATTACCATATGCTTTAAGTTGATCTATATGACATATTAATAAAATCGAACCTAATAGTTGCATTCTTGCATGTGTTGTGCTAGTCATGTGCATTGATAAGGTCATGCATTTTTCTAATTGTTTTTTTTTTTTTCTATTTTTTTTCTTCTTTTGCTTACCTCGGAGTACTAGGTGAGCATTTTTTTGCTATAGCATATTCATGTGTGTGACTGTTGCCACGTTAGCATCTTACCATGAGGCTACGTGCCTACTCGAAATAAACTGTTTGAATGCCTGTGGATGAAGGTTATTTTACTTGCATTGGGAATGATTTTGATCAAATGTATGTACGAGCTCATTTATTTCCTTTTGAGTTGTGTGCACTCAAAACTCTTTTAACAAAAATCACATAAAATCAAGTAATTTCCAAAGCAAGCGAAACAGTCTATACCTTGTGTGTGTCACATAGTAAGTTAGATAATAAAATCAGAGCAAGAGCATATAATGTTGATAAAAATCATATCATGATTAGTAGAGGCCGATCTTTGATCGGGTAAGTGGGATGCTCAATTCATGCCCTTTCCCTCTCATACCTAAATTCCCGAACCGAGACAACTTTGGTTACGACGGACAAGTGGCATTTGGCATGAGTCACGGATTTCCTAAATTTCCCAAAAATATTTAGTTGGCGACTCTGAAATCTGTCAATGCAATCCATTTTTGACATCTTTGATGATTAATGGATTTTCTAAGATTTGCCGGACTTGGCCTGTCACGCCCCAAACTCGCCCCTAAAAGTTTGGGCATGACCCACTCAAAAACGGACACTTAACCTGTTATACATTACATACGGGGCCTGAACGGAAGCATTAAGTAATAATAAAATAACATGAAATAAAAAGAACTATATCCATTGAGCAACCACTATCACGCCAGGATCACCAACAGTGCATCAAATGATAAATATTTACATACATATATACAGACCCCGCCCCTTGTTAGGCGTATAACAAAAACATTGAAAACTTAACATATAATAGACAATCAGAGTGCAAGCTAAAACTTAGCAAAATTCCAAAGAAATGATCATGCTTCACCCAAATGCCTGGACACACAAAGATTGGTGAAAGGTAGGTGAGCATCGAGGGTTAAGGCTGACCTCCAGACTTGCTACCTACAGAAACAAACAACATACAGAGTGAGACAATCTCAGTGAATAATAGTACTTAAACAATTCAATGCTTAACTTGAACTATGATACGTATCAATGCTTATATAAATAAAGAGAGCATATGATTAATTTGATTTTGTCTTAAGCTCAGAATGGTCTTGTCGGTTCACAATTCATAGATTGGCCCTTGACCCAATGGTTCACACATTCACACATTGGCCCTCGGCCTCATAGATTCACAACTTCACAAATTGGCCCTCGGCCTCATAGGTTCACAACTTCACAAATTGGCCCTTAAACAGAACGACATTAAGCCCAGAATGGCATATAGCCCTTTTCATGTACGTATGAACTCAAGAGGTGGCTCATACGGATTCTAGAGGTGGCTCCCACCAAAGTGTAGCACTTAGCTCCGTACAGCACTTTGTTTCATACTAACAGATCAAACAGAACGGCCATAGACCTAATAGATACAGAACGGCCTACCGGCCCAGAAATAACATGTGTATGGACTCAAGAGGTGGCTCGTACGGATTCTAGAGGTGGCTCCCACCAAAGTGTAGCACTTAGTTCCGTACAGCACTTTGCTCCATACCAGAAATCATCAGAATAGATTAACTTCAGCATCATACAGAAATTACATACATTCTTCCCATTATTCACATGAATTACCATCGGTAATATAGGTTTAACAGATCGTTACTGATAATTGTTAGCAAAAGGTAACACATTCCAGAGATACGGAGGTATCATAGGTCCCATAAATAATGTACATACATCCCATTTATTCGTTGTGAATCAATATAGCTAGCTTGCAAATAATAGAGTATCCGTAACATTTAGTAACGGAAGACGCATGTAACATGACAGTATGGTCAATAGAGACAGAATAATTCATATCAGAACGTGGGTCATATAACGGTGGTAGACCTTTGTGTTCATATTATAGGTCTTGAATAACCTTAGATTCATGTATAATACAACCGAATAATCTTCAATTCACACGAGTACCATCCTTTCTGGATGAAGATAAGTTCCATTTATTTCTTAAGAATGGCGTAGTTTGCTTATCTATAACAGAGCGTTAATGTTCGTTAGTGACAGAGCAAAAAGGTTCCAAAGTCATACCGATGTATGCAAATCTTCCAGCATTTATACAAGTTCACACTGATTCTCAACCGATATAAATGTTAATGTAATCATTTACACAGAACAGAGCGTTAGTAACCATAGTCATTAACGGTAAGTAAAATATACATTTGCCGTACTATTACTCACAGTGGTAGGTCTCTGATAGCGATGGAACGATGTCCTCATCTTGACCTACAAACATAATGCACATAGCAGATTATGAGAATAAAATCAATCTCTTTTTATTCCTTACTCAATAGCTATGGTGGTTCTAGACTTATTAGTCCTCCATAGGTTATCATAAAATAGGAGGAATCGATAGGAGAAAGGTTCAGACGAAGAAACGGTATAAATTCAGTAAACAGAAAGTGAACAGTTGTCACTAAGTTGGGCATGACTATTTCTGTACTTAGAATTTTGGAGTTAGACCACCACCAATGGAAACTAGACTTCCGGGGCTTGATTTTAGGCTCAAGAATCACTCAAAACGGAGCCCGGATGCAAAAGATATGCTTGTTCAAAGTTACTTAGTATATGCTGAAACAGGGGTGGCCGCTCGTGCGCCCACTTTGGCCGCTCATGCGGCCCAATTCCGCTCGAGCGGAAGAACCCGGCCGCTCGAGTGCCCAAAAACAGAATGAAAACCCATTTTTTTCCCTCTTCTCCGCACGTGCGGCCTGGGCCCTGTTTGACAGTCCGAAATTCATACATAATCCCATTTTTGATGGGCATCATCAAGGTCCAAAAGAGATCTTTTGAGGGCTAAAGTATGGTTCCAAAATCATTACAAACACATGATGATTCCAATATAAACTAGATCAAGCAAGAAGTGAGTTCAACATCATGTAAATTCCATAACCAAAACACAACTCAACTCATACTTCATACACTTATAAAAATATACACATGGCTATAACCACATAATTGACTTCAAACATGCTAATAGAAGGAATAGAGTATAACTTCCTACACATATAACCCCAAATTAGTTTCAAAACACCAAAGTGATAACCATGTTCCATTTTAATGCAAGAATCAGATACCCACTTCCTTTCACACTCTAAGCCTAAAAAAAAAGAGGAATCCTTCTCAAATTCAAAAGAAGAATCATAAATAATGAATAATTTTACCTTAGGCTTGAGTCTCTCACTTTCCTCACCTTCTTGATGATCTAGTCTCCCTACCTCTCAAACCCTTCTCTAAACTTCTCTCCAGGAGATATGTTTCAATGAACTTCTAAGTCAAAATATCTAAAGAGCTTTGGTACATGGATATATATTTTATATAAAGGGTGAATAAGACGAAATTTCATCGTTTACGCATTCCAAATTGAAATTCCACAGAAAATCTCATTATAGCTTAAAAATCACGCAGATTCTAAATGTCAAATCAATTTCAGAAAATTAAGTCTCTAAGGCTTCCAATTTCGGCTTCAAACTTCTTAATTGTGATAGATGCTTCCTTAGTGAACAGATATGAATCAATTTACATAAGTTTTGTTTAATTAAGCCTCATTTCACATGAAATTTCACCATAAATATTTAAATGCTCAAAATAAGGGACTGAAAATATACCAGAAACACATGCGAGGGTCGGGTTATTACATGGCCTCTCATTCATTTTTTTGTTTCACATTGCACTTGTGAAACTAGATTTAAAACCACGGGAGTCCGAACTGTAGGGCAATCGTAACAAAGGAGACTAATCTCACTGTGGAGCACAAAAAACCAGCTATAGTTTTTGGCGATTCTACTGGGGATTTTGATAACTTCACTTGAACTTCATGGTGTGATATTTTATCTACATATATATGTTATTTGCATTGGATTTTCATGGTGTTCTTAAGTCACTGTGTTTAACGTCTGATATCCTGGACGACTTGTCGGAGGCTTGCCAAAACCTTGCCAAAAGGCTGGTCGGACGTAGGCAATGTCACGTTGGGAACACAACCCTTGGATTTGGGTTACCCCTGTACTGTTTGATCCTCTTTTCACTTTTCGGTGTTAAGTGTAAGAGGTATATTAGGTGAAACCACTTGTTTGAATAGTGGAACTCTAGATCATGCCACAGCTAGGACAGGGAAACCCTAACCTCTCATAGGGGTGTTTTGAATGCCTTTTAGTTAGAATGTGAAATCTTTGGTAATGTGTGATGCAATCCTTGGAGAGTCTTAATCTTGAGGCGATTCCTTTCAAACTCGAGGGTCATACCAGAATCAGAATTTGGGTTAAAATCCAGGGGGTTTGTGTTTGGTATGGGGGGAAATTAAAAAAAATCAGAATCTGGGGATTGTATCTAAATAGGGGACTTTGCAGCAAGATCAGAACTAGGGCAAAAAATTGTATCTTGCTTTGTTTTTGACTAGCATACCTAGTACCCTAATCTGATGGGGCATTTGTTTTTAATGCTAAGTTAGTCTGAGCCAAGAAGGTGTAGTACCCAACTCAGCAAAGGCCCAACCCAATTCGACCCAGAAAGCCTTAACCCATCACAGTCCATCCAATCCCAGAAAAAACCCACTCTGCAAAGGTCTAGCCTATCTGATCCCCAAAGGCCAGCTCAGAAAAGATTCATCCAATGCCAAAAGACCTATTCTTAAAATCCCAATCTAGTTAAACCCGTCTAGACTAATCCGGTTCAAATACATCAAGTGTAACCGGGTCAAAATCCATGTTAATCAACTCTCAAGTTACACACATCCATTTCCCCAATTGCCAACTCAGTAGAACCGTGATGACACAGAGTCCAAAAGAAGTTGTGGCCATGATAACGGCCTTTCAAAAAACCATGGATACACTAAACTAGAGAATTGTCGTGCAATATGAGACCAGTGCTGAAATGCAACACTTATCTGGGGCATCTACCACACATCCAACCCCGGCTACCCCGTCGAACCTTGATCCACCTCCGCTAGCTAAAAATCTCCAAGCTCCGGGTCCCTAAGAGGTGTTAGCACAAGCTCAAGCTTTCAAGGCTCTAGCACAGCCTCACGAAGGGCTTCTTCCTTTCAACATCAATGACATCAATCCCGCCATGATAAAAATCGCCGAACTAGAGAAGATGCTTAAGAAATCTCAAGGCTTCAATTCAATCCCGGACACTGACGACGGTTATACCGAGGCTTCTATAAGATTACCAGAGAGGTTCAAAATGCTGTACATTGATAGATTTGATGGAAGCGAAGATCCTATTGTCCACGTCTATCTTTTCTCGGATGTCTTGAAACCAATAGGCTTGACGTGGGCTCATAAACTATCATTATTTGGAAGGACCTTATCAGAAGTGACAGCCACCTGGTATGTAAAACTGAAAGACTCGACCAAGCAGAACTAGGAAGAACTATCTGAGGGATTTGTTAATCAATATTCCTACAATACTCAGATGGACACAACGATCAGCAAATTGGAGGCAACCGCTCAAAATCTCGAGGAACCTTTTATCGACTTCATTGCTAAATAGAGGACGAAGGCAGCCCAAATGACAAACAGGCCTTCAGAGAGGGAATAGGTTCGCTTAGTAGTTCAGAACCTTGAACCAGACATGTTACAGATGATGATAGTTGCGCCACTATCTACCTTCACTGCTTTACATGAATTGGGGTTTCGATTGATAGCGCTTTCAAAAAGCGAATTACCTAGAGAACAAGCGAACCAACAAGAAAGGTGTTTTCCAAGAGTACCAATGCTAGCAGTAACACTATTCCTAAACCTACTGAAATCAATATCGTTGCCACCGATCCCAAAATTGCCAACCGCTTTGCCAATTCCAACCTACAAATAGCTGGCCCAACCCGAGCTCAAGGCAGAACTTTCACCCCCTCCATATGATTCTAACCCGCACACTAGAAGTCCATATAGAAAGAGGGCATCTCAAACCCCTTGATCCTCGACCTCTTCCTGACCCACTTCCTGCTAGACATAACGCCACCAAATACTGTGCGTACCATCAACAGAGTGGTCATGACACTGATCGTTGATACCGCCTTCGTTATGAGGTTCAAAATCTCATCGACAACCAGATGATAGCTCCACTTCAAGAACCCAATATTATCACTAATCCACTTTCCATCTATGACCAAGTACCTCATTCTCACCTTAACCTCATCCATACACTACCTCCTACCTTCGACCCCAGTACATATATCACTCCATCCTATCTGCCCAGGCCAGAGGTGTTTATTTTCAAAAATACCGATTTGAGCATAATGGATACGCCCAATCTAGTTTGGATACACCAAGAGTGCCAAATGGCTGAACCCACTACTGCTGAGATGTTGGGAATGATCAAAGACCTTCAAGGACCGATGGTAGATTTAACCTTTGGGGTTCTGATCCCGTCCTTTACCACACCTCATGCTGGGGATTTTGTACCAAATAATTCTCCAATCTTGGGACAAGCTAAAAATGGAATGGGCCAATCAAAAGCAAACAGGCCTTGCCTAGATATAGTCGTTTGACTTTTGACAGAGTTGAAGCAAGTAGCAAGAACGAGTCAGGGGTGACTATTGAGTCTTGGGTACATCTCTGATGGGTTGTCAAAGCTCTGAAGACCAAAGGCCTGAACAAATGGCAAGTCCTTGCAATTGTTGAAGGGGTTGTGGATAAAATTTTCACCACTCAATGCACCAATGCTCAAGTGGGGGTGACTACGAATGAATTCAATGTAAAAAGCCAAGTTATGGATACTTTGAATCACAAGTTGGCAAACAAGGGAAGACCAAACAATGAGGGGAGATGTTTTACCAGAAACACCCATCCTGGTTCTAGTCCCAAGCCTATGAATACCGAGCCAACACCCGCCAACCCATTTGTCAATGTTTATAAACCTGGTGCTTCCTACTCCCGAAAATGAACCTTCGTCCATCTCCATATGAGCCCAACCAGTGCCTTTAAAGCACTGATGGAAAGAGGGTATCTCAAACCTCTCAATTCTTGACCTCTCCCTAACCCTCTCCCACCTAGACACAACCCTATCCAATATTGCACATTCCATCAGCAGTACGGTAATCATATTGACCGTTGCTTTTGCCTTCGCTATGAAATTCAAGACTTGATTAACATTGAGGTCATCATCCCATCTAAAAATCGCAAAGTTGTCAATAACCCTCTCACTGACCGCAATAGATTGCCATCCTATAACATAAATCCCATCCATGGCTTGCCAACAACCAACCTTGACCCTAGCCAGCACATCATACCAACTAATGAGCCTAAACCCATTGGGTTCATTCCTGAATCTTCCAATCTCTACCTCCTTAAAAATTCTAAGAAAGAAAAGCAAAAGGAACAAATTCTTTGGAGATGTGGAAAGCTTACTCAATCTTGATGAGTTCAAGTTTGATGATGTTGAAATAAAAGTGGGCTCCCTTAACTGATGCCAGCAATGATGGTTGGAATGATGAACCTCAATCTCAGCTAGGGGAATTGTCGAAAGCATTTGAAAAGGACCTTCTGAACTAAGGGCATGGTGTGAAAAAGAAATTGTTTCGATCAAGGAAATGTGTGGGGACTACTAGGGAAATTATGAGGCTCAATTTGTAAGACTTAATTTGAAAGTTTGAAATCAATCCTACTGGGTGTGGATGTTAGTAATGCCGAATTGAAGGTAGGTTTGGACCCTCCCAGAGGCTACTTGAAGTTTTTCATGAATCCTACAGATGGACTTGGAGAGTGAAAACCCTTTGTCACAAGAACACCGATTTTGTTTTGAGTTGTGTCTTGCAAATAGTTGAGTTATGTATTGAGTTTAGAGTTTTATTTTCTTTGTCTTTTCTTGTATTGTTGTGTTAGTTGAGTCTCTTCCTTTAAGTCACTCTCGCGATCCTCAGGTCTTCGTTTTTTTTTTTTATTTTTTATAATAAGAAAGCTGGAGTCAAGTTTTTGATCATTTTGTTGTGCCTACAGTAATGCATCTGTGACCTTTTCAAAATAGAAAAGCTTCGAATTTGTTTTTTGAAAGAGATTCTGTTAATAAGCTCACGTGTTGAGAAGGATCCCCCAAATGGCTTGCGTGGATTCTGACTTATCGGCTCAAAGTCATTCATGATTTCAAAATTTTAAGCTGTTTCTTTTGCAAACTTATGAAGATAGGTTCAGAATTGTGCATAGTATTCTACACTGCCCTGGGGATTCTTTTCACCTTTAGGCGATCATTTTAGCAAGCACAAGATGGCTTTCAGACCTCACAATCATAGAACTTCTCTCCCTGGTGTTTTCATTGCTTCAAAAAGAAATGGATAAAAGAAACCAAAAAGAAAGAGAAAGAAACCAAGAAAAAAAAAGAAACGAAGAAGAAAAAGAGAAAAAAGAAAGGAAAAAAGAAGGGAAAAAAAAGAGTCAACCATCAAGCCAGGGATATCCATTGGAATGAAATCCAATCAACTACGAGGAAGGGAACTTTTGCTTGAATTCGGGGAAGCCAATGTGAGGAGGTACCACATTGCGAGAAGAACCAACTTTGAAAATGGTGCGAAAGAAAGGAGGAAGACTTGCATAAGAGAATAGAGAACCAGGCTCAAACCAAGGTGAAGCTAGTTCTAGTGTTACGGCAAGGATAGCTATTGATCAAATTCACAACAAATGTTATGACACTATCCTTGAGTGGCTCGCTAGGCCAAAAACCTAAAAGGGCAACCTAGACAAAAGTTAGAGCGTGCAAAATGAGAAATCAAATAAATAGAGCTTGCAAGGTTGAAAACACGAAGGGGTGACTTTGGCAAAAGTTGGAGCGCAGAAGGAGAGTGTCAACACTGTAGTGAACCTCAGCCATGAACTATGTTGCCCTGATTCACATTCTTGGGATACGTAGGCAACTTCATCCAGAAGTTCAGTCTCAACCACATTCATCTCATCCATCTCGACCCAATCATCTTACCCAATTCAAGTCTTCAGCTTTACATCAATCCATGAGCTACACCTATTACTATGCATATCACATACTTGTGTTGCGTAAGGAAGAACTAGCTTGAATCAACAACTGGAGAAATTTTCAATACTTCAACTTATTAGCAGAATCTCTAACTTGAGCAAAAAAGGAATCGAAACTCGAGTTTTGCGAAATTGAGTTCTAAAGGGTACATAAGTTACTAGGGGCACTATGAATGATCAGTCACCTTAAGTCTTTTTTTTGCTTTCGGGTCAGTTGTAAGGTCTGTTATGTCATGCGTAGTATTTGTCTCGGTCTATGCTCTTTATCGAGTCACCAAATTATGTTTGTCGCTCAAAGTTCAACAGAGTGGCATGGTAAAAATTTCCATACATGATCGTTCGCTCTAAACACAAAAACAAGCACATGTGTGGAATTCATAAACAAACTGAGAGTGCCCATACAAGGGGTATCGCGTTCATGATCAATGTATGTGAGGAATTCGTCACTACTTTGGAGGGGACTGGAGTAAGTTCTCAACATGCTGGGACAAAAGAGAAGCATGAGTCTGATTGGTTGGCAACTGTTCCAAGATCTGATAATCCCTATCACACGTGACTGCATAATGTTAAAAAAGGTGGCCAGTGACTAGACACTAGTGGCAATTTTCAGTACATCTAATTAGGCCATCCATTGAACAAGGGGCATGAACCCAACCTTTCATTCCACTCAAAGCCATGTTGTTGGGCACTTTTCCTTGGGTTAGGGTAGCTCACCCCCATGATGATTCTGATATGATTCAGCTTTGAAAAGTTGTCTCTGATCATTTCAAAACTCTCTTGGGATTGCCATCCTCCCTCTGATTAATACATGTGCTTTGGATTATGCATGCATGCTTATACCCTTTGGATGATTTGAATTGAATGCTTGGTTGCTCCTATCCTTGACTTTTCTCTGTAGTTGTAATAACAGAGTTTCGTTCAGTTACCTTCCGCAGTGTTTTTCAGTTACATTTCAATAAGTTGTGGCAAGTTTCCCTACACTCATCCCATAAGGTACGTAATGCACTGCCTTGTGCACTTACATCGCACTGTTTTGTGCATTCATCCCACATAGCATTATTTTGTGCACCCATATAGCACTGTTTTGTACACCCATATAACACTTTTTTGTTCACCCCCATAGCACTGTTTTGTGCATCCCCATCACACTGTTTTGTACACCTGCATCGCACTGTTTTGTGCAGCCATATCACATTATTTTGTGCTCCCCCATCGCACTATTTTGTGCATCCCCATAGCACTGTTTTGTGCACGTACATCGCACTGTCTTGTGCACCCATATAGCACTATTTTGTGCATTTACCTACATCGCACTGTCTTATGCACCTACATAACACTATTTTGTGCATTCACCTGCATCGCACTATTCTGTGCACCTATATCGCACTATTTTGTGCACCTTACCCGCACTGTCTTGTGCACTCACTGGGTCTAGAAGACCTTAAATCCTCTAAAGATGCAATTCCTTTGGTATTTGTTGTACCCGAATGACTGCAGGCGGTTTGGTATAGCCATCTGACTGTGTTTGTAGTGAGTTTCTAAGAGATCAACTGAGATGGTAGAAACTGGAGCTCGAGTGGTCGAGGCCTAGAACGCAAAGGTTTGACATTTCCAAGACTAAAGTTTGGTTTGAATACCCAGGGGTGTATCATCGGCTTGAAATCTATATGGCAACCCCATAGGTTGAGCTAGCTTGTATGCACCTTAATTTTGGATACTAAATCAACCTAGTCTGTCGAAAGGTTATAAATATGATCAAGGAGAAAAGCAGCATCCGTGGCTTCCACGTGCAGATTTCATCCCTGTTTTGTACTTGAGGATCTTTGATTGCAAGTTGAAAGAAGAAGTTTGAAAAACAGAAGAAGAGGAGGATCCCTAGCAGAATAAGGTGAGTCATCGCCGATTGCCAGGTACTTTTTAAAAGCGCCGCTTCCTAGCTGCTACATCGTACTATTATCAAGTACCTCGCATTGCATATAGGATCTATTGCATGCATCTACTACACTATCCATTACACCCATTACATCATACCATTTTATTGCTTGCATCCTTTCCATGTTAAGCTTAGTTTGGCATACGCTCATACCTTTCCCCTGTTAAAGCATAGCTCTGCATGTATATGCACATATTCTACCAGAATTGTGGTCTGAGGGTGTCGGCACCTTTTCTATGTTAGACATGATTTGTTTTGTGTCCATGCCTTTTCTCGATAAGACGTAGTTCGGCCTGCGCCCCTTATTCACTTCATCCATTGCATCCATTGCATTGGACTCTTTTTTGTTGCATTCATCCTTTTCGCGTCAATGCGTTTAGGATCATTAGCATCCCATTGCATTGTTATTTCCCAGTAGATCATTACCCATTAGATCATTCCTCACCTATATCATACCACCCAATTACTTGTACTCTTTCTGCAAAAGACATAATTCTGCATGTGCTCGGCACCCCTTTCACGTTAAAACATGGTTCTGTTATGTATAAGCACCCATGCTGCACTGAGGCCAGTATTGAGAGTGTAGGCACTTAGCCTGTCTTAGGCGTCATTTGGCTCGTGCCCACTTCTTTTCAATATTCAATGTAGTTTGATATCCCATCCCCATTCCTTTATGATATTTGTGTGGTAAACACTGCTCGTGGTTTTGATTGGTGCATTGCGTTATGTATTATTTGTGTCTTGCCCCTGAACTATGCTAGTTTGATTCCTTATAAAAGGATATGTAGGCAACCCTCGGGTTCAACCAATTGCATCTGTATTTTGTTTATTTTCCCAAGTCTTGCGGCCTCATTAAATGGGTAGTCTTTGGGTTTTTGACATTCCCTCATGTCATTTCATGACTTCGATCTCTATCAAAGAGAGACAACTATAGACACCCCATTTTGACCGCCCTTAGGACTTGGGCGCCTCACTTTGAACACTCAATGATGAAATGTTATACTGTGTAATCTTTTGAATTTTCAGCAAACAAATTCTATTTTGAGCTTCAAACCCAAACCTTGCACCCCATTTAGACCAAACCCTAATTTTCTAGCTTGAACACTCAAAAAGCAGCAAAACCAAAAATGACCAGCATGCCACATTATGTTGGCTGGCCGGCCATCCACTTGGCCGACTGACCATGTTTGCTGAGAACAAATATTTTGCAGCTGTAGCTGCTCCCATGCACGAGCTTCAAGCCAGCTGTCCTCTTTCAGATATTTCCGACATGAAACGTCGAAATTTTATAAATACTGTCCTCAGTGTTTGGGGTTGAGAAACTTAGTAAGCAAGCCTTTTTCAAAGATATCCAAACCTTTTCTACCCTCTTGATATAGATACACTAAATATACACCATTGAAGCTTGATTTTGAAGCTTTTTACTGATATTTTGAACACTATTTCAGATACTTGAGAGTGTTCAGTTTATGGTTTGTGAACCAAGAAACTCTTCCTTTTCTCTAGAGGTTGATTCTTCAACTCTTTCCATTTCATTTTCTTTTAAGCTTCTTGTTCTCCATTTCAATACTGTTTTTCAGAATATTTTGGGCTCAAAATGTGATTTAAACATTGTTAAAGGTGGAAGGGTTAGCCACCCTTCTATAGGCTTGTTTTCTAGTGTTGCTCTCTTGTTGTTCTTCATGTTGTTGCTTCTTTTATTTCATTTTCAGCACTGTTTTAGATAGATTTTGATTAAAAATGAACTGTATATATGTGTTTAAAGCTTATATAGATAGTTTGATTCTTGTGTCATATCTCTCTTCTTGGAAGATATTGCAAAGCTCTCTTCTAGTTCCTTCTTTGTAGCATGAAAATGGATGTTTCATCCATGTTCCATGAGTATGAAGAGGAGCTTGCAATCATCTCTCCATAGCTTTCATTTCTTGCTTTTACTTAATTTAGTTTTGCTTTTGCTTTAAAGCTATATGAGAGCTTTTTCATCAAGACCTTTAGAGACTCTCTTCTAGTTCCTTTGAAGCATGGAAATGGGGGTTTCAATCCATCTTCCATGAGTAGGAAGAGGAGTTTCTTTGGTTTTCTTAATGATGGAACCTCTTGTGTATGAGCTTTGCCTCTAAGAATGGCTCCTTCTAAACCTATTCTCTCTAAGGTTGAGTATTCACTTGCTCTTGTTTTCCATGAGATTCGGTTGGTTTTGGCCATATCTTTGATTGTATCTTTCATAATTAGTTTTAGTTAGCTTTGTATCCATTAATTGCCATCTCATTACTAAACTAATCATCATTTAAATACCCTTGGAATGTTTGATGATTTGTGAAGCAAGCCTACACTCCTTGAGAATTTTTCATGACAGGAGAGAGAAGGAAGAATGAACATCTGTTGGAAACCCCTTATTTTGCTCTATTCCAGTTCTGATTGTAGCAGACCCTTCCCTAGAATCAATGGCTGGCCGGCCAGTCCCCTGTACGGCCAACCACTTCTATAGGCCGGCCGACCACATTTTTTTGTATGGCTGTGGCGCTTTTTCAGTGAAACAGAGTAGATCCTGAGGCCCAAAATAGAGTCATTTTTTAGATTGTGAACTGAGCAGCCTCTGGCAGTGAGCAATAGGGGTTTTAGAAGGATGTTCTTGGTTGTGTACATGCGATTCCTCACCTTTCATTTAATATTAGCCGCTTTGATTCATTTGTAATTAATTAGTTTCTTTCATTCAGACTTATAATAATTAAGTACTTCATTTATTTGTATTATGTAATAATTAGTTAATTTATTAGTTTAGTCATTTGGGTTTGTAATAATCAATTATTTAGGCCATTCAGACCCTCTTGTACGAGGGTAAACTTGTAATATTTGTATGTCTTCCAACTCCCATTTCTTTCTCTCTTTTACTTACGTGCTTACTGTGGTTGCATGTAGTATAACCTTTTCGTTTCATAACATTGCCATGCTTTGCATCCATTTTTGCATGCATTAAAGTTCGGTTCATCATTCTTGAATATCATTGTCATTTCCTACTTACTTAAATACGTGCATTACCTCATGCTTTAAGTTGATCCATATGACATATTAATAAAGTCGAACCTAATAGTTGCATTCTTGCATATGTTGCGCTAGTCATATGCATTGATAGGGTCATGCATTTTTCTAATTGCTTTTCTTTTTCTTTTTCTTACCTTGGAGTACTAGGTGAGCATTTTTTTGCTTTAGCATATTCATGTGTGTGATTGTTGCCACGCTTAACATCTTACCATGAGGCTACATGCTTACCCGAAATAAACTATTTAAATGCCTATGGATGAAGGTTATTTTACTTGCATTGGGAATGATTTTGTTCAAATGTATGTACGAGCTCATTTCTTTTCTTTTGAGTTGTGTGCACTTAAAACTCTTTTAACAAAAATCACATAAAATCAAGTCATTTCCAAAGCAAGCAAAACAGTCTATACCTTGTGTGCCTCACATAGTAAGTTAGCAAAAGAAAATCAGAACAAGAGCATATAATGTTGATAAAAATCACATCATGATTAGTAGAGGCCGATCTTTGATCGAGTGAGTGGGGTACTCAATTCATGACCTTCCCCTCTCATACCTAAGTTCCTGAACTGAGACAACTTCAGGGTTTCCTAAATTTTCCAAAAATATTCAGGTGGCGACTCTGAAATCTGGCAATGCAGTCCATTGTTGGTATCTCTAATGATTAATGGATTTTCTAAGATTTGCCGGACTTGGACTCTCATTCATTTTTTTGTTTCACATTGCACTTGTGAAACTAGATTCAGAACCACGGGAGTCCGAATTGTAGGGCAATCGTAATTGAGGAGACTGACCCCTCCGAGGAGCACGAAAAACCAGCTATAACAGTATGAAAATCGTTTCTTCTTTTTCAAATTCATGTTTTACTTCGAAAAACATTACAAAACCCCATTCTTCTTTCAATGAAACCTTTCACGCTAGCATAAAAGAATCTCACTTAAACATCTGTTCTGAAAACACAACACCACATGTAAGTTATAACCCAACCCCACATCTCAATACACTTTATGCCTCTATGCACCAATACCCACATTTCAATACACTATACACATCTACGCACCAATACATCTACTACCCTCCCTGGCCAGAAGCCCAAGGGCACGAGACAACCACAACACGAAACTGAGAACACATATATCCAAAAATAGCCAACCGAGAGTAATACACACACACACACACACACACATATATATATACAAATTCATCTTTTCTCCTCCATGTCTCTACAAACCCATCCAAACTCAAACTTCTCTATAAGATTTAGCAAAAACTATCAAGATTTTGATAGGGGTTCTCACTCCATATTGAAGTGGGCGACGAGGGCTACATTCTTACCAATTGAATCAAGATTTCATAGACGTCGAATTTTAGGGTTTTTCTCTCATTTCTCTCCCAAACTTGAGGTAGAGACATTTTTAGAGTTATATATATATATATATATATATATTTGTAAGTCTATGCTTGTTTGAAACCTTTTCTTATATTTTGAACTATGATTTTGGATTCATGAGCTCTTGATGATTTTTAAAGTGGGTTTCTCTACACTTCTGCAAACTTTTGAGAGTATGAGCTATGTTGTTAAATATGAGTGTAGTTTTGGAAAAATCCTTTAAAAAAAAAGGGAGGGGGGAATTTGGGGATTTTGGGAAAAATGTTAAGATATTATGAAATTCTTGCTTGATAAATTATTATGGTGAATACATGATGGAGGGATTGCTATATTTGTATCTAATGAGGGATTCCACGGAAAAATGAGAAATGATTGATTTTGAAGCTTGATGAATAGCATATTATTGGGTTGTCTTGAATAGACCAAGTATGAAAATGATGATAAGAATGCATGTAATAGGGTATTGTAATTTATCTCTTAGAAGATATATTGTGAAATTGCATTGAGAAAGATGTGGAAATTTAATCACAATGGAAGATTGTGTGGTGGAATTGAAAATGGAACAATTATAATGCATTGTTACATGTTGCATTGCCATTCCATTTCATCTTCGTTATCATTGATTTCGAATTTGCATTTAAAAAATTGTTACTTTGAGAATGGAATTGTTTTGTGAAATAAGGTCATCTTGAATTGGTTTGGGGTAGATATGTTGGTAAGTCCGAATAGGGAGTGCAGTTTGGTATTGGTTAAGTTGGTTTTAGTGTCCATGGTGCACAAGATTTCCAAAACATAAAGAAATATGTGTTGAGCTTGACATGACATATGCATTCATCTCAGGAGGCTGTATAAAATATATATACTTTGTTAAAATCTCCTTATTGGGCTTTGTGCTCACCCTAGAGGATTTGTGCAGGAAATGTTGTGGTGATTCCTCCAAGTTAAAGGTGAGGAGTGTATTTTGAGGGCACATGGCTCTTCTCTTTTGTTGTTATTTTGACAAGCCGAGAGCTTTACATGTATGGGTTTCGATAACTATTTTGTGTAACCAAGCATAAGCCTTGGATCTTGTAGCCCATGAGGGCATTAAATTGTATTCAACTCATAGTACCACATGCTATAGATTCATATTCTAGGAAATGTTTAATGCATTATTGTATGTGGAATACTTTTGTCAATCTCTAGGGTATAATGAATAGAAATTTTAGAGATTTGATGATGATGTAAATGATGAGACATTATATTTCGTATACATATATGCAATGGAAGTTATTAAGCTTGGAACAAAATCATGCTGATGGAGTAAATATGAGTTTTTCTTATGTTAATAATTTGGGGGCGTTACAAATTGGTATCAGAGCTACCGAGTTTGAATACTTGGGGCTCGTGGAAAGTGGTTGTTTTCTCACAATGGGTTCATTTTGCTAAACTAGGAGATGTTCCATGTTTTAGGTGTTATGTGATAACATGTTTACATGACTAGATGGGTATGGGATTGAACTTTTAGGATGTTGTTTGCATCTATTAAATTCCTTGAAGTCTTATTAGAAGGGCACCTGATCAATGCTCATTCTAATAAGAATTCTCGGTATTTCATGGGACAAATTTCATTGTAAAGGAGTAATCCATATGTGTTTATGTGATTAAGTGCTTACAAGGAGTGAAACTAAGTGTTTACATGAAATGAAAACTTATAAAATTATTGTGATGGGACGTATGAGATAAAGTTGCGAGCACATATGTGATTGTGTGCTAAATTGTTTATTCTTGTCCTTAATTAGGATGCTAGAAAGAGGCCAAGCACGTGGTGGTAGAGGCGGAAGGCGTAGTAGGCCTCGCCGAGGTGTTCATGAAGTACCGGTGCAAGAAGAGGGGTTCGGCCAAGCTAATGTGGCCGAGCAAGTAGGCCAAGTTAACGTGGCCGAGCAAATGGGACAAGAGGGAGTCCCAGAGCAAGCGGGTCAAGCTACTATGGGTGCCCGAGCCCGAGAAATGGACGGGGCTTTGAGAGAGTCAATGAACATCTAGAGGGCAGAGAACCAAGCCCGAGAGAATGTTGTAGAGACAAGGGCAGGCTTTCTTACTCGAGAGTTCTTGCGGCCAAGCCGAATGAGTTTTACAGTGGCCTAGAGCCCAAGAAGGCAGATGAGTGGCTCGAGCAAACGGTGAAGACATTTGAGATGCTTCACATTGATGATAGTGAACTACGCGTGACTCTGGTGAGTTACTACATCAAAGGGGATGTGGGCCAATGGTAAAAGTACGACAAAGGCAGAGTGGGGCCGGCATGGGAAGCTTTTGTTATCTCTTTTAACGACCAATACCTACCTCCCACTTCTAGGCAGAGACTGAGGCAAGAATTTCAAAACTAGTGGTCGAGTTTGAAGTGGTCTTCACTAGTTTGTCCCGATTTATACCGGAGTTGGTGGTAATAGAGGAACATCGTTGCATAGAATTTGAGAAGAGATTGAGAAACAAAATTTGTTTAAGGTTGCTAGAAACATGATCTGGAACTATGACCATCTTATGGAGGTGGCAGCACATGCAGAGATTACAGTGTAGGCCAAGGAAGAGAGACTTCGAGGTTCGAGTTCTAGGGGTCAGGAGTCGGAGGGGGACTTTAAACTTAGCAAAAAGCATAGGGGCTCCACTTCATCCCAACCCTAATCACAGTAGACTAGATCCACTTTCTTGTTATCGTGTATTGGCCCTGGAAAGAATGCTCAGGGTGGATTTACTTGTTTTAAGTATGGCTAGCAAGGTCACAAGGCCAATGCTTGCCCACAAAAGGGAGGAGAGCAACAGATGTTACCACCACAACTACCACCACCTAACTGATCTTAGAGTCAGTCCCAAAGTGGGGAACAAGGACCTACATGTTTTCAGTGTAGTCAGTTAGGGAATTTGAGGAGAGCTTACCCGCAATTGGAAGGCACATCTAGCGTATCAGAGTTGAGGCAGATTCAGAGCCACCAGTAGGCTCATTCAGTTTAGACCTCACGAGCCAATCAGGGAGCCACCCTTGCTCAATTAGTATAAGAATCCTATGCTTCGAGAGATGAGTAGGTTGATCAGAGGCCACAATGGCACGTGTATGCTGTTACAGCGCCAAAGCAGTTGCCAAGATCCTCTGTTGTGAGAGGTAATTTTGTTGTGTTCAATTCTTTGGCTAGTGTGTTGATTGATACAGGTGTGTCGCATTCATTTATATCTACTACATTTTCTTCTGCATTGGGTTTAGAGATTGATCAGTTGGAGTCTCCATTGCGGGTTGAGTCACCGTTTAGGGGTAGAGTGGTATTAGGGCAAATGTGCCGCTCTTGCGAGATTGAGGTTGCAGATCGTCGACTCTCTTTTGACTTCATCATCTTAGATATGCACACTTTTGACATTATTTTAGGTATGGATTAGATGACACACTTTCGGGCTACTATAGATTGTCAGCGCCACCGAATGTCCGTATGTACACCTATCGACGATTGTTTCTATTTTCTATGTAATCTGGGTGATAGTTCTATTCCACTGTTGTTTGACCTTAAGAGTCGAGGAGGAATGAGTTTCCTCTTTGCCAGTTCCTTAGCCAGTGATGGTAGCATGGTTCAAAATGATTTACCAAGGGTAGTTTGTGAATATACAGATGCTTTCCCAGTAGATCTTACCGGGATGCCATCTCATCGGGAGATTAACACACTCCGTGTCCCTCCAAGGACTACTGAACACCCATGCCCACGCCGAGGGCAACGATATCAAACAATACCTAACTACTCACGACCTAACTCAAAATCAACTCTGTACTACACCACCAACTCTACGCCCGATATAAGAAACTTTTCTCCCAATTGCCGCTCACTAGGCCTCTTATTCTTCGACAATAGGAAACGCCAATATGGCCTCATCATTTTCCCATTCTCACATACATACCCTACAACATTTCCTTAAACAACCACACACAAAACCCCTCTCTTCAACCCAACACAACCATATCTCCCTATAGCTATTAGCCCCAAAACGCACCCTGACAACAAACATACCTCGCTTCTAATCTGTGCCATAAGAATAGTTTTCTGGCATACTCAACAAACAGTTTCCTCAACCTTCTAGAGTGGAAGTAGTAAGAACAAAACAAAACCTAGCTCGAAGAGCCTCGTTAAAACCGCCCCCGACACCAACCCAAATCGTAGTGACTTGTGCTAACCGACCACACAAAACCAACCCAATAAATACTCACTAGTCTTCTCTCAAGGCACTTACCACCACTAATAACTAAACCCATTGAGCACCAAACTACAAACCACAAAAGTAAAGAAACACTTAGCCACATACTTGAGCCAAGTCCACTAAGATAACTACTCATCCTAGAACTCTCAAGGAATTCTCACAACAAACCACGTTGATCAAGCGTGTTTCCAATGAGACCTCTAAGCAAGTTCATCGACGACAAGTATTATCCCAGAAACTTAACCCCATGATTAAATAAATGCACACATAAAGTCTTAACACATAAATCATCTATATGCAATGTCCTCACCCAGCATAGCAAACCACTGTTATAAAAACCACTTCCCATGAGCCCAAAGTATTCGACCTGGCTCGCTCTGATACCAAGTTGTAATGCCTCGACTTTTATTACCTGAATTCATTACCAAATCCTTTATAGTATTACCATTTTAAAATTATTTCATCCATTCAAGAATATGAACAAAAAATAAAGAATAACATTCTCCCACGGCAATGATGATGATATATAAATAAAACATGGTACAATGCCCTTAGGCTTACATTGAATAACAATAAATAGAAATAAAGGGATTCGCCCTTATACAATACATGGCACTCAGCCAACAGATAGAAAGGCCTTGTGGCCAAACATAACAAAAGTTTTCAAGTTCCGAACAATCTTCCAACCATGTACCTGAAAAATTTATCAACACTTGGGATAAGCACTAAGCCCAATAGAGATCCCAAAGATCCTAACCAATCACAATATATAGCTATAAATAATCATGAATGCACCACGATATACCATATAAGTAGTGTGACAGTTGATATCCAAAAGTATACTCGTATAAAAACCTATATTTTTTTTCCCAAAAACATTCTCTTGTCACAACACAATATGAATATCATTTCTTCTCTTTCAAATTCTCGTTTTACTTCCACAAACATTACAAGACCCCATTATTCTTTTAATGAAACCTTATACACTAACATAAAAGAATCTCACTTAAACATCTGTTATGAAAACACAACCCCACATGAAAGTTGTAACCCAACCCCACATCTCAATACATTGTATGCCTTTACGCACCAATACCCAAACACTATACACATCTATGCACCAATACATCTACTATCCTCCCTGGCCATAGGCCCAAGCGCAAGAGACAACTATAACACGAAACCGATAACACATATCCAAAAATAACCAACCGAGAATAATACATACTACCAATCCCATCTCCATCGGCATACAACATGGATGACAGATCCTACAACACAGATAACACATAAAACTTTATCGGCCTCACCCGAAAGGAGGCGCTCCTTAGGTTATACTTTAATGGGGAGCAAATCGGAAGGAAGAAGAACCTATCATAAGGAACCACGCTTTGTCGGCCTAGATATAGTAGGAAACAGACTTCCTTTCACACTTTACTAGATGCAAACTAGAAGGGATGAAGAAACCTCTATCAAGGTGCCACGCTTTGCCAGCTCAATACAGCGAGAAATGGATCCTTTAAAAATATCACAACCACATAACATAGTAGATACCCAAATAGATATACGCGTGTAACACATACACCTAATCCTCTCAACACATCAGTAATCACTAACAGTCAAATACATTAACCCCTTTTTTAAAACAAAAATGTTCTCCGCGTACCACCATTAAACAACGGGTTTTCTTACATTTCCAACACGTTTCCAAAACCCAATATGAATAACTAAACATCAAACCATAACTATCCAACAAACCCATAACATAAACAACATTCATAAATGTTCCAGTTCCTTCTCTAACCACATAATCCACGACTCGCAATGGAATTGTCTGTTCACATTGTCCATTTACAACCAACAACATATCATCCTACATTACATAGCCCACACTACAATAGTACTCATAGTCTTTATCTAGCAACAATCAATACCATCCTCCACCGATGGCCAATGATAGAACTCTAGATGCTAGTTATCTAACAACAACAATAACTATACGTATAAATTAGATCCTACTTCTCTAGTTTATTAAAGAATTAACCAAAATATCTATTTGTTTTGAAAACCAATCCTTAAGCTGTCAATTTCCCAACAAGCTCAACTCATCAATACCCATTTAATTGTTTACCAAAAATCCTCAATTTAATTATATTCAACATAACCCGATACTACACTACACAAATCACATTATCTTTTCCCCATTTGTTAGTTAGAAGCTCAGACTTCCGAACCCCATATTCCCAATATCATCAATAATACATAATCAACTACCAACTCAACCCACGGCCCATAAACTCAAACCTAAACCAACCCACATGGTTTTAATATATATATATAGCTATGTGTTTAACGCCATAAAAATTACTATAGATCTATCTATAGTAAGGTATTGAAAATAAGCTCAAGAATCCGTACCTCTTGAAATGAAGAGGAGAAAAGCCGAAAAACCACTGGGGACGAAAACACGATCCTCTCATATTAAATCGAAGCCCTCACAACCCTCTACATTTTGGTCTATGGAACTAGGGGTCAAAGATCACTCAAAATAAATGAAACCCAAGCTTGAAAGCTTAAAGGGTTAGAAAATGGCAGAAAGAGAGAGAGAGAGAGAGAGAGAGAGAGAGAGAGAGAACCAGAAAAAGTGACTTTTTAGTGCACTGACGACTTAAATAGACGAACCATTGCAGCTACAGTCTAACACCTTGTGGGCGCAAACTAGCCACTTCAACAGGTTACGAGCGCGACTAGCACCACCGCAGGTGCGACCACCTAGCATACCTAGTGGCGGGTGCAACCAAGACCCTTGCGAGCACAAATGCTCTAGTTGCGGCTTGACCCTGCAGCCCCTTGTGGGCAACGAACTGACCTTTGGACCAACAAACCTAAAACTATGTTTTGGTTGCAGCCTGGTCGCGGCCCGTTGCAGGCGCGACCTCCAGATCAACTCATCCCGGGTGCGATTTGGCTCAGCCAGAAAGTCCTAGGCTGCTCTCTGAGGCCAGCCCGAGATGTCACAAGGTCCAAACTCACAAGGCAAGGTCAAAGTCACTTGGGACAACCCTGTGTCCTAACCAAAAAGAATAAAATGGATTGGCTCCAATCCCAGTCCACTATAGGACCACTTGGGTCTAACATCAGAGATCTCTGTAATTCCATTAATCAAAGGGCTATGGTATTGTTTCCTCCATGTGAGGCTCTTACTAAATAAAATGGATTGGCTCCATACCCAGTCCACTATAGGACCACTTGGGTTTAACATCAGAGATCTCTGTAATTCCATTAATCAAAGGGCCATGGTATTGTTCCCCCCAGGCGAGGGCCTCACTAAAGGATGCCACAAATACTTTTCAAAAGGGACATTCATTCATTTATATAAAATATAATTTCATACACATGATTCTCAAAGCATTTTTAAAATACTTTACGAACATATATTTATAAAGATATTACTCACAGTGGGCTTGAGCGAATATTATTCCTTGATCGTCTAACCTACACAAAGTGCACAAATATACACATTGAAACATTATTATTCACTTGATCCGATCGAATCTTGCTTTGCTTATTCTCTCTTCTCAAATAAATCGAATTCTTACTTTACTTCCCAAATTAATTAACTTATGTTAGTTCTTAACTTGTTAATCCTCAATGAATTTTAATTCATGCCTAGGTATGCTTGAAAATAGATGACAATGAAATATAAACAAGATGCAATTTCCCAAAACATGCTGAAATGGCCTAACCACTTGAGCCACCACTTGGTCGATCGAGCGGACTACACAGTCTGCAAAAATGCTGCATGGGTCTAATGTGCGCTCGAGCCAACACTTGGTCGCTCGAGAGACTGCAAAACATACAGTGAGTTCAC
Source organism: Camellia japonica (assembly GCA_030407325.1). NCBI lineage: Eukaryota > Viridiplantae > Streptophyta > Magnoliopsida > Ericales > Theaceae > Camellia > Camellia japonica. Next base: position 159,782,546 of record JAPPVO010000019.1, read on the forward strand.
TCAAGCCACCAATTGGTTGCTTGAGCGGTCTATAAAGAATGTAAAAGCTTTGGGAGCTCGTAAAGATCGCTTGAGCCACCACTTGGTCGCTCAAGTGGTTTGTGAAAAATTTGGGTTTCAAAACTGAAAGTTTAAGCTCCCAAACACCATTTCAAAACTTTAGGTCATGCATGGCTTGTTTGAAAACACAAAAATACTTTGGAAAATAACAATACATGACTTTTTAGAAATCATTTGCTCAAAATCTCATCAATTTAGAAAAACTTAATTCAAATCTTCATTCATGCAAAGAATTTCCAACTCCTTTCTCTTGATTTTTAAAACATGAAATTAGACATGTAAACCATGAATTTGTTGTTAAAATCATAAGCAATTCAAAAAGCTTTCATGCGTGCAAGAACTTCAAAATTCAATCCCAAAATGAGAAATCAAAGATTAACTTTTATGAACATGCGTGCAACCCATCTTCTTGCTCAAGACCAATTCCTTATTAACTTTCTTAAATCATCTAATTTCATAAATATAATTCCAAAACTCTCTTAATTCATGATGGATGGAGGATTCTTTACAAAATATGTGCATGAATTCCTTACCTAAAGCTTCAATTTCAAGAATAGAAGTGATTTCCCTTTTAATTTCTTCAATTCTTCTTCAAAATCTTGAACTTCTCACTCTAATGGGGAGCTCTATCTCTCTCTCTCTCTCTCTACAAAGCTCTAGCAGAATGAGTGAATAGAGAATGAGTGAAGCCTATCTTCTTCTAACTCACATATAACACACCTCACTTCTTGATACCACAATACACACACGCACACTTCCTTGAGCTCCAGCACAACAATTGACATGCATACACACACAAGGGTATAATCCTCTACACACCACTTCATAGTGAATCACATGAGTAGGATTAGCTTACCTCTTGATCACACAATCAGCTTGATTAAACCACACTTAACCATACTTAGTCTTAATTAATTAATCCCTAAATAACTCAATTAGTCTAATTAGCTTCAATTAAGATCCAATCAATCATATCTAAATTTATCAATCTGAAACAGATTTTTAATGAAACTCCCAAAAGGCTCCAAATATTAAACTTATTGAGCTCATCAATTTTGGTTTCTTAAATCATTAAAACCTTCAATTGCAGATCATACTCAAAATTTCACTCAATAAATTACATATACAAATTAGACACCTCACAAGTAAATTCAGTTCAAAATAATCACAATTTCCTATCCTCATAACTTAATTAGCTTAATTAATTTCAATTCGGACTCAATTAATCAAATCTTAATTTTACTAAACTGAATCAAATATTTAATTAGACTCTCATATGGTTCAATACATGCAATTAAATTGATTCAACTTGTCAATTTTACCTTCTTAAGCCATTTAGGCCTCCAATTTCTAATTCCAAAATAAATCCTCACCAAGTTCATATACAAATCAAACTCAATAACTCTCCTCAATTCCATGATTAATTTAGAATAATAGGCAATTAAAATTCAAATCTCCTTAATTCATTAAATGCCAAATATTATACGTGGTTGTCATAGTCTCTCACCCTTGGAAAGTTTGGTCCTCCAAACTTATGGTGCTTGTACCGAAACAAATCATATGTCTCTTCCTCATTTCATTTTTCTTTTTCCCCAAGAAACTTCCTTTCCACTCAATTTCCTTATTGGAGTTTCCAATCATTTAGCAGTTAATAACCCAAATTGGTGATTCATCATAGTCTATATTGTCATCAAAAGCTATTCAATAATATTCAATAATATAAAGTAGGTCTCGGAGTTAACCTTGTAACATCAAAACATACAATTTGCTAATTATTGATGTACTATTCTTATTAATCACATAATTCATGTACTCTAGTTCATCGATCTGTAATTTGCATACCCCAAATAGTCAGAGATTAATCTCCAATGATGTTCACAGTCCTCCTTACTTTTCAAATAAATCAAAATATTCCACTATTGGTATCCCATATGAAGTCTTCAAAATGAATTAAGTGTTTGATATAATATCAATAACAAATTTAAGTTCTCAATCCACCAATTCTCTAGCAATAATAATTTGGATATTCGTTCCTATGCAATTCATAAGCCTTTATAAACAAATCAAATAGGGCAGGGATTTACTCCATTAGTTCCACAAGAAAAGTCATTTAATCTCAAAGGTTGAAAATAACTCGCTTAGGCATATGATCAACGTTTACTTAATAGGTAGAAAGACTATTCATACACAACATTACATCCTAATGATTTGTATCAAAGGCATTGAGTCATATTCATAGTATAATATTCCTGAATAATATAAATCCTTTGGATGATGAAGAAACATTTTCCACACAATAATTGTTCCAATGATTTATTCATCTTATAAACAAACGGTTCGAAACAAAGGAAAGAGGTCCTGAGTCAATTATCATACAAACATTTTGCTCCCAGAGAGTAAAGGTACTTGAAATAGCTGTCTTAATACATTGAATCGTTCTCATTCTAATTATCTTAACAATTTCAAATTAAGTTCCAAATGCCCAAGCGAATGAATTCTAAATTTACCAATAATCAATTCAAACGAATATAAGGATATAAATTCTAACTCAAGACTTCTTGTATTTACTAAACATATTCTGATTAATCTCTTCATTAAGTACCAACCTTCAATATGATCTGTTTGACTTGATGCATCCTTTGTTTTTGGGCAATCATCACTCGATGTCCTATTTCTCCACATGTGAAGCATGCTCCCGTAAGTCAATGATAAAACTGCCTATGAGGCTTTTGACACATTGGACATGTTGGGGCAGGTCTACTTCTTTTATGACCTTGCTTAGGATTGCTTGTTTCTCCTACCACAAAATTTCTGAACACATTCTTTGATTCTTTTATCGATTTCACACTTGGCCTTTTCTTTTGATCTTGCCGTTTCTCATGACTTGATTGCATATTTTTCATCTTATTTTCAAGCACTTCTTCAACTTTGTCTAATCGCTCTGACAAAGATGCAACTTCCACTTCATTCTTACTTTTCACCATATTTTCCAAAAGGCACAAGACCAAGGTGAGTAATACTTGGGGTAATATTGACTAACTTATAACATAACATTATATAATCAACCATAAGACATATAGTCATACAAAGACATTGGTAGGGTAACCTATTCATTCCCATGGAATCTACGAAGAATTTATGATTCGAAACTACGCAGCCGAACGTAATTCTAATTGGACTTGCAAGGTCATTCAACAAAGGTATGAGACTCTATGGTTGAAGATTTCAAACAATAGGTCCCTTACCAAATCAACATACGTTCTTTCATATCAAACAATTATATTATCCCATGATCACCATAATTCCATACACTTCATTGATTATTAAATACCTCAACTTTCCCCAATATTCCATAATCTAATTCTACATATAAACCATATGACTTCCATGGCTTCCACCAAAAAATTTAATTTCTTACAATACCATATTTCCACAAATTAGTATACTTGTATTACCAACATTCTAGTCAAAAATTCCGATTTCCTTATAACATCAAAATTCCACAATAGCTCTTAATTCTTAGTCCCAATACTAAACTTTATTACAAAACATATATACATATTCTTGTACGCACAATTTATCACATAATTATTAGACGCATGCAACTTAAATCGATTCTAAACATTCTAATGCTCAACGGACATGTGTGTGAGATATTAACTCGTGCTCTGATACCACTTTGTTACGATCCCAACCCGTCCCTAGAGGTTAAGGATCATGACCGACCAATAATTATAAATTACCTATGGCCTTAAAGATAAAATTTCAAAATATTTAAATAATATCGAGGCTTGAAGCAGATGCAAAGCAAAAATAACAATGTCTATTGAGCTGTGCACACATGATAAACTAAAATACTTCAAACATTTTTTTAATGCACTTTTACCATACATATTTATATACAAGAGCATATCTTATACAACTCAGATATATACATAAGACTTGACAAAATACAAATCTTAACAAGCTTAACAAAAACAAAGCTAAAGCCTCAACACAGAGGCATATCTTGGGTGGCTTGACAAAATGGGCGGACTCTGGGGCAAACTCTAATGCTGATCTTCCAATTGCTCACTGACATATATATAAGGGAGAGGGGTGAGCTAGAGCCCATTGGGTAATACCAAAATAAAAAGGTTAATGAATGAAGTCCATCATAATATAAAATATGTCTTACATTTTCGAAACAAATATTGTATCATTTTCAAAACAAAGCATCTTATATTTCCAAATATCATATAACGAATTCAAATCAGACATTTGTCATTTCAAAATCCATACATTTTCAAATGAATCATATATCGAATTTAAACAGAGCATTTTTCATATCGAAGTTTAATATCAAAGCATATATGTGGTTACATTTAGTAGAGTAACAAAGGGGCCTGAAGGCCTAAATCAAAGGGACCGTAAAGGTCTAGCGAAGGGATAACTTGGGTCTAACATCAAAGATCTCTGTAATTCTATTAATCAAAGGGCCATGGTATTTTTTTTCCCAGATGAGGGTCTCATTAAAGGATGCCATGAATACTTTTCACAAAGGGACATTCATTCATTCATATGAAAGACAATTTCATAAACATGATTCTTGAAGCATTTTCAAAATACTTTATGAGTATATCTTTATAGAGATATTACTCACAGTGGGCTTGAGCGAATATTGCTTCTTGCTCAAGACCAATTCGTTATTAACTTGCTCAAATCTTCTAATTCTATAAATCTGATTCCAAAACTCTCTTAATTCATGATGCACGGAGGATTCTTTACAAAATATGAGCATAAATTCCTTACCTAAAGCTTCAATTCCAGGAATAGAAGTGATTTCCCTCTTTGTTTCTTCAATTCTTCTTCAAAATCTTGTACTTCTCACTCTAATGGTGAGCTCTCTCTCTCTCTCTCTCTCTCTCTCTCTCTATACAAAGCTCTAGCAGAGTGATTAGAGAATGAGCTTAGCCTCTCTTCTTCTTACTCACAAATAACACACCTCACTTCTTGACACCACAATACACACATGGACACTTCCTTGAGCTCCAGCACAATAATTGACACACACGCACGCACGCACGCAGACACACACGCGTGCGCGCACGCGCGCACACACACAAGGGTATAATCCTCTACACACCACTTCACAATTAATCACATGAGTAGGATTAGATTACCTCTTGATCACACAATTAGCTTGATTAAACCATACTCTGTCTTAATTAATCAATCCCCACATAACTCAATTAGTCTAATTAGCTTCACTTAAGACCCAATCAATCATATTTAAATTTATCAATCTGAATCAAATTTTTAATCAAACTCTCAAAAGACTCCAAATATAAAATTAAAATTACCTCGCTCATCAATTTTGGGTTTTCAAATCATTACACCTTCAATTTTAGATCAAACTTGAAATTTCACTCAATAAATTACATATACAAATTAGATACCTCCCTTGTAAATTCAGTTCAGAATAATCCCAATTTCCAGTCTTCATAACTTAATTAGCTTATTTAATTCCAATTTGGATCCAATTAATCAAATCTTAATTTTACTAAACTGAATCGAATATTTAATTAAACTCCCATATGGTTCAATACTTGTAATTATACTGATCCAACCCATCAATTTTACTTAAGCCATTTAGGCCTCCAATTTCTAATTCCAAAATAAATGCTGAACAAGTTCATATATGAATCAGACTCAATAATGCTTATGAATTCCACAATTAATTCAGAATAATAGGGAATTAAAATTCAAATCTTCTTAATTCATTAAATGCCAAATATTATACGTTGTTGGGTTTTCATAATATCGCACACCTCCATGGTACCGGTTGTTAGCCAAAAGGAAATTTGGAACTGCTATATATCATGACATAATTTATCAAGTGCTAACTAGAAGGAAATTGGAACCTCTATATAGCATACCGGCACACACATTTCGAGTGTACTTCAAATTATTTTCATTTATCACCGTTCAAGTTACATAGTCAGACAACTCATAAAATCCATACATTGCTATCCCCCATAAATTTTTACTTCACTAATCATTGACAATTGGGTTTTCAATCAAACTTAGGTTGAAATATCTCTACAACAATGCAATCCTCCACCGATTACCAAAAATAATTATCTCTATCAAAAGTAGTACATCAATTTCCAACATTTCCAAGTAGCTCAATTAATAACATTCCTCATCAAGTTCACATATAAAAATGATATTTTCGAATTTTCTAAATTCATAGAATTCAAGTAATTTATTTATTTATTTTTGTCCAAAATTAAGGACTTTTGACAATTTTAAGGCTTTTCTTCACATTAAAGGCCAACATGCAATAAAGCTTTTGAAATTTACTTTAATAAAGAAAATTTGAGAAATACTCAATATATATCAAACCCTAGGTTGTTATATCACATGCTTCAAAATCTCTATACATTTCCTAAATTTATGTAAGAAAATACCACATATCCATCTATAATTATATTAAGAAAAATGAAAGAAATCCATACCTCAAACTAGAAGAGGAGGAGGAAGAAGCTAAATATTCCCAAATACTCCAAACGAAAAATCAAGCTACATGAAGTTGATGCCCTCAATGAGTTCTACAACTTTAATAAACAAGTTTTTGCGAAAAACTCACTCTAAATAGATGAATTTCAAGATAAGTTTTACAAACAGGCGCGTCTCCCTATTTCGGAATCAGAAATTGGTCAATTTTATATCTAAAATGAAGTCTTGGAAGTAAGCTTTCCAACGATTCTAGCCTCACAACTAGATTCAAAATGTGGAGAGAGAAAAGAGCAAAGGAGTGAACACTACTAAAAAATAAATATTCAAATTTTAGAGTTTTTGGTTCAATCTTGCCCAATTATCATGTTAACACATCAATCAAGGCTCTAAATATGTCCTAATTATAATAACTAAAGGTTAAATACAAATCCATCAATTCCAAAGTGCGAAAATAATACAAGTACAGATAATGGGTATCAATTAACATAAACAGATTTAAGATCCGAAATTCTACCTTCATTGTTAATCTTATTTAAAAGATCTTAAAAAAAATTCACATATATCAATTTTGTTAAAAAATAAATTTGCAAAACAAAAGTTATGAGAGTTTAATTTTTTTTAGCTCAAAATACATATAAAAATTAAAATAATATAGACAAATATGTTAAAATAATTAAAACATATAAAGTAAAATTATTCGAACAAATGTTAAAATAATAAGTGTTTTGTCACTACCACAGAACATGTTACCTTTTCACATGATCACATGTACAGCTGCCCGAGAACTTGAAAGTTGCTAGAATGGGCATCTTACAGAGAGATTGTTGGGAGAAATTTGTGGATAAAATTATAAATCAAATCAAGAATTATGAGATTTATTTAAAATAAAATGAAATATTATATGAAATGAAAAATATGTTAAATAATTATGAAAATTATTACAGAAAAATGATAAAAATAAACTAGTATATTGTAGTTTTTATGCTAATATAATTAGAGGATACACTAGTAAAGGGAGTTCATACTCAAATTTTTTGATAGGTATACCTATCACTATAAAAAAAATTATGGTTTTAGGGACTAATTTAGGGACAAAATTATTTTTTAGGGATCAAATATTTTTGTTGCGAAAAGTGTAGTTATTA